>JAYWIR010000104.1:0-182768 GCA_036172245.1 Raillietiella orientalis | reverse complement strand
AAGCTTCACTCTGGTAGTTTTAGTGTGTTCCAGAAAATGCACGCTTAACATACGTGTCTTCCGAAACCTGGATGTTCGACTGGAAACAACCAGATAAATAAAACAACTAGAAGTAATCCCGTCGAAGAGCATAGAGAGATACAGTGGTTTACCAACGCCGGTTAAAGTATAGCAAACCTCAAAATGATTGTGTATTACTAAAAGAAATGCCGAGTTATTACGTGCATCGCATCGGTGAGAGAGAGAAATCAGATGGCCGATTTATATTGGATCAATCAGTAGCTCTGCTGTCATATCCTCGTTTGATACATGGACACCACAGCTGTTGAGCTGTTGACAAAGGCATTATGAGATTGGGGCCATCGGGCTGAGACATCATCAGACACACCTGGATGCTAGCGGATCCGAAGCTATAGAGCACGCAAGCACGGTAACTAAAAAAAAGGGATAATCGAAATGTCAGAATGTTGGAGGTTTCGCAATTTGAAACGCTGGAATTTCCAATCTGCCCCATGCAGCTCTTTCACACCATTTCACGCCACCCGGGGGTGCGTGTAATTCTTCAGGATAGGAGTTACACCGGGAAGGGACTACCACATGAATCCAGGAAGAGTTCCGGAGAAGTCCGTTCCTCTCACGCCTGGGAGGGATTCCTAAAGGGGAACCTCCGCCCTGGTTGTATCCAAAGGGAATCCCGAAGGGACCACCTCTTCCTTATTCTCTCCGGAGGGACCCCCGGAATGGGTCGTTCCATTGTTTCTTCTCCGAAGGGAACCCGGAGGGGATGCGCTATTCGGAATTCCTTCCGCTATTAGGAATTTATCTGGAAGCGAACCGCTCCTTGTTGCTCCTCTGAAGAGAACTCCGAAGGGACCTTCTGAATTTTCTGTGAAGGCCGCTCCCCAAAGGGAACAGCGTGCTTCTTTACACTCTGGAGATGCAGCATCAATCTACTAGCTCCATCGTACGAGAAGGAGGATCCCCCCGAGAGGAGGGGGGGAGGACGGCTCCTTTGCACAACCAAAGCGAACTAGACTCCTTGCTTCTGTTTCCTGGAAGGACCCCGGAGGGTCGACTCCCGATCCCGGCCACTCGTCAGGAGCATCCAGTTTTATCCGCCATTAACGTCGCACCCGATTAAGGCCAACCAGAGTCATCTTGCAGAAGGAACTCTCACTCATTTCTCTGGCGTCCTAAGCTACTCACCACCTCTCCGGACAATACGGTCCAGAAATGAGCCCAGGAGACTCCTCAAGAGGTGGCCTGAATGAGAATTCTCGACCACCAGATGAAGATCTCGGGAAATTCATGACGGGCACTTCCTCTGGAAAATTTTCGAAACGCAGCAGGGGCATCGGAAGCTTTGGACAAAGGAAAGGCTTCGAGAAGAAAAACCTGCTGGAAGTTCATTGCTGGACACCTCAGCATAGCGATCGACGGCGTCACCTCCAGAAGCAGCACAAGAAAATTCAACTCCGGCGTGAGAGCACGCTTGGCAACCCTCGTAGAAAAGCACCCTGGTCGTGGAAGGACCATGCATTGCGTGGGTCTGCACCGCGCGTCAAGCTTCCTCCTTACAAATAAAGAGTACCTGAGGTTCCCGGATTATAAATTCACCCACGCGGCTAGATCGAATTTTCTTCCGACCAGAGCAGCGTTCAGGAGGAAAGAAGTGGATAGTACGTCAGCGTTGCCAGGTATAAGACGAGACGTTGCCTCATATCATAAATCACTGCACGAGGCACTATCGCCTGTTCCCCGCGCGATACGATGCGATCCTAGAAATGATTAAGAATGTTTCGGTGGATGTAGCGAAGTGTACTCTGGTGTCAATCAATCAGGGGCTCGAGGGGTAGACTCCCCTTTGCGACCGGACCTGCAGAAGAGTAAGCGCATGATAGTACTGGCCGTCTGTTGCCCGTTCGAGAATGGAAAGGAGACGTTCGGAGCAGCCAGGAAAAGCAAGATGGAAAAATGCAAAGTGTCCTTCCAGCTAACCAAGAAAGAGAAGCACTGCAAAGTGGAAGCTTTCATCGCCGGTCCACTAGGCACCTGGGATCCAGAAAATGAAGAGGTGCTGTACGATCTTGGGAGTCCCTGGGAAGTATTGGGAGAAGATGAGGCACATTATGATGGCTTCGTGTATCCGATACTCTAGGGACATCTACGTGACACACATCACAGGAAAGATACCAGAAGAAACCGAAGGCAATTCGCAGCCGGAAAAGTCCAGCGAACTGCTCTCGCGGAAAGTCCGCACTGGAGAGCAAGATGCCGCGAATGCCACCGGGCCAAGGGGCGACGAGTGCCCCAGATGGACAGTTGAGGAGACTCGAAAGAATAGGAAGAGCGCCTCCTGTAATTCCTTAATAAACTGTATCTTCAAACAAAATGTTCAAAGTTTCACAATTTGAAAAGTTGGAATTTCAAATCTGGCATTGGCCTCAAGCTCCCATTGAAGGATACGAATGGAAACTTTTTCAAAATTGGCTTCAATTTAGAAATCTCGGTGAAGGCAGAATACACATCATAAGACTCCGAAAGCAAGAGTGTAACCAATGCAATCAGTTTTTGTAGGGAGAAACAGCATTAAAAGAAAGACATTTCAGTAGCTAAACACCGCCAAATCCAATGGTGATCGGAAAGAAATTTGCCATGGAGAACGGCGCAAGAAAACAACGCTCACTCAAAAATGTAAAGATGTTGCCAGTATAAAAGAGAGGTAAAGCAAAGAATCGAGAAGAGCTAAATGGATAATTTAGTTACCTTTTCGTTACAAAAAACTCCGCGATGCCTTTAGCTGGGCAAATTCCAAGTTTAGAAACTTGAGGGCCAACAAGTTAGCAAACAGAACCTACTACAACAGGAAAAATAAATGTAGGAATGGACATTCAGTGATTCCATGAAAACATATGGGTAAAAAAAAAAAAAAATTCTTAGGAAAAGAGGTTGCAACTGGTGAAACCAACAAAGACCAGTAATGTGCACGACCTGAGCGCAAAAGTTGCGCACACTAGTCGACCTAAGAAAAATGCATTTAGTCAGTGTGCCTACCAAATACCCCTACCGGGGTTGATTTCAAACGTAAACTGGCCCAAATGCCTTTAGATATGATACCGTACGTAACTCTGATCGACTCGCAGCAGATGAAGAGATTCTCGACATATTTTGCTTTGAAGAAAGTTTTCAGCATGACTTCTACCATATCAAACAATCTTGAAACCCAACTGGCACAGCAGTTGCCTAGGAAGCTTTGGGAGATTGCTGAACATACCTTTTAACAAAAATGATTTAAGAAAACTTTGTTGTGCCGTCGCCAGAAGGATTATACAAATGGCAGAAATGTTAACGCAAATTTTGAAGTAGATGCAAGAGCAGCTTCAGAAAAACATGACCACTAAGGTAAGAAATGCCCAAAATGAAGCAAAACCCCCAAAACATTCAGAAGACAAGGGGTAACTTCAGTTAATGAATGACCACTCTTTTTGGCAGGATTTGCACTATACAGAAAATCCTTTTGGTGTGAACTATAATAATTTTAATAGGCCAGGTTTCTGAATTCAAAACCAGTAGAGAAGAATTGTTTCTTCATGTCTTCCCAAATTCTCAAGAACAATGAATTTGAAGTGCACATATTCTCAAAGTTCTAAATATCATCAAAACCTGAGCTATTGACTGTGCACAATTATCCCAACACTACACAGAAGACTTAGTTACTACACTTTTCATCTGAAAAAAAAAAAAAACTCTATTTCCTTTCTGTAGAGATTTTTGTCAAATTGTAGCACATAAGAGGCTGGAGATTTGAAACACCCCCCACAAATGACGCATTCAAATAAACTGACCAAACTGATTACTTGCTTCCTTCAAATTTTTACTGTAAAATATTATTCATCTGGAAATGAAAGGCCAAAAACAGGGTCACCACGATCATTTAAATAACATAATACAAGCAAACAAACAAAAGAGCCAGAATCTTTTAGGTCATCTAAACCCTCAACACTGTACTTGTAAAGGTATTATGTATCTCTTAGCATATCAAAAGATTCTCCCGGTATAAGATTATGTTATTTAAGTATTTGAAGATTTCTCAAGAAAATATCCAACATTTCCAGAATTGCAGATTTATGATACATTATACTATGAAATCACATAAAAAGACACACAACTCCAAAATTATGATGAAATATTTACTTTACATTTATACAAAGCACATGTAGTTTCAATTATCAGGATTAGAAAAATCTTCACTGGAATTTGATTGTTCTTCAGAATCAGAATGTTTTCTTTTGGCTGAACTTGAAACACAAACATTATCAGTCTCTTCCTTTTGTGAATCACTGCCAGAATCCTCAGTGCTAGAAATATATTCCTTGCTTTTATAAGCACTGTTATTTTGCACTTTTTGGGAGGAAACTGGACTTTTTGTCGGAGTCTTTGGTTTTGTGACAGCCTTTGCACCTCCTGTTGCCTTAAAATGAGCCATTTTCTCCTGATATTCGTTCTTAGCAGATAAAGCACGATCTTCGTATGGTTTTTTTTCTTCTGGTGTCATGGCTCTCCACAATTCTCCACCCTTTTTACCTATTTCAATAACTGAAAGACCAGGATTAGCTGCAGCAATTTTTTTCCTATTTTCTCCAAACCACAGGAAATATGCAGTAGCTGGTCTTTTGGGAGCATTCTCGTCCTTCTCTTTCTTTTTTCGTGATTTGCGAGGTTTATCAATATTTTGTTGTGTCTTTGTAACAACTGGTTTCTTTTCCTCTTTTTTCCTTTTTGCTTCAACAACTTCATCACCAGAACTGGATGAGGATGCACTGCTATCATATTCTTCAGCTACATCACTTCCTTCTTCTGCTGGAGGTTTAAATTCTTCATCTTCACTTTCATCATCGGATTCCTCAGAATTCTTCTCTTCTCCCTCTGCTTTTACTCGATCAAGATAAGGATCATGATCTTCAGCATCACTATCAACTAAGTCATCTACATATTCTTGACCCAAACGACTGCGATTCTTAATTTTCAGGTGTTTACTGCTTACAAAAGCGTATAAGCGACTATACTCTTCTTTTTCAATACTGCTAAATGCATGGACCACACCCTGTCTTAACTGGATTTCCACATCAAAAGATCGAGTGGTTGTGCCTCCTCGTGCAAAATTAATGTATTCAATCTCCTCAAAACGGATGTAAATAGGAGGCTTATGAACATAGATAAAGCCTCTTTCAAGAGGATATAAGTAGCCTGCAGCAGCTTTATATGAACAACTGACTGCTGGTGTTCCAGAATGCCTGAAAGACAATAATTGTGCAAACACGCATTGTTGGTAATACCCTTTGAAGTTTCCAGGAATTGTGATCTTCCTATTCACAGTTGCTTTCATTATTTTGCTTAACACCTCGTATGTGGGTCCTGAGATCTCTTTTTCCAAGCGACCTTCATATTTCTCCTTTAATACTTCCCTTCCACCAAACTATCATTATATAATACTTGACGTTTACTCACTCAGAAAGAGGAAGCTCCACAGACATCTCTTCCTCTTGACTAAACAATAGGATGAGAAAATGATAGCGTGTTTGACCCTGTTTGATAGGAGGGTCCAAACTGACTACAAAGAACATCTGA
Source organism: Raillietiella orientalis (assembly GCA_036172245.1). Taxonomy (NCBI): domain Eukaryota; kingdom Metazoa; phylum Arthropoda; class Ichthyostraca; order Raillietiellida; family Raillietiellidae; genus Raillietiella; species Raillietiella orientalis. The sequence continues at coordinate 177,140 of JAYWIR010000104.1, read as the reverse complement.
CGCCCATCTTTATGAGGAAGCAGAAAAAGTCGAAGTACTGTAGACATGGGAATTTTATAATCAAAAGTTTTTCCATGAAGTTGGATGAAAGTCTGATATATTTTGATATCATATCGACCTCTACGGATAAGCATTATTTATAAAGATTACTACTGCATGAAAAATACCTAGGAGTCAAGCACTGCAACTCTCGGAAAATAGCAATAGCATCACCTGTAGCAGTGATGACACTAGCCTGCTTCATAACTTGGTCATAAAATGCTTCGACAGAATCAACATCATCAGAACCAGTGGGAATATGGAATCTCATTTCCATCAAACTAATAGGCGCATCATCATTTTGATGAAACTCCAAAGTAACTTCATTCTTGCCAGTCATGCATTGAGATACATTGTATAGAGGAACTTCAAAAGCAGTTTTTCCTGATACATCAAAAGACAAAACTTGGCCCATAAAATGGACTGTACCCCAATTCCATCCTTTAACACTTAGCTCTTTGTTTGTGAGCTCCTTTTTATAACTTTGCAGAAAAAATTTGGATAACCGCTCATAATCCTGAAAAGGATTTAGAGAGGCTTATGAATGAATGAGCTTACGGATTCTTTGAATCCACCAAAGCGAAAAAGCATTCCATCTTTTTTAAAAATCCGTAGTCCCCATCCTCCTGCTAGTCTCTGCCAATTCAAAACACTCAAATCTGTAGATGCAATCTGCTCCACTTTTCCAGTTCTATTATTCTTAAAAATAATAGCCTGATCTGTTAACTTTAATCTCCCCATCATCTAAAAAAATTATTTTTTTCTCAAAAAATTCCTGCAGCTTACCATGGCACCACGTGATTCCTGCTGAATATCAGGAAATTCCAAAAAATCCATATCTTATATAAATTTCTAAAGCAATAAAAAAAATATAGTAAAATTATAATAGTATAGCAAAATGATAAATGATGATTAATCAAGAGTGGTAATCAAGGATGCTGTGTCATTAAGATTACACATACCACTCAGCTAATACACCAATATTCATACAAAAGAATATACTGAGCATTACAAATTAATTGGGAACATTGAAGTCCTGAACATCTAAACTATTGTTATTGTCCTCACTAAAAGTCACATCTTCATTATCACCTATGTCTTCTTCATATGCTTGTGTTTCAGCTATTGATGGAGGAGGTTTCCAAAGAACAAGAGCAAAATCGGATCTAGGAGCTTGCCTTCAACACAGTTACATCTCTGCCAACCACAAAAACTAAAAACTTACAATCTTTGCAACAAAGAATCTGATAAAGATGTGTTAGAATGATATTCCTGAAGTTCTTGAGATAGAATCAGGCGTTGATTTCCGTCAAGCATTGCCTCATCAGCATCAGCATCGTCTTCACTAGCATCACTCTCAATGCTAGCTTCGATTTCTTCCAATGTGCGAGGAACTTTAGAGGTAGGCTAATGAAAATAGTTTTATTCACAAGATGAAACTTAATTGCACTTTTTGGCTAACAGGAAGAAATATTCACCTTATAAGAGGCAGAAATAGGCAATCCCAAATTTAGATCTGTACTGTTTGTTGCTAGGTTGAGTTTGCTAAGCTGGGCAGCCATTCTGTCATCTGTTATTTTCATTTTACACTTGGGCTCACTAACAATTAAGCAAATTGAAAAGATGAAGAGATTTGAAAAGTTGACTAAACTCACTCAGGATCTGTATCAACATCTTTCCGTTTACATCCATGCATCATAATATTTTTACAATTTGCATAACAAAATCCCGGAGTTGTGAAAGCTTCAGGTAAAATAATTGGTTGTGTATGAGTCCATGTGCTAACATCATTATTAAAATCAGTATTTAAACCAAGAGAATTTGGCAATCGAGTTGCATTGGGAGAAGGGCTTGTGGAAAATGTTGATGGTGACTGATGAAACTGAGTAGCAGCCATGTTGCCAGAAAAGGAGGGCAGTTCTAGAAGTTCTGCAGAAAAATTACGGGATGGAAAATAACCACCAGTACATGAACTATTAGGAAGGCCATCCATTAAGGCACTACACTAAGACTTCTGAACTTTCTCCTCATAACTTCTAACCAATTCAACAAGCAATTGCAAAATTAAAAACATGGGTATATCAAGTGACAACAGTTCCAAAATAATTCTGAAAAAATACAAAAACTATTCAAGATGGTCATTCAAAAAGGATGATCCAATAAACACATTTACAATAAAAGTTAATAATGTTTTTATAATACAAATGCAGCTGCATCAATTCTGATTAATAATTGTAAATAATTACCTTCTGCATAAGAGCACACTTTAAGAATAAGGTAATAAATAACAAAGAGAGTTCAATCTTGAAAATAAATAAATTGCACTAAAAATTAATATTTGTTTACTCCAATATTAAAAAAATAATTTTAAGAAAAAATTCTAAATTATCTACAAGGTCATTTGCATTTATAAGCTTAAATTTTCCCATGTTGTAACCAATCAAAATGAATTTATTACTATAATTAGCTTGAAAATACTTTTCTTTGCATGTGCATACATATTTCACATGCACAAGTAGTACACAACTATAATTCTTGAATACATAAGCTGGGTGTTGAATCGTGCAATACTGATGTTAACAATTAATAATGTTACAGCATTACTGTATGATGCTGTGACAACTTGTAATAAGAGAATGCAGAATTCAACAACAAAAACGTATCCTACAACTTCAAATTAAAGGCATCTTCACAACAAGTCACAGAATTAAATCGAAAATTTTGTTTTTTAGTCATCATATGAGAAAAGTATGTGAAAACACTGCTTTACAATAAATATGATCACAAAAGCACACTAATACTCTGGCTAATGAAATTCAGATGAATATAAGAATCTCTAAATCCATAACATATATTAAAAACAATCAAAATAAGAACGATCTTAATTCTGGTAAATTTCAATGAATCACCTCATGACTCATTCTCAGCTATGCACAACAGCTGGCAAAAAATGAGTTGATTGGAGTTTTTTTCAATTTTTTCAATGCTCTTTTATGTTTTAAATATTTCAGCTGTGAATCAGCATGATCTCCGTTTATTACTTTTGACACAAAGCTGGAAGAATTCGTAATATGAAGCTTTATGCTACCTTTGTCTTCAGCTTCAAATCAAGAATTCCGAATTTTGTTACATATGCCAACAGTAAGACGATTTCCATGATTAAAAAGAAATCTTCATAAACACAAATCCCAATTTAAATTTAAATTTATACTATTTAAATAAATTTACATAGTATAAATTTATACTATTTCTTGTAATCTTCAGGAAAACGATGGTATGAAGACTTTCAAGCTATATTCAATCTTGAATAATTACTGCTAACAAAAATCAAATTAGTAAATCTTCCAAATTACTGCAGTACAGTAGATATGAATACTATAATACCAAGTATACTTTTCAGGAAAAAAATATGAACATGTTTAGAAAATGAACTGCTATTTTGTGAAAACTAGGCGTTTTCTGTTAAGTGGGTTAAAAATTATATTTTCATAATACTACAACCTTTCTATATGCATTTTTATGGTGTAAAAATCAGTTCTTATGAAAACACAAAAAAACTGGCACAGAAAAAAATGTGATCATGGCAAATTATGCTCATTTTTTGTTATTGCTCATTCTTAGTGAATCTCAAACAATGAATTCAAATAACTAAAACAAGAGTTTTCTTCAAGAGTTTTAACAAATGCGAACCCAAATATTTCTTTTAAAAGTTCTATAATTTCTATGCATGCTAAACACCCAACAGCAATTCACATGTAAACAATGGTTTCTGTTTCACTGTATAAAACTAATGAATTTAAAAAACTGAGCTAATTCTTAATCATAATAATTTTTAACTAAAACTTCCATCAAACTAAAATAATATGGAAAAATCCAGTCTGAATTCATTTCAGTGGAGATGAAAAATTTGATTAGACCTTCCACATAATTCAAACAAATACACTTATGTTTAAAAAAATTTAAGAAGCAAAGTATTATTCTATATTACTTTAAGTAATGTTTAATGTGGAAATAATTCCTTAAAATTTTCAAGGTGTAATACATCAAAAATGAAGACACAACATTAATGGGATTCACAAAATTCGCTTGCATTGATTGGATCAAGTGAGTGTTACTTAGCACAAAAATTATTCTTCTTTCTTCATTATTCTTCATAAGTATATGTTTTGTTGATAAAAAACGGAAGTGTTTGTTTTGCTTGTCCAATTTTTGCTTGATTATTTTTTGAGTAATAAGAAAGTCGCAATTTTCGCTTATTCCTAACTAGCAAATTTACAATGATGTTCTCTGAACACAGTATCATGAAAATAATCATGCACCATGCTCTGCATGCTCTACACTACAGTTTTTGTTTCCATGACTATCTGTGAAAATATAAGTGTGAAACATCCTCATCTAGAGCTTGAGCTTCCAGATCTTTCCTTAGTCATTTGAACAACTAAGAAGAATGATTTTAACACGAAAAATCTCTACAAAAAATACCCCACAAATACTATCACACTAATCTTAATCATGGGATTAGAAAGGCTCTAATGCACAAGAGGAATAAATTGCAAATATGTTCATTGAACTGTGTCAGCAACCCAAAAAAAAATTGTATAATCAAGTAACAAAACATTGGAATTTGGCACCCAAAAAACTAAAAACTGATGCACTGTAGCAAAATTCATTTCATTCAAACGAAGAATCCTATAATGAAAGAAATCATTATTTAACTGAGAAGAATTTAATGTCAAAAGAAGCAAAAGACAATGAAATGTATAAAAACAAATAAATGATAAACTTCAACCAAAACAATTTTACCAAACAATTACAAAATGCCCAGCAACTTATAAAAAACAAAATTGAAATCAGTGCAAAATATTGAACAACAATGAAAATGATGCAACTTCAAAAAAGAATGCTTGCTAAGTGTTAAACACTACAATGCAACCTATTCACCACAATCTGCTTTTTGCTGGAAATGCAGATAAAAGTGCTCCTGAAAATCACATACAGTGCAGTTGGCCTTTAGGCAGTAATTTAATTATTTTGTAATTACAGGATTAACAGAAACTTTTGCATAGGAAAGCAATCAGTAATGAAAGATTAAAACATTCTCATATATGAAATATCACCATTAACATTATGAGAATGTGGAAAGACCATGATATTAAATGAAAGGATATTTCCGTCATCAAACAATGTTATGCTGTTTTGGTGGATTAAAATCAAGATTGACTAAAACGAGATTACAGATGAACTAATCTTTTCAATCTTTTTGATCTTCACAGATTTTTTTCAAACACGCATCAACATCTCTGATTACATAGTATTACGTTTAATTAATTTTAAATTTCATCATGTGAATATACGCACTTTGTTGACAAGCCAAATGATTCTGACAGCAGAAACAAAATTTCCGGTGACAAATACTACACATTGAAATATCTACAAGATATATAGGCCAGAACAATTGTCAAATTAAAATGAATATCCCTCCAGTGTAAATCCTTGCATTTTTACTTTATATTATGCAGCGTTATGAAAACACTGTTGACATACTTAAGAACTGTATTAGCAAACTTAATTAGAGTTTCAAGAAATCCAAATCTACTTACTTAAAGACTTCAGGAGAGATTACAACCTCCGCTTTTAAAGTCAACTCAAATAAATTAAATTGTTCAGGAGTTAATACTGCTTTTCCTACTATCAATAAGGTTGAAATGTGATTAGCATTTGCAAAAACCATTGTTTTTGAATAAACTCCATTAAATTCCAGTTATCCTTTTATTACATGTACGTATGAACCTATGTATGAAATATCAATGATATTTACACTATACGCTATAAAAGTGATTTTTACTCCTAACAAATTAACAAGTACCTTTCTGCAAACTTTGCTGCAGATCCATTAAGTATGCTAAAACAATGATATAAGTACACAATCCTAAAATGTATTTTGTACGTATATAAAATTTTACAGACATACCATACAATTATGCAATAAAGGTAAATTATTTTTTGTGATAAAATCACTCGTGAGCTGATGCGACAAAACTGCTAACAAAAAAAGCACACTTATGTGAAAGCATGCAACAAAACCTCGGCTGAAAATTCAATAATGGAACTATTATGTGGTTTCTATTGCACACATACAATAACCTTTTCGTACGAAATAGACATCACAAGAAATACTAAATACCATGATACCCACGACTGAACGAATTCTACCACGGTAGTAGTTACACAACAACGCTTCTTGAAAAGGTAAAATTCCCCTTTCAAACGCTATTCAACAGCAGAAAATGACTGTCTGCAGAATTAGCAAGCACAGTTTTTGTTTTAAAGACATTCTAAACTAAGTCCATGCTAATAGCAGAGATTTGCACATTTAGAGCAAGAACACACTACAGCCAACGTGAATATCCCGCGAACCCTCTACAGAAAGTAGTCTTAGAGATAAAGTTGCAAAATCTTGGATACATACAACAGAAATGATTTTTACAGATACTTTGTTTTTGGACAGACCATGACAAATTATGAGTAAGAATAGCAAGCATTAAAAAACTGCATATAATAAATACTCTCAATGCTCATTTTGATAGGGCATCCCCATGCGACAGTATGTAAACGAAACTTTTATCTAAATGAAATCTATACATCATAGTGTAAGAAGCGGAGTGGTAAAAAGTTAAATAGATTCTGATTACTTCTAGATGACAACAATAGTGTCAACAAGCTCTCTACTCATCATGTTGAAAAGAAAAAGTTGTTTAAGCAGTAAGGGAAATAATAGGTGAGGATCCCTTAGCATAAAGGCAAAATTACCATCGTTTTCATTTACTTGGATGCTAGATCGCGTTTTTATGAGTTCATTTAAGGGGTCCGTAGTTGTGTTACAGCTGCCACTCAGTATCATAACTACATCTCGGATTTGTCTAATACTTGCAGTGATGAAATTGCAATTAGAAGAATTAGATAAATCAGAGCTTTACGAAGGATTTGTGTGATCCGATGATGAAAAAGTCATTAGCCAAACTTCCCTATTTAATAATATTTCTCAAGAAAACCACGTTTTTTGTATCACCGTTTTCATTTTCTTTTCTTTTCTTATTTTCCATTACCTAATAGTCTTCACAATGTTAGTTCTAATCAAGATGTAGATTGCATAAAGGCTAACTGATCAATTAAGGCACATTAATGAAAGTTTTTACACAGGAACCTATTACATCGGCATAGAAAATGGTATCTGAAACTTGCTTACATCAGAACTCTATACCCAAACAGATCGTATTTTCTGAACAAAACAAATATAATGCACTCTGTTTTGAATTTTCATTTTCAGAACAAGTATCTTCAACTTGTTTATTGTTTTAAATAATTCTCTGATGCATTTCTATCATCAAAGATCCTATTACCTGCATAATAGATAATTTCATAATCGCAACAAAATTTCAAGATCATGAAATTCTGAAAATAGAAGCAGCTTAACCCAAAACAGTTTAACCCTGAATTCTTCTAAGATGAATAGGTGTGACTCTGGAACATTATCTCTATAAAAATAAACTTCATATCCTTTTGAAAGTACATTATTATGATGGGAATCTAATTTAGCTTGAAAGATGTACACAGGTATGTTATTAGAGAACCGTTTTCAGAGGTAGATTATGAGAGCGCTCTATAAGGAATTGAAGATCTTAAAAATGGACAAATATACATGCATTGTCATGTTTTTGATACTATGAAACCACATCAATATTTCCAATGAAGGTATCTTAACATAGAATTTACTATTTGTTTTTGACTCCACGCAAAGATTCTTTGAATTTTAATTTTTTTTAATGGGACGCTTTTAGAAATTTTACAAAGGACTAAGAGATATGGGAGAATTGAAAATACTCATATGCAGCTTTCAAGAGTGAATCTGAATAATCTGCTATTATCCATAAACTTGATTTTGCAATCTAAGAGATCCACACATTTACATACATTTTTTGAATAAAACACGAACTTATATTTTCATGATAACGAAGCAGATGGTATTTACGCAATAACTAATAGGAATGTTAATAACATAATTTCAAAATGCTCCTTTCTTATTCATATTTTCCTGTTCTTTTACTTTTTATTCTACATAAACCCAGATGAATTACAAGACTAGAATTGCAAGATATAGTGACACTAGTCGATTTCATTAGACTAAAAACAGTCTGATAAAGTCATGGATGCTTCTGTTTTAACTTTGATTCGCCATTTTTAAAGTTTTATTTCATATATTTAGGGTCTGGGATAAGATCTATGTCGCACGATCTATAACACATGAGCTTAATTCATTTCTTAGAAGTCGAGTAACCCTTAACGTCACTCCTCCATAACACCAGCCTGTCTAAATATGGTTTCATTTTAAATGAAATGTCTTCAAAATGATTAGAAAGCCAGCATTATTCTTAACTTCGCAAGACGTTAAAAAAATTGCGGTTTTCTAATCATTTGCATATTTTATCTTTTTACTTAACAAATCATTTGTGGTAGTTTCTCATTCTGTATGTCCTCTGTCTTACTGATACCTCTTTTTACACTTTTCATTATTTTTGCAAAGAAAATTTTTTGTTTTCAGTTGAAACCAAGTGTCGTTTTTTCTGCATTCCATATCTACTTTAAGTCATGTGTAACGCAGAACTAAAGAGGAAGAATTATCCTATCGTAAACTTAATTTGAGTTTAGCAGATATCAACAACACGTGATTACAATTACACTACAAGGAGTTATGAAAATCCTTGTGATATATTTGGCGTATATCTTCGAAGAATTCCTCTAAAGGAACTCTTATGCCAGAATCTTGAAAATTGAATACTATGAGTAATCACAGCTTTAAAATATCACCTTTTATTCAAACCACTGTGAATGCAGTTCAGTTTTTTTGATTCATGTCTTCATGGAACCGCAGGGAGCTCAGAGATAACTGGTCTCTCCTATGCAGTTCGCAAGTAGGGCAAGAACTGTGGAATCATCTCTACATAAAGCTCAAGTCACCGATGACCAGATTGGTCTAGCAAGTCAAACTGTAGATACGGTGTACAATTCGTTGCCTCATCCTAGTTATTCACCCTCGAAGTTCAATTTATTTTTTGCAGACATAGTTGAGTTCCTTATCTGTTTCATGACTCCAGTCATCATCACTATAGTGGAAGCCAACTTTCCTTTTAAAATTTAATCCAACGCTTTCTTTTTAAAATTTAATCATCAACTAGGTATAATGCACTATCACATCACATCAAAAATATTTAATAACTTCGACTACACTTTATATCTCATTAAACTTCCTAAATGAATATGAAAACTAAAAATTGTTGCTAAAGTTCTTTGCGCCATTATTGATTTAATTAGATTATCATCAAAAATCTTTACTTTCAACCTTCTAATACATATCTTCAGTAATGAAAATCGCTGATGTCATTGATATACTTGTTTTCACGCAACATGCTCCGTCTGATCCTGACAAAAATTAAATCATTTTCATTAAAGCAACTATGAAGTTGTATGCAAGCATCACAGATGTGCGAAAGTATTATACCTTCAAGAGAACGTCTTCTTGTATTTTTCAAAAAACAATGAGAAAATTCCTGAAGTATCGAAACGGGCAAGAGCTCATTCACTGCGTGATACTTTCATCAAAATGGCACCCATTATTTTCGAACCAGCTTGAATGTCCATGCTGCTGTTTTATGATTTTATCCAAAATGCAAATGCGTCTATCACGTGTCTTGTATCTCTTTTACATAAAGATATTTAACTGCTTTGTATCATGGGCTTTAATTCCGAACATGGGATCCTAATACTCAATAGGTGTGCTGAAGTATTTGTATGTTTTTTTATGTGTAGCATGGTTCCACGATGGATTTTGGAAATTTTTATTCTGATATTTTTATTTGCGATAAGAAAAGATTGGAATCTAGTGAAGATGGATTGATTGATTCCAACATATACGCATATCCGTATGCAACATCAGTGGATAAACAATTACTCCTTGGACAGTTAGTAGGAATGATAAAATTTTGTGCAGCTACGTTTGGAGAAACGCAAATCATTTGTTTAGCTAAGCAAAAATTTCTTGTTAAAAACTTTGACCAATTTATTCTGGTATTCAGCTTAAATATATTATAGTATTTATTCATATTCTTGCCATGTGGCAGCTTGATAGTGATAAAATTACCTAAATTATCTTAGATTATTGTTCGGCTGCTACTTAATTGGTGTTTGAATCATGCATCCTTTATTTTTACAGATTTTTGGTTGTCATGCCAGCTACAGTAAGCAGCTTCTGTTTCACATCACCAATCACTTTCTTGAATTTTTTAACACCTTCCATGGTTCCATTAAACAGTATCTCTACAAACAAATGATGAAACTTCCAAGAAATGAATTTTTGATTGAGATCAGAACAACACTTGACTTATTTGTTGAAGCTTGTGGTAATACAAAAGAAGTGCTCAGAAGCATGTTAGGCTCTATGTTAAACAAAACTGCCAATCAAAATGAAATTGCATTTGCTAGAGAACATGGAAGAACATGCAAAGCTCAACAAGATTCTTATGTAGGCACACAACTTCAGTTATGCTTACTGCTCACTGGAGCTCAAGGTGGTGCTCTATTTTGTGAAGATAGGTGAGCATAACATACAGGGAACATGAACTGATCCTGTTACTTAGAATTCTGTTTTGTCAGCTGGATCCTGTTTTGTGTGAGCACCTTAGTCTACTAATGCGTAATGAGGCAAGAACAATAATTAATGTACTGATTTGCAGTTACCAACGTTACTTGCAGATACCAGCTGATACAATTTCTGTATCACTACCCTTACCTCATCCCACTAAACTTTTAAGGATCTATGTTCCAGAATACATCCCATCAAATAACATGAAAATATGTAAATCACTTTGTCTGTACATACAGGAGCAAGGTTCTCTAACAATCACATTGTTATTACCAAAAGAACCATATTCCAAGTCACATATCACAATGCTCTATACAATTACCAATGAAATTCTGTACATTTTAAGACCATACCAGCATGTGGACAAACATGTATTGCTGTCAACCAAAGAATATGAAGATGCCATGTTTATGTTAGCTGCCGCCTTACAAAAGCATGCCTCACTGGTATCTATTACTACAGGGTAAGATTGATTTTGCCAAATGTATGTCAGCATTCTGTGACAGTTGCAGCCAATTTGTCATGCATGCTTATACCAAAGATGAACTTCAGAAACTTGTATTTTCTCCAATTAAGAAGTCTCATTCTGTTACTGAGCACATCATTAAACTACTAACAGCCTGCCAACTATACTGATGCTTTTCCTTGACGATGTTTTTCAAACCATTCATTTGATGAGTCCCTAGCTATCGCATCTTGTAATAAATGATCTGCTTCTGGATCAACTTGTGATAACTCTTGGAATGCTTCATCACCCACAAAGCAAATTTCATGACCATCTGGATCAGCTAAAATAATTACTTGGACTGTTGCTTTTCCTGGAGTATCCAAGCTAACAAGTCTTGTGATTGTAGTTTGCTTTTGCTCATCTATCAGATTCTGAATAATAGGGAGTTGTGTGGAATGACAAGCAAATGCAATTCTGCCATATGCACTGGCATGATCAATAGGAATGCCAATTTCAGCAAGACGTAGTTTAGCTTGATCTTGACTGTAACCAAGGATGACTTCTTTCTCTGTTTGCTGGTAAATTGTCATCTTCAAAAGATTGTGCCAATAATGTAACGATCTCGCCAAACTATTGCATGCTAATGCCACCTCTACTACTGCTTCTGAAACAGTGTTAAAATACAGTTCAAAGAAAACCAAAACCTACCATTACCCACAGCACACGTTTCAATGAAAAATTTATACCCTCCAGGTGAGAGCAGAACATGCTTATCCCCTTCCTTAGCCAATGGATAATTGTATGAGTTAGCATTATCCACTGCTAGTGATGATTTTATAGTGATACCAAGAAAATCATTTCCAACATTGTAACTGCCTACTCCATAATTATATGTAAGTTCAAGAACACAATGTTCATCTTCTGGACCATATCCTACCATCGTTTTGCTCCATCTCCCATCATATGGGCTATCTTGAAATGAGTCAATAGTTTTAGGAGGCATACATACCCATTACAAGATGCTTTGCAACCTTCTGTAAACTCTTCATGTCGAAGAATCTAGAACATCATGAGATAAGCGTTTTCATCAGTATTAATACCTTCATTCCTAGAATATCTTTACAAAATTGGATCATCTTTTTTCTATCACCAACTTTTAAAACAAAATGCAAAATTCTTCTTGCATCCATGAAAACTCAGTTACATGAAACACTAGAAAATGCCCATAAATTTGTTGACTTCAGTGAGTTCAAGAAAATGCGCAATCATTTTTCATAACGTTATTACAAAAAGAAAACAAACCGGGCGCATGGAAATAAGAAAAAACAAGCGATTTCACTATTTCGCGTTCTTACTTCTAGATCAAAATAAACCAATACACCAAGGAAGAAGCTTCGAAAAGCTTCTACTGTATGTTAAACTCAAGTTGGAAGTGGAATACAATCAATCTACCTTTCGGACAAAATCGATTTCGAATTGTGGAAATTTTTTCATAAGCTATATGAAACAACACAGAACAACTTTTTGAAAAATACAAATTACATACAATAGGTATCATAAACTAAATTAATACCACAACCTAATCTATCAGAAAACAGTTGACGTATTGTATAAATAAAAGAGCTTCAATCACTTACACGTAACATTAATTCATTATTTCAAGGTTACCGATAAGCATTGCACAGAATATCGTGACTTGAATTTCAATCCTTTGGGATTAAAAATAATCTCAAGCAAATCATTTATTAATAATACATCAGTTACACAGCCATGATAAAATAAAAAATGTCAAACATTGACGAGATTTATTTTCGAAAAATACTTCTAAATTCCTTCATATGAAGTCGGTTGCATATGTCTGCATTTCAATCATCTAGTTTTATTTTGTCATGCTTCCAACTACTCGGATTCTCTGCCTTGAAATAAGATATAGTGCTTCCATTCAGTTAAAAAAAAAAAGTTTTGATTTTTATTCTGAAGTTTTCATGTGAATGTAAACTGATTTTTCCATCTTTGCCTACTTCTCTATCTAATTGGATCCACTTTTCTGAAGCTCAGCTTTGAATAAATTTTGGAAATAAAACCCCATTTTTGCATTCTTTAGAAAAAATCACTCATTACATTACTAATAACAGCAAATGCTTTTGTATCTATTTTCATCCTTTATAAATCCTTACGGCTGACTACTGAATTTTGCAAACATATGCATAGTCAGGAGTTTATAAATTCCTTTCTAAATGAAAAATCCATTGATTAATACCTTGATAAGATTATTTTCTTAAAAGTCATAATTGGTAATTTTGCAAAGTAGTTGTTGCTGCTTAGTGTTTGTGCAACTTATATATTTTTCCTCCGAGGTCAAGTTCTATGCGGCTTTTAAATCTATCGAATTTTAACTAAGCTGAAAATTTGATTTTCAATTCGCATATGTTTGTGTTGAATGGGGACATTTTCAAATATTCGAAACTTCCAAAAACGAGTCTACTTTTTTAGTTCTCTTTTAGTTAATCAAGATTTATTTATCATTTGCACAGTGTATTCCTTGTCCAAAAATTGTTTATTTCTCATTATTTACTTTCAATATTCAAGATCATTAAATATTAATAGTTTCATCAAATCACTTAAGTTGAGTAGTAACTGAAGTAGTAAAAAATACTCTTCGAATCAGTAGGAGTTCTGAATCGAAGATTTGTAATCGTTCTTCGAATACTATTTCAATGTAGCAACGGTTCTAGTATGTAACTGACAATTGGTAAAACTAAAGGCATTTTTGGATGATTTTCGGTGATGTTATTATAAGTAAGGTTCCATTTTGTTTCGATTTCTAGAACAGTTCGTTCACCAACTGTATGAACAGTCTGAAGTAGCTCTTTTCACAACGCGCTTATTATGTCGCTATAAGAAATATCTGTATGATTTCATCGGTGTGAGCTTAGGGAAAATTTAAGCAGAGGGAAAGTACGACGATTCATGAAACCTGTTAAGAACAGCTAACGAGCAATCTGTACTTTCAATCTCCCGCTGTTTTTCCGGAGCATATCCACTTGCTGTGAACTATTGTAACGTTTCTTTTAGCGGTAGACGAATTCGATGTATGTGCATCAGGAAAAAAGCAGGGTGAATTTCATAATAAGCAATGTAAATAATACCGCCTTCGATTACCTTTAGAGTGCCTATCATTATGTTCGTCGTGAGAAATATATGCATTAAATCATTTATTAATTTGAAGTAAAAACATTTTATTGAACTAGCTCTCTATGGAGATATGAGAATTCTGTTGGTTATAGCATTCAGAAAAAAGAAACATGCTATAACTAATGAACAGTATGTCATACTTGGTTTTATTTTTAATCTGAGAAAACAACAAGTGTTGCAATATCATCTAGAGATGACGAAGAACTGAATAAAAGAGTTGAGCCGTGTACACGCCAGAAAGGAACAAAAATACCGCCATGGTGAACAAGCAGCCTAAGCCAACATCTAAAATTCATCTGAAACTGTATACCGTATACTGAGCATGCGAATCCAAAAATAATTGAAATCTCTCAATAGCTCTGCGGAACTACTAAATTGAATCAGCAAAACTAGATCAATTCAATCAAAGACCGAATTAGTATTTAGCTCGTGTTCTATTCTTAATAGCACACGTTATATCACATTGTATATTGCATTTCAGCCAGTTTCCAAACAAAAACATGATTACTAACCCAAACATATACTTTCAAAATAACCAAAAAAGTTTTACAGCTGAAGTTTTGCATCTTTTTTTTTTTTTTTTTTAAAGAGAAATAAGAACATATTTTCAGCACGACTGCATTTTAAAATAAGTAAATCAAAAACTCCATTCCGAAACTCTCTAATTATTTGATATGTTCTTTTCCTTTATTTCTGGTTTCTTGTTTATCCTCGTTTGAAAATATGAGAACGTGCTTGGTAAGTACAGGCCTGAGATTATTTCAATATTGAGAATTAATGTCATGACAACGGAAGCTGCTTCTAAAAATGGAACATTTCCCTTGAGGCTTGAGGAGGAGAACTTTTATTTCTACAAAAACATAGCTGTTGGATGTTTGATGAAATGAAATGCAACGAATTTAGGGACTGAAACTGATCGTGGCTTCAAAGTATACCAAAGTGGTCAGCAAACATTTCCCAAATAACAATTCGTACGCTGGCGATCCCCAGAACAGTACGGAGTGTAAAGTTAGAAGCTAAGCATTTTGTGCTGTTCTCACCTCAAAGTAACGAGTTAGCGTTCGTAAATAGGCTAATTTCATTAAATGGACCAACCCTAATAAAATAATGTTATGAATCCCATTCTCCCACATGTTTCCCTCTCTCTTCCATGTCTTACCTTCTGAAGACTATGTAACAAGTGATTTAAGACTCTGTACTGTAACTTTTGCTGACCCCTCCCCCCCTCTTAGCATGCTTGGTGGTTTGCCATCCATTAAAGAACTGCAACTAGTGACACTAGGTGCATAAGCAAAGGATTCAGAAATCTATTCAGCTTGCGTTTTGCATATTAAGCCAGTAATAAGATTGGCGACTCCATGAGAAGTTGCTTTTTTCTACTTCCGGTAGAAAATTGGACGCCATGGCAAATTGAGAAATAAACAAGATGGATGCACGTATTTTGGATCACTTGGTCTGCAATTTTGAAAACTATTCGAACGAAAAACTCAAATCCGTGGACTTTACTTTTGGATAGTACAAACCATCCTTATAAATGTCGTTTGTGTTTTCTGAAAATGTAAGGGTTTCCAACAAAAAAAAAGGAATAATAAATATCCTCTCACAGCCCTCTGTTATTCAAATATGATATTGGGCAATGCTGGGTATCTCCCCTTTTAAGATGGAATAAGAACAAGAATGATGACACAACTCCACAGAAAACCAAGTCCCTTCTGTCCACTACAGTAAGACCTGTGATGTCGACACTAAAAAGAGCCGTTTTTCTCTGAAAAAAAGAAAAAAGGAAGAAGAGTAGACTCGTATTTTTTTAAAAAAAAATGCAAAGTTACCTCATTTAAGTGGACACCCAACTGGTTCACTTGATAATCTGAGTTTGCGGAAGATAAAGGCAAATTATAGCAAGTCACAAACTTTATCCCCGTTTTTCCTTCATCAGCCAGAAGTCTGAAAAACTTCGAAACATATCTCAGTCCTCGATGCAGGAAGCTTAAACTGTGGAATTCCATGTCACTGTTTTTCAAAAGTGATGCTACTCTAGCTTGGTGCCTCACTCTGAACTTGAAATGATTGGCATCACGAACATAAAATGGTTGAAACTTTGAGCATCACAATTATCACAGTCAACTTTTCCCTAAACGAGTGATTCCAATTTTAAGTAGGCAATTCTAAAATGAGAAGGAGTTAAACTTCTAGAGAGGTCACGATTTCATTGCATTTTCTCTTTTTCCTAAGTACACAGTTTACCTTCATTGGCTCCCAACGTGCGCGTTCAAAGACTCAATCGAATATAGAAAACCAGGGCCATCCTCTTTTTTGAGATCATATCCTGCTGCTCGCCATCTAATCCAAAAGTATGAAAAATCCATTCTTCAAGCACATTTCGTGTACAAAAATTTTCCCTGAAATACTCGCTAGAACCCAGAGAAAGACCAACGAGTACAGAAAGAGTTAAAATAATCTTCCGTAGAGGCGGAAGGATTGTAAGTGCATAAACGAAGATCCCTCCTAAAGGAATCTATTTTTTTTCGAGTTAGCAGCCATTCTTCACTATGAAGGCTCAAAAAGGAACGTGTTTGAGGCGCCGGTAGCCAAACATTTGAGCACACACGTATATGGTACACAGGCTGTGGGCTGTTGCGTGCTAGGCAACATGTACAAGTCAAGACACTACAGAAAATCTTTTGTGCTTTGCGACGTGTGTGTGCTTTCAGCGAACGTAGAATCCAGAATTTGACAAAATTTCAATGATTTCAACAAGCCCATGAGCTTGTTGAGCGACAAGCTCAGTCCCAGAATTTCTACAAGCTTTTCAGCACGAAATGTACCCAAAAGACTACTTAATTGTTTTAGTAGATCAGCAAATCCATTTGCCAAGAAAAAAAAAAAAAAAGAAAGAAAGAAAGAACCACCGAACTGAGTTTAAGATGGAAAACGCATTCAAAAAAAAAAAAAAAAAAGTTTTAGGAGAGAAATGGATCTGCGCTATTTTCAAACTTTCCCTTCTGATCAGAAGAAACCATAGCTCACCGTTCTCATAGATTAGCAGAAACATCACTCTAGAACGGCAATAGCCTGAAAATTGATTGCACTGCGGAGCTGAAATGAGAGCAACGTTAAGGGACTTCCTGTCATTGAATTCTACAGTATGCTTTGAGGGACACTCATTACTCAGCATCGAAAAGAATGGGAATTCAATCTTGCTACAGATTCCCTCCTCCAAAATCGTGGTTGATTTCAAACATTTCTCACATTTTTTTGAGTTGATATTGCTTGCGAGACCTAGAGGCAAAATCAGAAAGGAAAGTGGCTCAAATTAATGATCCATGAACGGATTCTGGATCTGTATGGAGATGGGCACAATGGAGAGTAGGAATGAAACTAAATTTCCCTGTTAAAGCTCTTGCGGCTCACAGTGCGAGTCGCAGGAGCGTCGCAGTCCAGAGCATGTTTTGGAGCCATGAAAAAAGATGCAATAAATGAGAGCGCAAAAGTAAAAGATAAATAAAAAGAAACAACAAAAACAAAATCAAGAAAAGCTTGATATCTGAAGCTCATGAAGTCAGAACTTGGGTCTGTAGAAAGGCTTTGATTACAAGGAATAAAGTCAGTAAGCTAATGAAACTTTCGAGAACATCGGATTGTCAATCACAACGAATGGTGCTTTTCCTATATGAGGGGAGCCCCGAGAGGACGTCATTTGGCTATGAAGCAAAGGCATCCTTCAGTTGATGCAAAGGTGAAAGAAGAAAAGAAAAGGAGCATTCTGGCAAGATGTTCCTGATACTTTGAGGATAGCCCTTGCCAATCTAAGAGATACCAATAGGCGGGATTAATTACTCATTTGGGTGTTGCTATTCCTTAGACTGAAAGAACATTGAAGACTATTCTCATGTGTAGATTTCGAAAAGTCGAAGAACGAGTGCTTCCCTTGTGAAATCTTGCTAGGAAATGAAGCTTGATGAAGACGCGTTCTCACAGGAGTTCTGCTTCTTCATCGGTTGCTCGCATTGCCGTCACTGAACATATGAAGCAGACGCCTTATAGCACATTTTTCTCTACACAGCAACAGCTTGAATTCAACTCCTAATGTCAATTTGAGTTCATACCGCCTTTCGAATTCTTAGAGGTTCTTCCAGTCAGTTTGGATAATTTTCCCAAAAGTTTTGCTGTCGCTTCAGTTTCGCTTTTGCTTTCTTTCCAGAAATGGGCAGAACATCACTCACTTTTTATGGAACAGTTGAAATCACGATGAGGAAGACAACCAATTCTAGGAAACATTGAAAATCGAAACAGTATCTTCATTCTTATAGAATGAGAGACAGAGATGCGTTCGAGAAGGGAAGGATGGCATGTGGTTCTTCATCGATTAGCTGGACTTACATCACACCTCCCTGCTGTGATCGATGTCACTCAAACATCAGCTGAACCCACGGGCGTGCAGAAGCAGTGGGCACATGGACTCCACCAAAGTTGCGTACACAAGAAAAACAGCAGACGCTTTCGGTGAGGATGCTGCTGCTGCGGGAAGCGAATGGAATCCTGGAGTTGTCAAACTGCCCAATTCTCATATCCGCAAATCGCACTATTCACCCGTCGAAGATTTGGGACGAGGTCACTTTGTGAGAACGACTGGTGGTCAGAGAGATGCGTCCAGGTGGACAGCGCAAAAGCCTTTCAATGAAAAACCTTTCCGATGTTTCCGAATCCAAAACAAAGGATGAAATGCGCGGCAGATGTGTACGTAAAATCTTCACGCTGTTTCCTCGCTCCACCCAAATAACGAGATAAAAATTGTGTCTAGAAAATGCTCTCATCGACACATTTTTTTCAGAATAAAAAGTTCCTTTTTGAATCCATTCTGACGGTTGCTGGCCGATGGAAACGCAGAATGACACGAAATCAAATACTGCTGCAGGAAGACATGCATGCACCGAACTGACGTGCATGCAAATCCAGGCAGAAGAATCTGCATTTTTCTTGCATAAACATTATCCGAAAAACCATCGCTGCATTTGGGCTCTGGTTTCGAAGATTCCCCTTCGGAAGAGGGAGGGAACCCAATTAGGAATCTACCAGTTTAATCTTCTACATCTCTCTTTCAACGGAGGACCAATTCCGGGTGCAGCGATGCTCCGTTCCAAATCTCCAGACCCTTCTTCGGAAGCGAGATCAACTCGACCCTCCTCCAAACAGACTTCATCCATAACGGAAATATTATCTGAACTGAGCTCTGCTTTCTCATAATCATTTCCCAATGACGTCCATTGGTAGTTTTCAGACCCTGTGACCTCCATCAACAGAATTCTCATGTGAAAATTTCCTTTACTAAACGCATATTTCGATGAGGCGAAACCTTTTCTTTTCCAAAATAAAGTCCCACAGCCGGGTTTGTCAGCTTTGATGGTGTAGAAAGGGTTTTTGCTTCAGCTCTCTTTGCCTGCAAAGCAGTGGAGAAGGTTCTCCAGACATCGGGATGGGCACTTCATCCTGCAAATCCCAACCGAACAACTCGGGTCTTCTTCACAGGCGGACTCGTTTCGACACTGCAGACAGCAATCTGTTCAATGTGGAAGGGCGTCTGATCAGGTCACTGATGAGGTGCACGCAGCTTTCTTTAAGGTGCAGATGAGAGGGGAGAAGTGGACCCCAACACATTCCACCAGTTGCATCAGATGCATCTGCAGGAGGCGTTTGATGGAAGGATCAACTTGTTCTGGACAGGTTTTCGTGTCCTCCGCCTCTTCAATATGGCGTAAGTCCTGTGTGTTCTTCATGCCACTCAGAAACCAAAACGCCTCCATTCTTTGATCCGACCCACCTGCAAGAATTTCATCCCAAATTTACAAGTGTGGATCAACTGGCAATCTGTGACACAAGAATGTGCTCCTCGGAATCAAGAAAATGCATCAGAAGACATTGGAATTGGTGAAGAAGACGTCGGGACAGATTTCCAGAATCCGACCGTCGGCAGCCTTTCCGCATTTCCAAAACAAGTTACTTCACATTCACTTGAACACCCAATCACACATGCATACGAGAATGTGCTACCCGCATAGCCTCAGCAAGTCTTTGGGCTGTAGCATTAAAATCACGAGTCTCCGTTTCCGAGTCCTCGTGAGCGTCCGCATGGACATCCATGAATGTTTTTGTCTTTGTAAAGAACTGAATATAGGGCAATCAATTATACACTGCACATTTCGGTATCACATCCACGGCGAACTATCCTTCGCGTTTTGGGGCATGGATTTCCGTGAGCTTCTCTTCTGCAGTATGCAATTGCGGTAACTCGTCAAATCACTTTTGGTCACCTCTTCGTCTGCTGAGCTCAGGTGAGACATCCAACATCTATGGGCATTCAGGACTGTCTGTATACCGAGCTTGATAAGATATGGTGCGGCAAAAACTGCTAGCAACGTTTGGATGACGACAGAGTGTATGGGTGGATGGTAATGCGAGGGAGAAACACCTCGGTGCCAATGTCATAAGGAATTTCGAAAACCGTGTCGGTTACGATGCACCGAAGCCCAGAATGCGACTCACAACACTCAATGGTGTTACTGCTTACGATTTCTCCTAAAGCAAAATGGAAATAGGACTGCCCAAAACGTACAGAATGCTTAGTTCAAAGGGAAAAAAAATGTCGGAATGTACCACAGCTGCGCAACACCCAATTATACGTCCGTTATGCATGGTGCTTCGTCCTAACGTTCATTTTTTTCCAATGTTCAAATTCCTCTACGACAATGGAACAGTAGATTACCATTTACCCCTTTTTGAAATAAACAACAAATAATCTATTGAAAAAATCAGAAATGCCAAGTACAGTTTTAGAAATGAAATGACTTCCTTGAAATAACATGAAATTATGAAGCAATCATTACCTATAACTTGCCTTGCTACTCTATCAACCTAAGCATGATTGATGTATTGGACATAGTTGAAGTGATTGCCACATTGTCCATATTACCATCAAGCCTACTAGCATTAATACACTGATGAGAATCTATTAAAATTCTTCAATCTTCGTTGTTTGGAGAAGAAAGTACCTTTTCAGTACAATCATGCGATAACACACGAAAGATGTGGCAATTTTTGTAGATTTGCACAAGCAATTTCTTCCTTTCTTCCCCCTTCCTAAAACAATTATTCATCATACTGGCGTATGTTGGAAAGTTCATTTTATAATCGTCCAATCTGAAGACTTGTACTATATCTTCATTTCCCAAGAGGATTGTTAATTGGTCCATATTTTTTGTCAAGATGTCATAAAATGAGGCGTTAGAATTACCAAGCTTCTCACTCTTCAGGCACTTCATTTCTTCCTTACATAAACTCTCAAAATGGCTTATTTCAGCTAGAGAGTCACTATGAAGTAATTGTAAATTTCTTCCATTTACATACAAATTTGCAGTTTTCATCTTAAGTATGTGGTGCATAAGAAATTCAGTAATTGTTTCACACGAATAACCAAGAGCTTCAGTTAAGTAATCATCATCTACATCTATCATAGGGTCATCATTGTAGGGTAGCTGCTCAAGATTTCTGATACCATTCATAGAAAATCAAGTGCTGTATAATTATTTTTACAGGGGATGTTAATATCAGAGCCATGATCTAGAAGAATGGCAACAATCTTCTCATATCCTCCTTTAGAAGCCATGTGAAGTGCTGTCCTACCACTTTCATCTTTCAAATCAACTATGGCACCAAATTCCAAGAGAACCTCAACAACTCCTGGACAACCTTGTTGAGCAGCTTCATGAAAGGGTGTCGTACCCTCATTAGTTTTAGCATTTATATTAGCTCCTCTACTCAAAAGCAATTTCGCAATTTCTCCCTTAACGTTGAAATAACGAAATTTCTCTCCTGAAGCAGTAAAATGCAATGCCGTTTTTCCATGTTCATCACTAGTATCGAAAATAGTACCATGTTGCAAAAGGGCTTCAACAACTTCTCTGCATCCTTGCTGAGCAGCAACATACAGTAGTTGAGGATTATCTTTTACATTAGCCTTATTAGTTAGAAGTAGCTTGGTAATTTCCGACTCGAAATTACGAACAGCAAAAAATATTGGCATCAAACCACCTCTGCTTTTAGCATTTACATCAGCCCCATTTCTAATCAACAGTTTGGCAACCTCCTCCTGTATTTATTATCAGCTGCACATGTATAGGCGTATAACTCCATGCCAAGTTGTTTGGCATGTTAGCATCAGTAGCGTACTTTCGTAGTTTTTTTTAACAATTTTCGAAGATCCTTTCTCAACAGCAGAATGCAGGAATTCGCAATTATTTACATCATCAGGATTGACATTAAAACCATACTGAAGCAGTTTCAACAATCTTGCCATACTCTTGCCTCCCATGGCCAAGGACTGCAATCTTAAGAGCACTCCTCTGACTTTTGTTATTCACATCAAGACAATGCTTTAAAATATGTTTAATAATAACTGAACATCCTTTTTCAACAGCAAAGCATAAGGCCATTTTACCATCCTTGTCTTGAGCATGAATGTTAGCTCCACACCCTAAAAGTAGCTTAACCACTTTTTCACATCCTACTCTAACAGCACAGTGTAGTGAAGTTTGACCATCCTTATCTTGAGCATGAATGTTAGCTCCACATGCTAAAAGTACCTTAATCACTTTTTCATGTGCTACTACAACTGCAATGCGTAGTACAGTACTACCATACTCATCTTGAGCATTAACATTAGCTCCACACTTTAAAAGTAGCCTAACCACTTTTTCATGTTCTCTTTGAACAGAAAGGTAGTAGTTCTCTTTGAAGCAAGGTGTAGCGCAGTTTTACCATACTTACCTGGAACATCAACATTAGCTCCACACTCTAAAAGTAGCTTAACAATGATTTCAAGGTTTCCTGCAACAGCAAAGTGCAGTGGAGTGTGACCTGTCTCATCTCTAGCATGAAGGTTAGCTCCACACTCTAAAGTAGCTTAACCACTTCCTCGTGTGCTCTTTCAACAGCAAAGTGCAGTGGCTCCCAAAAGACACATTTAGAATTGACATTAGCACCATGCTTCAAAAGATGCTCAACAATATTGAGCATCTTTTGAAATACAATACATCTTTTGAAATACAATACAATACCATCCCTTTGTTGGGCATTGACATAAGCCCCTCCATTTGAAAGCAATTTGATAACTTCTATATTTGGATTTCCCTTAGTAGCAAGGCATAAAGGAATTTCTTTTAGGCCACTTCCAGTGAAAAAAACCTCTCTACAACTGAAAACTAATGCAGTATCCTTTTCCACACCTTCCACTGCAACATGAAGTGGAGTTCTACCAAGCTGATCTGTAGCATCAATACAAGCACCTCTACCTAAAAGTATCTCCGCAATCTCTAAGTAACCATTCATAGCAGCCAAAGGAAAAGTTTGACAAGGTCTTGTATTTTCGCTCTTAACTTTGGAACCAATTGTTAAAAGAAGTTTAACAACCCCTGTATGTTTATTCTGCACAGTGTTATGAAGTAAAGCATATCCTTGTGACTATTCTGGTGAGGAGGACAGATCATAAGAATGAATTAGGCTTCTCACTCTTTCTGTTCTTCCTTCTCGAACAGCACAAATCAACTCCCGGACATAACCTTCTTCCTCATGACTATTCACTCCTAAATTGGAATATTTCCTTTACATAAATGCAGCCAAAATTTGTCCAGTTATTTCAATTAATTCATAAGAGGTTTCATTGATAAGTGGTTCCTTAACTTTAAAAACTTGCTATTTTAATAATGACACCTTAATAAAACAAATTGCGATGGACATTGCATACGCTTCACTTTTACCAACTGCAATAGCAAAACTCGTTGGGGTTACGAACACTGCATTCCAGATCCAATTCCACTTCCTTCTTCACAAGAACAAACAGGAAAAATGGTCCCTTGAAGTGCTAAACCTTGCCTGGACGGATTTCCGGTCGCTTCCCGTACACAATCACCAAAATACTTTTCCTGATTATTATATATTCAGAAAAGTTGGTGTACATGGACGTACACATTCGAACGGCCCGCACTTATCTAACGATCTCTAGTTGGCCATTCTCGTTCATTCAGATGATAGTTGCAAAGGAAACACATTGTTCAGGAAGAAGGAAGAAAACAAATGCCTCACACCGGAAGCATTACCACAATTTCTGATTGCTATGCAAATTCAATCGACATTTGCTTCAGAGAAGAAACACAGAATGGCTCTTCTCCTTCTGGAGATGTGCCATCGTACTTGTTCCCAGTTGTATCATTTCGTCTATGGAATTCGAAGAATCTCATTTGCATTTTTTCTCATTCATCTCAGTACACACTTCAGGCGACCGTATGAAAGAACAGATGTTGGAAAAGCTACAAAAGCAAAAAGTTGAAATCATAGACCACTCAACATCCATGTGCTTTACTATTGCGTGCCTTGCGTATCTGATGTATGAAAAGCTTTGCCGATTGCTAAATTCACCCATATATCTTCTTATTGAGATAGCTTTGTCTAGTAGGGGTCCAGTTCAGTCTAAATTTAGGTTTTGCAAGGAAAAGTTTTTGCTTTGAAAATGCCTTTCGGCTTTCTTTTGTTTTTTTTCTCTGAAAGACAAATCACCGCATCACTCGAGCTTGCCACGAAGGCAGCCTTCATCACAAGTTTTCACTGTCTATTTCCAAGGTTGGTTTCCTCTTCAACTTATCTAAGATAATTTTGTTCAATAACTGTTTCCTAATTTACAGCCGCAATGGCCAATTTCTGAAAAGCGTCTTTGCGGAGTCAAACCACTGGTTGAAATGTTGCAATAACGGAAGTCAAAGCACGTTTGCAGTTCCGTTTTCAATCCCAATTTCCATGCAGCTTGGTAACCTAGAAGAACCCCACTAGTAGGATACCAGGCAACGTCCAGTGGACAGATTGAAGGACAAAAGATAGGAGCAGTGCGAAATGAGGAGCGAGAAAAGAGCTTCTGTCATCACTCTTTCCAAGTAGAAATTCGAATTTCCAAATGAAGGATGTGTGGAAAGCTTTTCCAAGAAACAACGAAGAGTGAATAAACTTAAGAAGCAGTCCCTAGTTTTAACTTGTAGATCGAAAGTAGCAAAAAAGAAGTATGCAAAAAATCATAGATCTCATATCATAGATGGAAGATGTTGACTAGTTGAGATGTTGATGTTGACGGCCGAAGACGTAACAGCAGTCAATGGAAATACGTTGCGAGGGTGCGAACCAAAACTTAGGTTAGCAATCTTCACATTGGTCATCTGCACATGACCTCATCCTTGTCGATCGAACTCCTTCTCTCGGTGATGGCTCACCTGATGGAGAAAATAGTAACTGAAAGAAGCTGCTTTCCGATATTTCTGCTGAAAGGAATCGCAGAAACCCTGGACTTGTTTTGCGAGCAAATTATCATTTCGATGACGAAAGCTGACAAAATTCCACTGCGAAAGAAAGCATCTTCCAAAATTTCCCACCGGAGAGGAATTCGCATGGCGAAGCTTGCTCAGGAAAGTTCCAGGCACTCGGGCAGCGTTTGAAGTCCGACGTTGCTTTGCGATTCCAGCTGGTTGCCAGTATGATGAAAAGGGAAAAAGCCGTTGACTTGACATGCACTCACCCGGGAGCTGCACACTGGAGTTTGCGTGGCCGTGAGGTTCTGCCAGCACTCATTCGATCACTTCCTTATTAGGAAGGGAAGCCAACAAGAGCATTACGAACGATGAGGATTTGGGCATATCCCAAGTCGAAAGTTTATGGCTCACATAGGTGTCATTTTCATCTACCAGTGTATCTTATCTTATTTCATGCATCCTGAGAGGTTTCTGTTCTCAATCCCTATGCTGAAATCTCCCTTGATGTTTCTCTTTGTTCCAGAAAGACTTCCAACTTTCGGATGTTTTGGAAATTCTCCTCTGACGACTACTTGCCTGAAGAGAAGGAAGCCTTTTCCTTCCAGCTTGCTGGAACGATTTCCAAACGGTGCTCCATGTGGTCGTGAATTTCCAGCCAGAATCCACTTTGCTGTTGCGAATCGCCTTTGCGGCCCACCGACCGACCAAGGAGCCTCCGTCAATCGGAAATGGGAACTTTTGCTTAGCGGTTTAGTTCGAGCAAGAACAAATTTGGATTCGTGAAAAGTTCTCGCTTGGTTGCTGAGTGGATTTCATCAGATGATGGACATAAACTGTTCATGTTGCTGTACGAACTCGGAGGTATAAGTGAGGCTGTGGCTGCTGGATCGGACAAGGTAGCGCGCAGGCGCGCCAGCCACGTGCTCGTCCGGGAGAGCACGGAAAGCTGAGGCTTGCGCAAGCTTTAGGACTGGCTTTCGGCGACGCTCCCTTCCCGGTTCGTGGTCTTGCGGTGGGGACTTGAGGCGTCCAGGATCCTCCTCAAAGACTTGGCGGTTCGGCATCGGGATGCTAGCTTGGCATCCTCACGTCGGACAGCATCGGACTGCAAGTGCACTTCCGAATGTGGACTTCTCGTTGTGCGCTCCTGCACGCACTATCTTACGGAGATGCGCCGGCAGAGAGCGCTTGCTCTCGCTGGCGCCGGGCACTCGATGCAGGATCCGGGGATTCGGCTTCCTACTGAGGCAACTGGTGTTGCTAACGGAAGCCCACTTGTGGATTTCCTGCCTCCCAGATAACTACAACTCTTGGCGTCAGGAGGCTGCTGAGTCCTGGACTGCGTTCCAGGGAATGCTCACTAAACATCTCCTACATCCTCCGCTGGGAGAAGAGATGCACGACGCGGTGAGGTTTTCGACCCCTCGCCGCAGCGTTTTCTGCCCTCAGGGCAAGAGATGACAGCAGCTTATCGGCGAAGTGGGAGCTTTCCTGCAACATCGCTGGCAAAGCAAGACTCTTTGGAGGCTGGAAAACGCGCCAGCTGGAGGATGCTGCCACTCCGCGTGCAGAGTCGATAGGAATCCTTCGGTGAGACGAACTTTGGAGTGTTGCCGCTGAGGAAATTGCGGTCCATCCCCATTGTGCGGACTGTTCGTTGTTCCCGCTCGCTTGGAAGCAGGCCATACTACTCTTCGTTCACTGGGGATTTCACTGTAGTGAGAGACGGCATCCAGTCTGCGGAGGCGTTGCATGTGCGAACTGTGTTCGGCGGAGTCGATCGTGCACATGCATTTGGACTGCGGTACCCTTTAACAACGTGGCAGAAAGTGGCAGCAGTTCTTCTGCAACAGGAGGATACCGCAATAGACGTGCTGCAGCGTTTCTTTTCTCTTGGAGACCTCTCTACGAGGGCCATGATTGCAACCATGGGTTGCATCCGCGCCATCGTTTCGGGCCAGGAAATCACTGGGCTTCGAAGGGAGGTCATCAGGATGGCAGCCACTCACATCGGGGCGGGTGCCAGGTGGCCTCGCCTGAGAGGAGAAGCAAAGGAAGAGATAACCGACATCCAACTACGGTTGATGGACAGTTTGGAAGGCGAACCCGGTGATCCTTGTCTTCTCCCTCCCTTTACTTAATTTCTTTCGAATCTCCCGTTCACTTAAGCTCCGTAACTTTCTTGGTGTTTTTCGTTTTTATCGCGGCGATTGCGGTGCGTCACCAAAGATCCGTACCCCTTCGCTCTCATTTTTTTTTGTTATTGTGCCTTTGTACTTCCCCCGTTCCGGACTTTCCGGTTTCCAGGCCTGCGTGCTGGTGGACCCTTTCCTACCCTTTCCCGAATAGTTTCTTCAATAAACGCCCAAAACTATCGGTCTCCTTCGTCACAGGAACGATGTTATTGTCAGAAGTACCGCCAGCATGGTTTCCAGGTGGAACGATTTGACAACAAATTGGAATTTCTGGCATTCGACAGGGAGCTTCCGTCACCACGAAGTAGCTGTCCTGGTTCTACGTTTTCGTTAGAGTATTTCCTTCTGTCGGTGCTAGCTGTGAAAGCAAGCAGCCCGAACACCCACACAAAGTGAGTCCTCCCTCCTTCCGTTCGCCCCGTTGCCGAGTGCATTCGGGACGCTCGCCCAGGTATAGGGAAAGACGCTTTCACGGAGAGGATAGCTCCCGCTCCGGCAACCTGCTGCTCCTGGGTACTTTTGCTCCTGACGTGCTTCCCTCCTTCTCACCTTCATTCTTCAACGCAGCTTCTTGGGTGTTTTCTTCCTGGCTTTTTTCCTAAAGTATGGAAGTCCGTGGGACTTACACGAACGCCATGTTCTGTCTGTTAGGTTTCAGCCTCCCGCCTCGATCATTCTGAACCCAATGGTTTAGCAGGACTTTTCGTGTAAAAAAAGCCATCGGGAATGTTCCCAAACGACCAAAAGAAACACACATTGAGGTGAAAAATGGGAACATCGCGTGCAATGCCCCATCAGAGGCATCCAGAGGCACCACGCCAGGCATTGCGGGCAAAAGTTTCGCGCATGAAACCCGAGACGAAGCGGTCAAAAGAGAATGCGGCAAGCGCCGACGTAAGAAAGTCTCCAGAATTCGTAACAAGGATTACGTATAGGAAGAAAATTCAATGCGACAAGGACCCAGAGAGCCATTGGACGAAAGGAGGAAAGGCCTCGAGAAGAACGAAAGCACGATGGGATTTCAAACAAGGACCGTTGAGTATAACGTTCCGGAGCCTCATCTTCACCAGCAGCACGAGAAGAAGGTTTACCTCTGTGGTCAGTAAACTATAGAGGGAACAAGCATGCCAATCGAAAAGTCACATGACTCAAAGGAAAGCCATGCAGTTCGTGGGCATGCATCACGCTTGCAGCTTTTTCCACATTAGTGGATACCATTGAAGATTCTAGGTTCCGAAATGATTTCGTGCAGAGAGACTCAACGTGCCGCAAATGCACGCCGGCTTAAGGGGAAACCAGAACCCTTATTTCGATGCTGCGAAACGTTGTGCCACATACTGAAGGGATGCCAAAGACTGCTTTTTCTGTCCACGGCACTGCAGGACGCGATTCATGAGAACGAGTGCGGTGGATGAAGAAAAATGGAGCCTGGACTCATGAAAGCAGAGGGTTGCAAAAGCAACTTTTACCGAAAAACCAGTTCTGGTCATGGGAAGAGGAAACTGCAGATGTGCGCTCGACGTCAGCTGGCACGCGAAAATGAAAAGGGAACTCTGAGGACAGCCAGGAAGATCATGGAAGGAAAGTACAAGGACGTAGCACCACTGCTAGGAAAAGGCGGAAATCGAAATAAAAAAACCGCGTCCATCGCTGGCTCTCTGGGTGCGTGGGACCCTGGTGACGAAAAAGTATTCCAAGATATGGGAATACCAAAGAAGGAACTGGCGAAGCTGAGGCAAGGAATGTTGGCTCAAGTGATATCTATGCAGAGCACGCCGTCAGGAAAACCGACAGTCAGCCGGAGAATTTCGACAATCTTTTCTCACCATACGAAAGCCGGGGAGCGGAGGAAGCACCCTGAAGAGGGGTGAACAGCGGCCCAAGTGAACCGTGAGGTTAGCGTGAAAGAGAGTGCAGAGCCCTCCTGGCAAGAAATAGGCGGGAGACCATCGCAGGATGAATGGGTATTTAGCAGTCTTCTGAAGGCATGAAGCATGTCAAGAGTGCATGGGTTGCCGTTGGTATCGATAGTGATCGAGAGCGTGTTCTTTTTCCTTTTTCTGAGGACTAGCCACAGGAATGTCGCTTCGTGACGTCACATTAGGCAGTCCATTCGTTTCCGTGCTCCGGAGGCGCCTTCGGAGGCGCCTCGAGAGTCCTTCGTCGACCTACTCGAACCTTCCCTAACCTACCTGGTGTCATTTCACTTGAACTGAATTGGGAGGGAAGCGGAAAAAATGGGGATCACCTTTCTTAGTGACGTAGGTCGAAGAAATTCTTTCATGAATCTCGAATCCGTACACCAAGGAGTCCACGTACCAAGTTCATGCGGACGCGCTTCTTCTTCACAGGCAGGACGACGCACACACCAACTGCCTCAGAGAAGCGCATTCTGCCCGAACTGATGCTGTGCACATCCGATTCACGCGAAAGTCACGCACTCGCGAATTCCGATCCACTGAAGTGCGGTTGTCTTCGGTGCAGAGTGTGCGAACGGTCGCAAAAGCGCACATGCGTGCCTCGTGCATGATGGTCCACGAGGAAACGAGGAACGCGTGCTTTCGATGTGGCGTCCGATTTTCACCCAAGTTTCGCAAGTGCGTTTATTTAAGAACAAACTTTAACAAAGAAGTGCAGTGGCTGGACCAATGCTCTAGCCACGCACGAAGAAACGCAGAGCCTGCCGGGTCACCGGTTCGCAGACCGGTACGGTCCTCCACGGCAGCAGGGGGAGTGGGGAAAAAACAAAAAACTAAACAGAAAGAAAAGAAAAAGTGGGAAGGTACGGAAAGGGATCTCTGTTGCTGCTCGGGCCGTTGCATCCTTCTCAGGATGCCGGAAAGCTCTTGCTGTATTCGCGGATCCAGGTGGGGCCATCGCGACGCCCTCCTCAGGAAATTGGCGGCGCCCTGGATGGCACCCTTGTCGCGGGGTCCCTCCACAGCCTTGCTCCATCCGGCGAAGATCCCGCGAAGGCAGCACAAGGCTGCTATCGAGGCCGCTGGCCGAAGGGCGTCGGCAACGAAGAGGGCTTTTAGGTTGTCGCAGGAGATTCCGATATTCGCGGCCAAGCGGAACCAAAGGGGCCGAAGAGCAACACAATCCACAAGGAGGTGAAGGAGGGACTCCTGTTTCCCACACCTAACGCAATTAGGGTCGACCGCTGCCCAGGTCCAGTGGTGTCGGCGGGCGTTGCAGGGGAGTCCCCAGTGCTGCAACAGTAGAGACAACTCCTGCCATTTTTAGGTGTTCATGAGCACCGGGGGCCACTTGAGATGTTCAATGGGGACATCGATCAGTGCGCCCCAGCGCAGAATTCCAAGGGGAGGCGTACTCGGGGTGGCAGTATCAGTCAGCTGACCCGTCTTCCACTCTCCTATCTTTTTCTCCTTTCCGGAGATTGTTATTGTAACCTCCCACTTCGACGCAACATCGTTGTTCTGATCTTCCATTAAAGAGGCTAGCAGAGCAGCGAGGGGGATTCTTCCTGCCCACGCTCTTCTCCTCCAAGATCTATCCGTTCGTGCAACTTTTGTAGCTCCCAAACACGAACCGTCGTTCCTGTTGGGCGCGTTCCATGCTCATCTGTCCCCACGTGAGCACGGTTTCCTGCAACCAGGCACTACCGTTTGCGGGGCAGCAGGTGATCCATCCTTGATTTTTCGGAATCAAGGCAGCCACCCTCCGCAGCTGAAGCCCACATCGGTTGATGCGGCGGCGATGGAGTGCAAGAAAGGATGTGAGTCCCGTCTTGTTGGTGGCTTGCTTGCCGAGGAGACGTGCAGAAACGCACCAGCAGGTGCACCACAACTCCCGCACAACGGCCAACATCCGGAACCGGTGCTGAAGCTCCAGCCGCTCCAACGTCAGGAGGCCGAGACCACCGTCCCGACGCGGAGCGCGCAAGTCCTTTAAGCGGACTCGGGCCCTCCCGTTTCCCCAAAGGGCGATACGAAGGAGGTCCTTCGTCCGCTTTTTAATTCTCTCTGTGGGAAAGCGAAGAAAAAGTAGTGAACGGAGGAGTGGAGCCGCGAACGTGTTCCAAAGCGCGGCCCGTTCAGGCAGGAAAAAGCTGCCGCCTCGTAACGGGCCGATCGCCGTGTCTACTTTCTGGAGGCAGCCGGCCCACGCTTCCGCAGGGGAATAGTTCCCCAACGGCACACCAAGGTACTTGAAGTACCTCACCGTGGGGATCCCCAAACGGACCCAGTTCTGCAGCCCTGCTTACGCCGCACCAACTGGCATCACGGGCGACTTCACCCTGTTCACCGTTAGTCCGGTTCCCCGATTCAGCAGGTGGAAGAACTCCTCGACCGCCGAAGCCGCGGTGGACATAGGGAGCAGCAGCAGAACGTCGTCCGCGTACGCTGAAACCGCAGGCGTACCGGCGCAGTCGTGCGGCAGGTGCTTTAGAGGATCCCTGTACGCTCTCAGTACCAACTCAAAGTAGGTACTGAAGAGCAAGGGGCTCATGCTGTCTCCCTGCCGTGTCGCACGCCGTGCACGGTCTACCCGCTGAAAGAAAGATTGATAATCGCGTCGCGCCAGCTGGAGCGCAGATAGGACAATAATGTGGCCGGGAAGCCCAACCGTTCCAGAGGCTACAGCAGGAGTTTCTGGTCGACGATGTCGAATGCTTTACGCAAGTCGACTGCGACCGCAAGGGCTCCCTCCTCCACCCGACCATCTGACCCTTTGCTGGCGCACGCACCGGAATTCCGGCTTCGCATCAAGCCCCTTTCCTGTCAACGCTCTAGCCAGGTGGAAGCGTGGAACAGGTTTACCTCAAAGCTCGTCCCGCGACGTAGCAACTCAATGAAGCCTTCGAGCGCCCACGCCGGGATGCATCCGTGCAGCAGCAGCAGGAGGTCGTCGGCACAGGCCCACACGGGAGGCGTGCCAAGACGCGAGCTCGCCAGAGTTACCAGAGTCTCCCTGTATGCTCTCAGCACCCAACTCAAAGGGGATGCTGAAGAGCAGGCGGGTCAGGCCGTCACCCTGCCTTTTGCCACGCCGAACAGGCGCACCGCACACGTGTTGGCTGCTGAAACAGATATTCATGAGCGCGTGGCGCCAGCAAAAGCGCAGATAGGCCTGAAAGACTTCCGGAAATCCCATGCGTTCCAGGAGTTCCAGAAGAAATTCCCGATCGAAGCAGTGGAATGCTCTACGCAAATCGCCCACGACTGCCAGGGTTCCGGACGTGGCTCTACCTCCCTCCCTGGTCAGGGGAAACTCGAGGATCCTCTTGACCTTCGCGCTAATGGGGTAGTAATGGTGAGAATGGGTAATTAGTATGATTGGATAGCAAGAATCAGTTTGGGAGAATATTAATTTTGGGTATTAAAGGATTATTTCTTGATGGTGTATTTGAATTCTCCTTTAATTTATTTTCGATTTACAAATCGATGTTTCAATTAGACTAGTAAGGCTGGGCTTAGAGGGGGTAGCGACTGCCACCATGGTTCGTGCAGGAAAGTCTCCTCCGGACTGTCCACGGATTCCGCCACCCGTCCAAGTCACTCAGCCCACAATTTGATAAGCAACTTCGCGTCCGCATTCGGCAGAGTGATGGACCACCAGTTGCCTACGTTGCGTGAGTCTCCTCCTTTCGGGAGGAGAAACCATACCTTAGATGAGCGGGACGAGTTGGGAAGGTCGTCTCGTTCGCGGATCAGCATGCCAATTGTAGCACCAGGTGGACCAGCTCTGCCTGGAAGCACTGGTAAAACTCCGCGAGCAGCCTGTCCTCCCCCGATGCCTTTCGTTTTCTGAGCTTTCCGACGGCACAGATGATCTCCGCCATCGAGAAACGCTCCTGCAGATGGTTCCCATCCTCATCCCTCAAAACTGGGAGCAATCGCTGCGCAAAGGCGCGCCCGGGTCTTGCTCTCGCGTAAAGTGAGGAGTAAAAAAACACGCAAGATGCGGCTCACCTGCTCTGAGGATGAGCATTCTCGGCCTTGGGCGTCCAGCAAGCTGGCCGACCCGCATTGTGAGGTCTGCCTTTCGGCCATAGCTCTGCCTTCCGGCATTCTTGGAGTAGAGACGCACCAGTAGGTAGGCCCTCTGGTTCTTCAATGCTTCGCCAAATCCCGCAAGAAGGCGGTTCAGAAAGAACTCTCGGACTGAGCTCTTCATTTCGTCCCAGTCCGGAAGCGTCCGCAGCTGGAATTCTCGCAGAAGCGCGCGGAGATGCTCCGCTGCTCCTGAGAGGCGCAACCAGTCTCCTGGCAGGCGCCATGTTTGAGAGGGTGGACCTCTTCCTCGCGGGTGTATGTCGAGCACAAGTCGCGGATGGTCGGACAGCTCCGAGAAGAGTGTTCCACGATTTCCCAGCCGTGCGCGCACAAGTGGTCGTCCAGGAAAATGGGATGAATGCTGTTCGCCGCCTCGGCATCTCCGGCCAACAAGTTGCGCGTGTGCATGGCTGCGCACATCTCGTTGACCAGGCGCGCTCGTATATCGCGCGCGTACCTGCCACCAGGCGGACGTTCGAGTTTTTCACTCGGTCACTCCGGGGCGTTTATTTTCATAAACCAGTTGGGAAGGAAGGTTCGCAACCTCCGAATACAAGATGCAAAGGGAAGGTTTCAGCGACACGCAGGCCGGGAAAACGAGATGTCGAGAACGGGTGAGGGAGAAGGGGACAAAAAAAGAGAAAAGTAATGAGACTGTGTTGGTTGTAGCAGGGATCTTGGGATTCGCTCCGCACGCACCGGGAACCAGTCAAAGAAAAGGAAAACACCGGGAAATCTGTGGAGCGATCAGGCACAGGGAATCAAGGAGAAAAAGAATCCAATGAACAAGGGAGGGCAAAGGGCTAGGATCACCGGGATCCACCGTTCCTACTTATTTGTAACCCGTCGCTCTATGCCGGCGATCTCCTCTTTCGTTTTCTCGTCAAGCTGATGCCAGCTTGCAGCTGCGCCGACGTACGTGGCTGCCATCGCGGTGACATCCCTTCGCCGCCTGGAAGTCTCCACCACATTTCAGGATGAGACGAAGGCGCGTATGCAACCTATGGTTGCGATCACCGCGCCAGTCGTTTGTCCTCCGCAGCACATCTCATTGAACCTCCGCAGCACATCTCGAGCGGTGTCCTCCCGGTGCAGCAGTGCTGCTACCAGCCTCCGCCATCGTTCATGAAGGACGTCTAAAAGCGGGTGCGGGAACGATTCCGTCGACCCGCACCTGCCACAGTTAGGGGAAACCATCCCACGGGAAACACGATGCCGTCGCTCGTTGCACTGGAAACCCCAGTGCACGAACGGCAGCACGTCCTGCCTCCAACCAAGTGGAAACACGGATGTGTAAGCACAGTTTGGCGGGACCGCTAACACTTCTGGGGCAATTTCTAACAGTTCGCGCCACCGAACAAGTCGCGAACAAGCAGTTGTGCGCGCAGTAACAGCATCTGCCAACTGGCGCGTGTTCCAGCCAGCCACCCAGGATGTAGTGAAGGAAATCTCTCATCTCCCCAGTCTTCTCTTGCCCTGAGGACAGACAGCACCGCGGCAAGGGGAGTGGCGCTATGCTGGACCACTTCGCCACGTCCCCGGCAATCAGGCGCACCCTTCGCACGTCTGCCTCGGCCAGCCAATCTCGCCGCAGGCCTTCGGACAACGCAGTGCGTACAGCTTCAAAGCGAGAGCGACCCTCGGCGCTGCTTGCTTATTTACCGGGGCTGTTTCCCATGTTCGGGCTGCTCGCCTGCCTACGATTCTTCGCCTGAGTGGCGGTCTCGCGCAAATCCGGTGGCCAGGATCTTCCATTGCCTTGCTTGTCCGCTTTCGGAATGGGCGCTGCACACTGGCTGCCGCGTTTCCGTTCCAGGAAGCGGGAAACCGCGTCTTCCCGTACACCGTCCAG
This sequence comes from Raillietiella orientalis, assembly GCA_036172245.1. Taxonomy (NCBI): domain Eukaryota; kingdom Metazoa; phylum Arthropoda; class Ichthyostraca; order Raillietiellida; family Raillietiellidae; genus Raillietiella; species Raillietiella orientalis. The sequence continues at coordinate 141,353 of JAYWIR010000104.1, read as the reverse complement.
TGTGAATTCCGAAGCGGAACACTTCAAGTCGTCCGTCGCACGCGTAAACATTCCTGTGTGAAGAGAAGCGCGCGCAGTTTCCATCCGCCACCGGGAAGGAGGGCGCACTTGGAAGCAGGAGGCACCGTTCCAGCTGGAGTCTTTCGGCTGCTCTTCCTGGTTGGCATCATGGCTGCCTTCCTCGTGCGGGATTCGCGTCCCGTGCAGTTTCATGTTCTGCCAATTCTTTTCCGTGCAGGTGGCTTCCTGGGCGGGATGCTCGCAGCGACGCGCATCTCTCGCAGTGCTCGTCACTTCCTGCACCTCTTCTGCACGAACCCGCATTTTTTCCGATGCTTTCCCTTTCGTGCACACAGTGTTCGCCATGCTGCTACACGCGAGCTTTTCGTACCGTGACACGCGCCCTCACCTCCGCTTGCGGATATGTAGCAGGAATCCGGATGCTGGCAGCAAAGAAAGCATTTGCAGGAAGCGTTCAGGGAACCGCGCAACCGCTCCCATGCGTGCGGAGGTCAGGCGTGTTTTCGACGGGGGCTGAACGAACGAAAATGCGATACGAAGGACGTGGGAGATGAGACAGGGGTCATCGCGTCCTGGAACCAAGCGACGTTCCGATCGGGCTGCTTCGGAGGACATTCCGGTTAGCTCCGTGAGCCTCTTACCGAGAAACGTGCCTTTCGAACCATCTTCGAAATCGTTTCAATCCCTCGGTGGTCGTGTTCCAGAATGCTGCATTGCGTCCTATCCTAGGTACAGGATGAAGAAAACGAATAGGTATGGAACACCTGTGAAGTGTCCATTTCAAAAAGAACATGGGAACAGTCGAGTGAGAATTTGAAATATGGAGTCGCATAAAGCAGGCAGTCGGTTGAAGGCCATGGAGTGTCGCGCCAGCAAACGCGGTGATGTTATGGAAAATTGAAGCAGCAAACATCCTCGTGAATGGGGACGGTAACGATCAAGGAAGTCGACGAAAAAGAAACATCTCTTTTGTAAAAAGGCCAACACGGACTTTTGTGATTTCTTTGCAGCAATAGCTCCTAAGAAACCAATTGCGTAGAGGAGGGGCGCTGCTAATGACGTGTGGTGCGGTTTTCTGAACAGAGCTTGAGTGAAAGCCGAATCGTGGGTGAGCCCGGCACGGGGTGAAATATGAACAGAAGATGAAGGCGAGTTAAAAGCCTTCCGGGAAGGGAAATGCAGTGAATGGGAAATTTTCCGTATTCTTGTGAAAAGGGTTCTTGGAAATCGATACTCTCTTTACAATTCTTTCTTTCCCAGGCAACGTAGATACCCTGAAGAGTGTAAGTTGAGTGTGTCTCTTGCAGGCTAGGGAGAGGAGTGTGGATTGTGCTTAGGGAGAATGAAGGATGAATCATGGATGTGCATTGGTGAAGGAGGAATGGTTGGTGGATTCGTATTGCATTGATATCTTCACGTACATACAGGTTCTGTCAGTGAAGTTGTACGCAGTTGAAGTTTGGACAAGGACCACGGCTAATTTAAAAGTTTTGCTTGGGAAGGATGGAGATGAGCTTACTTTGGCTATTTGAGGGTGTAAGAATTTGGACACATATGCCAGGTAATGTGGTCACATGCCACTGAATCTCATAGGGATACCCGGTAAATGATGGATGTTCAGGTTTCGAAAAGTAAACGGAGAGACATGAGGTCAGTGTTTTCCTTTTATAGGTATGTAGAATGGTAAGGGAGATCAATGTTGAATGCTTCAGCAAGTTTGCTTTGAAAGTGACAATGCTGGGATGCAAAAACGAAGAGCAGATCATGGGAATGCATATCGGCAGATTTGGATTGATTTTAGGTTATGATGAAAGCTAAGGCAATGATTGAAAGGTCATTGGAGAAGTCGACTTAGTTAATGCCAATGGTTTTCGATGGTGATTTGATTTTGGTTACGAGTCTGCACAGAGGAAATTTGTGTAGGGAAAGCAAGTTTTGGGAGCTAAAGTTTTCATGGACGGATGATAACGGATGCAGTAAGATGGAATATCTGGTGGAGGGTGGAGGGATGGAACATGGACAGCGAAGAGGAGGTGGTGTTTACCATGAGTTTTCTGTTTCGTGGTCCGGTGTGGAGGCAGAGAAGTATGTCCAAAACGGGATGCATGATTAGATGGCAGATGGCAAGTCTGGAAAAGAGAAGGACCTAAAGCCAACATGTGGGTACTATGTGTGGAATAGAATCAGTTACTTGATTGTCAAAGTGTCGGTGTTCCCACTCGACAAGGTTTGTTTCTTCGCAGTCATCTGTTTATGGTGCTCATTTAGGCTGTTGAAGTCAAAGGTTTCACTAGGATCGAGTTGAGTGAGCACAAATCTGTGCCGCATGCTGCAGAGCATTTTCGAAATAGAATTCCTCGTCTAGCTAAGGTGGTAAATTGTCGGATCCACGGAGAGGGCATCGATCTGGATTCCAAGGAAGGGGCTAGCTCGTTAGTGCAATACGTCTTTCGACGCATTGACCATGCGATTCGTGCTGGGAAGTGGTACGAGAAGAAAAGCAATGGCGGTGATCCATTTCGTATTGTAAGTGGATTGAATAATTAGTGTCCGTGTTCCTGAATAGGGGATGCAGTTCCGGCGGCAACCGGGAACAACGAAGTGGAACGTTCGGAAGTGCCTTTCATGCTCCTGTGTGCAGTCTCTGAGAGCCAAAGTTGAACTGATTTTTGATTTCTGGTTGATTAATAGCGCTGCAAAGCAGAAGTCGAAATTCCGATCCATTCAGCGGATCATGCACAAGAGGAAAATCGCCTGCGCGTTCATCAAGGACAGCGTGGAAGCCTCGTTCCCCTTTGCGGCATTTGGGAACACGAGAACATGGAAGGAAGAGCACGCCGTGATTCCTGTCCAACGAGTGCCAGTCCAACTTGGAAAGGGACAGACTGTTCGCTGGGATGCCAACTACAGTGATGCCAGAACCCACTGAACCCCATAACCTCACTCATCCAGCGCAAACAGTTGAGGGATGGGTGAACGATAGATTTCACTACGTCCGCGAGGAGAAATCCAAGTGCATGCGGCTCGAGCGAACAACGTTGATGTCTTCGTTCTGATCGAGCAGCTCTCGAAATGCAGGCAACGGAGATGGGAGCCTCCGGTGTGTATTTTGAATGGAGCGCAGGGAAAACCGGAATGTTTAGGGACGCTTCCTGCCTTGAACTCCGTCATGAATCCAAGGCTGAGGCGCTGACCGTTGTGTGCAGCTTCATCAGCATCGGGCAAGCTCCTATTCTTTCAAGGCCCCTCCGACAAAACGAAGGGCTGCTGAATGGGACTTTTCCCTGCAGGGCGTTTTGTCGTTACGCTAGAGGTTCGAAGATCTGTGCCAGAGGAGCCCTCATTTGAACTGCTTGACTCTTACAGCAGACATTTCGCTCGCAGAGAATGGAAGTGGTGGGCGTTCACAGAGGCAGGCAGTGCGCGTGTGCATACTTTTCGGATGCATGGAGGAGAGAATTTTTAGTAAAGGATCACGAAAATTTGCTGCTTTTCACTGAGGGAAGAAAAAGGTTACGGACGGTAAAGTATTCTATATGTAAGGTGGTTCGTTCCCAAACGTTCCCATGGGAGCCACAGGGCAACACAGTCCACGAGCAAGGGTGGGAAGGATTCGTGTTCCCCGCACTTGCGACCGTCTCCGGGCTCGCTTTCCCCAGCGTCCAGCGGTGTCGACGCGCGTTGCAGGGGAGACCCTAGCGCAACAGCAGAAGTGACGACTCCTGCCGCTCCAGAGGGAGGGCGCTGCACCTCATGAGCACAAAGGGCTACTCCGGGCCTCCACTGGTTGTCTTCGAAGGAAACCTTGGAAGGAACCTCTTCCTTGCTTCGATTTCCACGCACACAGAGGTGTTCTCAGACGGTGTTTTGCTCCATCTCAGACCTGAGGCCGAAAAAGGGGGCCGTCGTCGCAGTTCTTTCATTCAGTTTCTTCAACAAGCGACCGCTTAGGGAGTTACCGTCAACGACAGGACCATCGAGCATTCTGGTATGATCACAGTCTGCGTAAATGGTGAGTGTACGTGCAAGCGGAAAAATATCGTACCCCCACCCCCTTCAAATGCACAGTTTCTTTATAATGATATATATACATGTCTCGCACTGCAGTGTTTTTGCGCCGAGGTTTTAACCGGGTTCGTTTCCAATTTCCTTCACGTTTTCAATTGCCAAGTGGCGTGCCTTTGCCCTGAGAACACGACCGTTGGCCGCATTTGGCGCAGATACGGCCACTGTCGCGTAGAATGCTGCATCCTGCTGCTGCAGGCTTGTTTACGTGCCTGACCATATGGTATGAGGCTTTGGCTGGCTCATCTCTTTCGCAGCACTGGACTGTCTCACTCTGATGAAGCTCTCTGCATTGACAGGCACTGCCCATTCTTTACTACATGGAAGGGTGGAGGGTGTAACGTTCGCCGAGTTTTAGTGACGCAAACAGTAGAAAAACTGCCTCCAGATACACTTTAGTAGTTTGCACCTAGCCAGTCTCAACCTAAAACTTACGCTTCCCAGTAATGCGGTTTGGGGCCATCTTAGGGGTCAACCTTTGGTGCAACGAGCGAGCATCACTTTGGAGGACTCAGTCGTGATCAGGATCTCGAAACCAAGGTCGAGGGACCACAATCTACGGAAGGATGCTTCAGAAAACGAAATCGAAAATGCCTTTTTTTTCTAAAGCCTGCATAACGAATCATGGCAAGGCTTATACTTAGTGCCCTAAATGAACAGTAAGAATCCTCGACTATCGATTCAATCGTACACACAATATAGCAAACCGCATGCACAACCCATGAATCCATTTCATCATTCCCACTTCATTTCTAATTTGTGCGATTTGAGGCCACAGTTCGGATGTTGGTGAAATGATGAATAGTACAGTGAATTACGTTTACTGAGGCATACGTTCGTGCTGTCGATGTAGCACCAGTCAGATGCAGCATCTCGTGCTGAATATGTGGTTCCCATACGCACATAAACTCCTGTTCTTGAATTTACGAAACACAAGAGATCTGTTTTGCTGCCAAGTCAGCTGATTCCAGATTCCTTGAGAATCACCATAATTTTTCATATTCGGAAAATCTTCCTCCTATCCGATATTTGTCGCAACAACATAATTATTCTACATATATAGTCTCTACCTATTTCAGAATTCAACACATTCGACTCTTTTCGATCAGAAAAAGTTTCCGTAAGTGGTTGCAAAGTTATCCTCACCCCGTACATACTCAAACAGACTCGACATTCCAGTCAGATTCCATAATCCAAGCAACGTACTCATCGTAAGCTTATGGAAATCGGTATCATACACAAAGCAACCGACATCATAACCTTCACTGCCAACAAGCCTCAGCTCTTGACGAACAGTAGAAGCACCCTCCGTGAAACCGAAATCCTTAAACCGAATACGCGCACCAGAACGCAACACCTTCCCAATCCAGGAGGAAGCACGTCCAAAATTGCCACGATCATTAACACGCCTCCTCATTGAATTACGCTTACGATGATTACCAGGAGAATGCAATGCACGACGTCTACGACGCTGTTTACGTGAAGAAACATTCCTAAGATCAGCACGATGAAGTGTACGTGTTGCAACAGGCATCCTCACACCGCAACCTCTTGTATCCTAATGCATTCCAAAATGAAGGGAACAAAGAGAATACGAACCCCCTGACCCTCACATTCCTCCAATTTGACACCGACTACGCAAAAACCACTTGGAAAGTCCAGAGGGTGACCCTGACCTCGGCACTTTCAAAACCGTATCAAACCAAAAACACCCGCACCAAAGAGTTGCGACATGCCGTACGCAAAGAGCACGCGGCGGTGCTTCACCTCAAACAACTGGACAACCGCAGAAGAAACTCAGGAAAGGTCACTTCGAAAAGGAAAGCACGCAATCCTCGGTGAAGAAGGAAGCTCAACAGCAGCCCCGCACCTCCAGGGATGCCTCCAAACAGCAATACCCTCCACGATACCTCAGCTAAAAGGAATCCAACGTTTCTCAAGAGCTCCCGTGCAAACCTCCAAACGCAATCCTCAACGCAAAAAGACCGCCATGCGAAAGGGGCCCACCGAGAAACGAAAAACCTCCTACTATACAAGATCAAGTACATCGATTACAAACACAAAGGAGCACAATGCATTTCAGATCTTCGCATACAGAAAAGAGGGAAAAAACAGAAAAAGCGTTTTGCGAAAACGAACCACAACCATTCGATAAACAGAATGGCTTCCACATCGACAGCATCAGACTCGGACAATCCTACTCCACAAGCAATCCAATGATCCTCAAAAGATGACACGTACGGCGAAAAACCATACAAAGACCTCATGCAAAGAGAACCAGACCACCGAGGTACACATTGGTACACCGGCTACCAAGGTAACTGGGGAAAAACCACAGAAGCTAAACATATCAAATGCTACGCACCGTACTTAACCAATCGCAAAAAGAGAGGCGCCGCCCACACGCGGAAGCGAGAGACACTCATCACGCTGGACCTCCTCCCACGCACACCACATCAACTACGGAATTATAGAAGGCCGAAGAAACGGAATGCCGGGATCCACTAAACTATCAAGGTCACGTTGAATTGGACCATCCGCCTCGCTTCGTCACCTTCCTCAGCATGCACCCCAACCACGAGAAAATGTCAAGCGACCTCTGCGTCATCCCTTAATCCACTTATTGGAACCAATGCCACCTAAGGATGGCATTTCACATGCCACTGCGCTAAGCATTTACGCGTGGAATCGAAACCACGCTGCCGAATTATAGGCTACCTTGTACATGGAAATCTCCCAGAAACTTTCCATTCAGACTTTCTAATCGAGATGCCGGTGAGAATGCTCCTTGCTCCTGAAGCAATGTTCTGTTGCACCTTCTGACTTTGAGGTAGCACAACTGTTTCAACATGCCCCTGCCATCCACACCATCCAGTTCATTCTTCCTTTCTGCAACACGGAAAAAAGGACACATTCCATTCATGCACAGCACACATCACATACACACGCCTGAACTGTTTTGTACTTTGACAAGACACATGGATGCCCAAGGCAACACGAAAAAATGCAGGTTGTCATCAACATAGGACTGCAGCAAGCGAGTTTCTCATCTCAACAGCAGTACTCCTGCAACACCATGCAGTCCACTATTAGGGAGACTTTCCGACGGGGAGATTGTGAGCACCAAGCATACCGATGTTTCCAGTCCCAATGACAAGACAGCATGCTGTTTTCTAAAGTTTCCTAAGAAGCTGACACACTTGAATTCTTGTCAAAACACTTTTCCTTTGTATGTTTCATCATGCATACGTAGCGTTTGATCCGCATTAAAAATGAAAATGCTACCCATTTGAATTGTACCTTACTCATCAATAAAAAACTTCGTACGCCAAGATTGTTCGAAAGAATTTATTCATGTTCCAGCATTCAGTGAACACAGCTTTTCATTGACCAACACTGCAGTGCTACACACCCGAGCTGCATAAAACACCATCAGCAAATCCTGATCAAAATAAGATGAAGACCACTGATAGTTGGTTTCCAAACCTTGACATTGGTGTTGAACACCTCAAATTCTTCAGGATTCATTTAGCCATATGCAGTAGCATCTCCTGAAGCGACTTGTTCCACGTAACTGAGCACTGTGTCTAGCATGATTTCCTGAGACATGTGCAATCTGGGTCAGCTCTGACTGGCAGTTAGTTGCCCTTTCAGAAGAGCGTTTGCTTTTCTGTGCTATTGGAACTGTGAACAAAGGAGACAGAGACAAATCAATGCTTGTGAGCATGGACTCAACCCAATTCGTTAGTATTTCCCATTAATACTACTCCTTGATTCCGAAACAAACAAAACCAAAATTACACATACGCAAACAAGAGTAATGAATATACAATGATAAATACAATAGTCGTTTCACGGACGGAAAATTAAAGGGAAAACTACATTAAATGATCTTTTCGAATGTGCCATCAGATCAGACCCACTGAAACCAATTCAAAAAACATATGGCTTCAACAACTCAAATTATCTCGAGAGCACCAACAAAATTTAGAAAATGTATTCAATTTTCAACTATCATTTATTTCTTCACTCTTTCTTTGCTAGGAGTTTCATCTTAATTTTGTATTATCTCTGCAACTCAAACACAGGAAGATAACAAATGACCATACACCGAACAGAAAATAAGAACAGATTTTCAACATACATGCACAGCAACACCTACAGTGAAAGACAAATTGAAAGCCAATTTCAAAGAAAACACCATGAAACTGTGTAACAGTTTCACAGCTTCAGTTTAATAACTGGGAGTTCTGAGAATACACTTCATTACCAAATGAATCTCATGAAAGATCATTTGGCATCTATCCAGTTGAAATAGAAGAAAGCAACTCCTACTAACTCTGCTTCCAAAGCTCCTCTTCAAACTGCAAGAGGTTTCAACATTAGGACTTGTGAACAATTGCGAGCACCCATTGGAACACTAACGAAATTGAGATATGGCTAATTAAGATGATCAAAATATCATTGGGAATTGACATTGCAAAGAAATGTATGATCTGCATCATAAGATTAACCCATCAGAAGGAGCAGTTGGTTGGTATGCCAACATTGCTTATGTCAGTGTACATTCAACTTTGATTCTTGTTTGCCTTTCAAGAAAATGTACACAAAGTCGATTCACCTTACAACCTCAGCATCATATCTATTCACACTTCTTCCATAATTCAATTCAATACCTCTACTCCTGTTTTATTGTGAGCAACAGAAACATTAAGTAACTGTGCCCACGGTTCCTAGAAGGAAAATTTTCAACAAAACTAAGTTCTCAAACAAAATGAGGTAAGTACATTCCAGATGCTTACGATTCTTTCAAAATACTGCCACTTCACACTAAAAAAGGACATTTTCGTTCTCCATCACAAAACCATATTTACAGGTACTCACATGAAAATCAACTAACCTAACATCTCAAAGAATAAACATCAACAGGGACAATTCGTGGAGAATTACCTCCTAACCAAGCGAAACTTGATTACAAAATTTGTTTCATTACAATTGGTGACAGTCCTATCCCGCATTAACAACCCGCCAATGCGACAAACATGAGAAACAACTCACCACTCCAACTGCCAGCAAAGTTCTGCCCCAAGTCCTTCCAAACCGATGGTCCATGTGTCCGAAAGCTCTTCTCCAGGAGTGATCCACAGGAGGGAAATACTTCCAATGTTGATGGATCAAAAAAAAAATAAGTGGGACGGGGAGGGGGGTGAAGTCCAAAGGAAAAACCAGGGAGGGACCAGGAATGACCAACAACAAAAACCAATGAGCAGAATCAACAACCAAGGTGTCAACAAGATACACCGGCAATACCACAAACAAAAGGTCACATCGGTAGGCACTCTACCAACCGTGCACCAAAGAAAAAAAAAAAAGGGCCTCGGCCATCACATCACAAACACTCCTTGCAAAAATCTCGCAGCCAGCCAGCAAAACAACCAGGCTGCTGAGGGGACAAAACCAAAAAATCACAAACAATTTGGCAAACAGTACAAGCAAAAATCACCACACAGGAGAACCAAAAGAGAACAATTCCAAATGCACACCCACCATGGGCATATCAGCGAACCCGCGATCCACTCAGGTGGTCAAAACAAAAAATAGAATAAACCACCATGCAAGCTGTGCTTTGACACACAAAAGAACATACGAAAACCCAATCAGCCAGGACAAACCCAGGTAAAATCCGAAAACAAAGGCACACAACAGACACCACTGCAGAACAAACAAACCACCAGTCAAAACAAAAAGTTCAATTCCAAAGAGAAGAAAACAAAATCAGCAAACCATTGGAAAGCATCAAAAAAGGAAAACAGGCACCCACAACGAACGCCACCCCTTACAAGAGAAGGTGGTCGACAAGACTGAGCGCCTCTGGAGATCGAACTCCCGTCGAACTGTGTAGCCCATGCGAAACATCCTTGCAGCACCTCCACCAAAGGGAAAAATTGCCCGTAGCGGTACAACCATTTCAAAGTCACGCATCCAGAAGCAGAGGATTTCAATTCTGGGAACAGAGTGTACTGCCTTAGTAATCAGATCACTTGGCACGCCACCAAGTGCAACTCGCTGGGAGGGATAGGAGCGAAATAAGCGTGACGGTTAAACGACCAGGAGCATCCTCGGTGGGTAGGGCGGCTCCCGTGCTCAGGTGGTGTGTTGAAGAAGAGAATGGTGACGATGCTCCAATCAAATTTCGTTGGCCTGCAGAAGCAAATCTTCAAGGGAAACGTGTAACAACACAAAGCGAAGCATCGCACGCGGAGAGACCGCAGGTCAAGCCTGCCCACTGACGACGGGGGGAATCGCCGGGGTAACTCGACCGACAGGAACTACATCCACACGCTGCAGATCGCTTGCACATCCACGCTTCGGGGAACGAACAGAGGAATGAGGGAAACGGAAAGTGAGTCCATGCAGGGAGAAGAAGTCTCCACGTTTTCGGGAGCAAGAAGTACGAACCAAAATTTCTCCATAGAGCAACAGGCCCGCTGGGCGGTAACGGGCGCTGAGCACTACGGAAAGCAGGGAGAGGGCTGTCCTGGTGTTTTGAGCCTCAACCGTGAAGGGGATAGCCAATCTGGAGATCAAACGGCGAGGGAAGACCAATGATCAGTAGCGCATTCGGAAACTGTCGATCTCACTGCTGGGTAGTCGAAAGTGCTGGCGTTAGTAATCAGACCACGGCACGTCGCCAAGCGCAACTCTCTGGGAGGGATAGGGGCGAAATGAACGTGACGGTGCAACGCCAAGGAGCATCCTCGGGGGGTAGGGTGGCTCCCGGGCTCAGTTGGTGTGTTGAAATACAGAATGGTGACGATGCTGCAATCAAATTTCGTTGGCCTGCAGAAGCAAATCTTCAAGGGAAACGTGTAACAACACAAAGCGAAGCATCGCACGCGGAGAGACCGCAGGTCAAGCCTGCCCACTGACGACGGGGGGAATCGCCGGGGTAACTCGACAGACAGGAACTACATCCACACGCTCCAGATCGCTTGCACATCCACGCTTCGGGGAACGAACAGAGGAATGGGGGAAACGGAAAGTGAGTCCATGTAAGGTGAAGAAGTCTCCACGTTTTCGGGAGCAAGAAGTAGGAACCAACATTTCTCCATAGAGCAGCAGGCCCGCTCGGCGGTAACGGGCGCTGAGCACTACGGAAAGCAGGGAGAGGGCTGTCCTGGTGTTTTGAGCCTCAACCGTGAAGGGGATAGCAATTCTGGAGGTCAAATGTGGCGAGAGAAGACCAATGATCACAAGGCGCATTCGGAAACTGTCGATCTCACTGTTGGGTAGTCGAAAGTACTGGCGTTAGTAATCAGATCACTTGGCACGTCGCCAAGTGCAACTCTCTGGGAAGGATAGGGGCGAAATGAGCGTGACGGTGCAACGCCAAGGAGCATCCTCGGGGGGTAGGGTGGCTCCCGGGCTCAGTTGGTGTGTTGAAATACAGAATGGTGACGATGCTGCAATCAAATTTCGTTGGCCTGCAGAAGCAAATCTTCAAGGGAAACGTGTAACAACACAAAGCGGAGCATCGCACGCGGAGAGATCGCAGGTCAAGCCTGCCCACTGACGACGGGGGGAATCGCCGGGGTAACTCGACCGACAGGAAGTACATCCACACGCTGCAGATCGCTTGCACATACACGCTTCGGGAAACGAACAGAGGAATGGGGGAAACGGAAAGTGAGTCCATGCAAGGTGAAGAAGTCTCCACGTTTTCGGGAGGAAGAAGTAGGAACCAAAATTTCTCCATAGAGCAGCAGGCCCGCTCGGCGGTAACGGGCGCTGAGCACTACGGAAAGCAGGGAGAGGGCTGTCCTGGTGTTTTGAGCCTCAACCGTGAAGGGGATAGCCAATCTGGAGATCAAATGTGGCGAGGGAAGACCAATGATCACAAAGCGCATTCGGAAACTGTCGATCTCACTGCTGGGTAGTCGAAAGTGCTGGCGTTAGTAATCAGATCACTTGGCACGTCGCCAAGCGCAACTCTCTGGGAGGGATAGGGCCGAAATGAACGTGACGGTGCAACGCCAAGGAGCATCCTCGGGGGGTAGGGGGGCTCCCGGACTCAGTTGGTGTGTTGAAATACAGAATGGTGACGATGCTGCAATCAAATTTCGTTGGCCTGCAGAAGCAAATCTTCAAGGGAAACGTGTAACAACACAAAGCGAAGCATCGCACGCGGAGAGACCGCAGGTCAAGCCTGCCCACTGACGACGGGGGGAATCGCCGTGGTAACTCGACCGACAGGAACTACATCCACACGCTGCATATCGCTTGCACATCCACGGTTCGGGGAACGAACAGAGGAATGGGGGAAACGGAAAGTGAGTCCATGCAGGGAGAAGAAGTCTCCACGTTTTCGGGAGCAAGAAGTACGAACCAAAATTTCTCCATAGAGCAACAGGCCCGCTGGGCGGTAACGGGCGCTGAGCACTACGGAAAGCAGGGAGAGGGCTGTCCTGGTGTTTTGAGCCTCAACCGTGAAGGGGATAGCCAATCTGGAGGTCAAATGTGGCGAGAGAAGACCAATGATCACAAGGCGCATTCGGAAACTGTCGACCTCACTGCTGGGTAGTCGAAAGTACTGGTGTCAGTAATCAGATCACCTGGCACGTCGCCAAGCGCAACTCTCTGGGAGGGATAGGGGCGAAATGAGCGTGACGGTGCAACGCCAAGGAGCATCCTCGGGGGGTAGGGTGGCTCCCGGGCTCAATTGGTGTGTTGAAATACAGAATGGTGACGATGCTGCAATCAAATTTCGTTGGCCTGCAGAAGCAAATCTTCAAGGGAAACGTGTAACAACACAAAGCGAAGCATCGCACGCGGAGAGACCGCAGGTCAAGCCTGCCCACTGACGACGGGGGGAATCGCCGTGGTAACTCGACCGACAGGAACTACATCCACACGCTGCAGATCGCTTGCACATCCACGGTTCGGGGAACGAACAGAGGAATGGGGGAAACGGAAAGTGAGTCCATGCAAGGAGAAGAAGTCTCCACGTTTTCGGGAGCAAGAAGTAGGAACCAAAATTTCTCCATAGAGCAACAGGCCCGCTGGGCGGTAACGGGCGCTGAGCACTACGGAAAGCAGGGAGAGGGCTGTCCTGGTGTTTTGAGCCTCAACCGTGAAGGGGATAGCCAATCTGGAGATCAAATGTGGCGAGGGAAGACCAATGATCACAAAGCGCATTCGGAAACTGTCGATCTCACTGCTGGGTAGTCGAAAGTGCTGGCGTTAGTAATCAGATCACTTGGCACGTCGCCAAGCGCAACTCTCTGGGAGGGATAGGGGCGAAATGAACGTGACGGTGCAACGCCAAGGAGCATCCTCGGGGGGTAGGGTGGCTCCCGGGCTCAGTTGGTGTGTTGAAATACAGAATGGTGACGATGCTGCAATCAAATTTCGTTGGCCTGCAGAAGCAAATCTTCAAGGGAAACGTGTAACAACACAAAGCGAAGCATCGCACGCGGAGAGACCGCAGGTCAAGCCTGCCCACTGACGACGGGGGGAATCGCCGGGGTAACTCGACCGACAGGAACTACATCCACACGCTCCAGATCGCTTGCACATCCACGCTTCGGGGAACGAACAGAGGAATGGGGGAAACGGAAAGTGAGTCCATGTAAGGTGAAGAAGTCTCCACGTTTTCGGGAGCAAGAAGTAGGAACCGAAATTTCTCCATAGAGCAGCAGGCCCGCTGGGCGGTAACGGGCGCTGAGCACTACGGAAAGCAGGGAGAGGGCTGTCCTGGTGTTTTGAGCCTCAACCGTGAAGGGGATAGCCAATCTGGAGGTCAAATGTGGCGAGAGAAGTCCAATGATCACAAGGCGCATTCGGAAACTGTCGATCTCACTGCTGGGTAGTCGAAAGTGCTGGCGTTAGTAATCAGATCACTTGGCACGTCGCCAAGCGCAACTCTCTGGGAGGGATAGGGGCGAAATGAACGTGACGGTGCAACGCCAAGGAGCATCCTCGGGGGGTAGGGGGGCTCCCGGACTCAGTTGGTGTGTTGAAATACAGAATGGTGACGATGCTGCAATCAAATTTCGTTGGCCTGCAGAAGCAAATCTTCAAGGGAAACGTGTAACAACACAAAGCGGAGCATCGCACGCGGAGAGATCGCAGGTCAAGCCTGCCCACTGACGACGGGGGGAATCGCCGGGGTAACTCGACCGACAGGAACTACATCCACACGCTCCAGATCGCTTGCACATCCACGCTTCGGGGAACGAACAGAGGAATGGGGGAAACGGAAAGTGAGTCCATGCAAGGTGAAGAAGTCTCCACGTTTTCGGGAGCAAGAAGTAGGAACCAACATTTCTCCATAGAGCAGCAGGCCCGCTCGGCGGTAACGGGCGCTGAGCACTACGGAAAGCAGGGAGAGGGCTGTCCTGGTGTTTTGAGCCTCAACCGTGAAGGGGATAGCCAATCTGGAGATCAAATGTGGCGAGGGAAGACCAATGATCACAAAGCGCATTCGGAAACTGTCGATCTCACTGCTGGGTAGTCGAAAGTGCTGGCGTTAGTAATCAGATCACTTGGCACGTCGCCAAGCGCAACTCTCTGGGAGGGATAGGGGCGAAATGAACGTGACGGTGCAACGCCAAGGAGCATCCTCGGGGGGTAGGGTGGCTCCCGGGCTCAGTTGGTGTGTTGAAATACAGAATGGTGACGATGCTGCAATCAAATTTCGTTGGCCTGCAGAAGCAAATCTTCAAGGGAAACGTGTAACAACACAAAGCGAAGCATCGCACGCGGAGAGACCGCAGGTCAAGCCTGCCCACTGACGACGGGGGGAATCGCCGGGGTAACTCGACCGACAGGAACTACATCCACACGCTGCAGATCGCTTGCACATCCACGCTTCGGGGAACGAACAGAGGAATGAGGGAAACGGAAAGTGAGTCCATGCAGGGAGAAGAAGTCTCCACGTTTTCGGGAGCAAGAAGTACGAACCAAAATTTCTCCATAGAGCAACAGGCCCGCTGGGCGGTAACGGGCGCTGAGCACTACGGAAAGCAGGGAGAGGGCTGTCCTGGTGTTTTGAGCCTCAACCGTGAAGGGGATAGCCAATCTGGAGATCAAATGTGGCGAGGGAAGACCAATGATCACAAAGCGCATTCGGAAACTGTCGATCTCACTGCTGGGTAGTCGAAAGTGCTGGCGTTAGTAATCAGATCACTTGGCACGTCGCCAAGCGCAACTCTCTGGGAGGGATAGGGCCGAAATGAACGTGACGGTGCAACGCCAAGGAGCATCCTCGGGGGGTAGGGGGGCTCCCGGACTCAGTTGGTGTGTTGAAATACAGAATGGTGACGATGCTGCAATCAAATTTCGTTGGCCTGCAGAAGCAAATCTTCAAGGGAAACGTGTAACAACACAAAGCGAAGCATCGCACGCGGAGAGACCGCAGGTCAAGCCTGCCCACTGACGACGGGGGGAATCGCCGGGGTAACTCGACAGACAGGAACTACATCCACACGCTCCAGATCGCTTGCACATCCACGCTTCGGGGAACGAACAGAGGAATGGGGGAAACGGAAAGTGAGTCCATGTAAGGTGAAGAAGTCTCCACGTTTTCGGGAGCAAGAAGTAGGAACCAACATTTCTCCATAGAGCAGCAGGCCCGCTCGGCGGTAACGGGCGCTGAGCACTACGGAAAGCAGGGAGAGGGCTGTCCTGGTGTTTTGAGCCTCAACCGTGAAGGGGATAGCCAATCTGGAGGTCAAATGTGGCGAGAGAAGACCAATGATCACAAGGCGCATTCGGAAACTGTCGATCTCACTGTTGGGTAGTCGAAAGTACTGGCGTTAGTAATCAGATCACTTGGCACGTCGCCAAGTGCAACTCTCTGGGAGGGATAGGGGCGAAATGAGCGTGACGGTGCAACGCCAAGAAGCATCCTCGGGGGGTAGGGTGGCTCCCGACCTGATGGTGCTGCGTGGAGTTGGATTCGTCGCCATGTATCTGAGAAAGGTTGTTGGCGAACTGAGGCGAATTTTCATGGGAAAATTCATGGTAGAGGAAACCTATAAATTTCAATCCGAAGATCGTTGCCAGTGAACGGGGAGTATAGATCGTTGTGGGGTGCCAAGAAGAAGAGCGGATTGTTCCCAAACTATCGTTTGGCCCAGCAGAAGGAGAGCAGCGTTTTTCTACTAGAGGGAAGCGAAAAGAGCGATGATGTCCTGCTGTCAGTTTCGTGTCTGCGCATTCCAATTGCGAGTTTGGTGGGAGCGAGAGCACTGCTTCCGCCAAAGGAAACGAATGGAAGTCCAAAATTCGGGGCTCATTCCCCAGGAAACGAACACTTCAAAAAAATACTAGGATATCCATCTACCTACTTTTCATTTTCGCATCTATTTGCGGTTTTATCTTTCCCTTTCAGAAAAGAGCTTCAGAAAAGAGTTGCAGACTCAACTATAAAACAAAATGCGATTCTTACAAAGCATGATTCCCAGCCTACAGAAAACACAAAAATCACGTCGCCGACCGGAGGTTGGAATAACTTTCGGGACTTTCAATCCCCTATTGAAAAAAAAAAGACAAAAATGGGGATTTGCAACCAACAGGGACGTCGATGTCTCGGTAACCAATCACAAATCCACACGAACACAGATTCCTTTGGATATCAACCGGAAAGAATTTTTCTACTTCAATCAGGACGAAGGAAGATGGGGAGAACATGGAGGATATACATTTTCGAACGCGTTGCAGGGGAACGATTACTCCTGGAGAGAGCGAAAGGATAGAAAGACGTTGGAAAGGTGGCTCGATGGATGGATTCGCTGGATGCACCGAGGAGTGATACGTAAACTTCAACTGAAGGCAACCGCCTACCTAGTCGACCGGGAGCTGTCCTTTTCCTCTCAGCAGGGATGGATGCACACTGCCTGTGCTGCTTCCATTGGAGGATGGACGTTTATTTTTTTCGTGTCCGCTTTTTTTTTTCTCCTCTTCCTTTTTCTTTGTTTTTCTCCGCTACCTGGAAACTTTATGAGTACGGAAATTTCATAGACAACATGGCCGTTGGTGCCCTTAGCGCTATGATACTACTTTTGGGGGATAGCGACCGTTAAAATGATGCGATGTTCAAGGTGGATTCGGGAACACGGGGAGTAGATGAGGGATGTTCGTTACCGAACAATTCGTGGGGGATGGATTGTTCCGCGGGAGAGACGATTGAGGAAACCGGTGGTTGGGGTGGATGAGGGGATGGTTACAGCAGACACACAAGCGTTCCAAATCAAGGCAGGCGCCTACCTAGTCGACCGGGAAGCTGTCCTTTTCCCCTCAGCAGGGATGGATGCACTCTGCCTGTGCTGCTTCCATTGGAGGATGGACGTTTTTTTTTTTCGTGTCCTCTTTTTTTTTTCTCCTCTTCCTTTTTCTTTGTTTCTCTCCGCTACCGGGAAACTTTATGAGTAACGAAGTTGCATGGACGACATGGCCGTTGCTGCCCTTAGCGCTATGATTCTACTTTTGGGGGATAGCGACCGTTAAAATGATGCGATGTTCAAGGAGGATTCGGGAACACGGGGAGTAGATGGGGGATGTTCGTTACCGAACATTTCGTGGGGGATGGATTGTTCCGCGGGAGAGACGATTGAGGAAACCAGTGGTTTTGGTGGACGAGGGGATGGTTATAGCAGACACACAAGCGTTAAAAATCAAGGCAGGCGCCTACCTAGTCTACCGGGAAGCTGTCCTTTTCCCCTCAGCAGGGATGGATGCACTCTGCCTGTGCTGCTTCCATTGGAGGATGGACGTTTTTTTTTTTCGTGTCCTCTTTTTTTTTTTCTCCTCTTCCTTTTTCTTTGTTTCTCTCCGCTACCGGGAAACTTTATGAGTAACGAAGTTGCATGGACGACATGGCCGTTGCTGCCCTTAGCGCTATGATTCTACTTTTGGGGGATAGCGACCGTTAAAATGATGCGATGTTCAAGGAGGATTCGGGAACACGGGGAGTAGATGGGGGATGTTCGTTACCGAACATTTCGTGGGGGATGGATTGTTCCGCGGGAGAGACGATTGAGGAAACCAGTGGTTTTGGTGGACGAGGGGATGGTTATAGCAGACACACAAGCGTTAAAAATCAAGGCAGGCGCCTACCTAGTCTACCGGGAAGCTGTCCTTTTCCCCTCAGCAGGGATGGATGCACTCTGCCTGTGCTGCTTCCATTGGAGGATGGACGTTTTTTTTTTTCGTGTCCTCTTTTTTTTTTTCTCCTCTTCCTTTTTCTTTGTTTTTCTCCGCTACCGGGAAACTTCATGAGTAACGAAGTTGCATGGGGAACATGGCCGTGCGTACCCTTAGCGTAAGGATACCTCTTTTGGGGGATAGCGACCGTTAAAATGATGCGATGTTCAAGGTGGAATCGGGAACACGGGGAGTAGATGAGAGATGTTCGTTACCGAACAATTCGTGGGGGATGGATTGTTCCGCGGGAGAGACGATTGAGGAAACCGGTGGTTTTGGTGGATAAGGGGATGGTTACAGCACACAAACAAGCGTTCCAAATCAAGGCAAGCCCCTACCTAGTCGACCGGGAAGCTGTCCTTTTCCCCTCAGCAGGGATGGATGCACTCTGCCTGTGCTGCTTCCATTGGAGAATGGACGTTTTTTTTTTTCGTGTTCCCTTTTTTTTTTCTCCTCTTTCGTTTTTCTTTGTTTCTCTCCGCTACCTGGAAACTTCATGAGTAACGAAGTTGCATGGACAACATGGCCGTTGTTGCCCTTAGCGCAAGGATACTACTTTTGGGGGATAGGGACCGTTAAAATGATGCGATGTTCAAGGTGGATTCGGGAACACGGGGAGTAGATGAGGGATGTTGGTTACCGAACATTTCGTGGGGGATGGATTGTTCCGCGGGAGAGACGATTGAGGAAACCAGTGGTTTTGGTGGACGAGGGGATGGTTAAAGCAGACACACAAGCGTTAAAAATCAAGGCAGGCGCCTACCTAGTCGACCGGAAAGCTGTCCTTTTCCCCTCAGCAGGGATGGATGCACTCTGCCTGTGCTGCTTCCATTGGAGGATGGACGTTTTTTTTTTTCGTTTCCTCTTTTTTTTTTCTCCTCTTCCTTTTTCTTTGTTTTTCTCCGCTACCGGGAAACTTCATGAGTAACGAAGTTGCATGGGGAACATGGCCGTTGTTGCCCTTAGCGCAAGGATACTACTTTTGGGGGATAGGGACCGTTAAAGTGATGCGATGTTCAAGGTGGATTCGGGAACACGGGGAGTAGATGAGGGATGTTCGTTACCGAACATTTCGTGGGGGATGGATTGTTCCGCGGGAGAGACGATTGAGGAAACCGGTGGTTGGGGTGGATGAGGGGATGGTTACAGCAGACACACAAGCGTTCCAAATCAAGGCAGGCGCCTACCTAGTCGACCGGGAAGCTGTCCTTTTCCCCTCAGCAGGGATGGATGCACTCTGCCTGTGCTGCTTCCATTGGAGAATGGACGTTTTTTTTTTTCGTGTTCCCTTTTTTTTTTCTCCTCTTTCGTTTTTCTTTGTTTCTCTCCGCTACCTGGAAACTTCATGAGTAACGAAGTTGCATGGACAACATGGCCGTTGTTGCCCTTAGCGCAAGGATACTACTTTTGGGGGATAGGGACCGTTAAAATGATGCGATGTTCAAGGTGGATTCGGGAACACGGGGAGTAGATGAGGGATGTTGGTTACCGAACATTTCGTGGGGGATGGATTGTTCCGCGGGAGAGACGATTGAGGAAACCAGTGGTTTTGGTGGACGAGGGGATGGTTAAAGCAGACACACAAGCGTTAAAAATCAAGGCAGGCGCCTACCTAGTCGACCGGAAAGCTGTCCTTTTCCCCTCAGCAGGGATGGATGCACTCTGCCTGTGCTGCTTCCATTGGAGGATGGACGTTTTTTTTTTTCGTTTCCTCTTTTTTTTTTCTCCTCTTCCTTTTTCTTTGTTTTTCTCCGCTACCGGGAAACTTCATGAGTAACGAAGTTGCATGGGGAACATGGCCGTTGTTGCCCTTAGCGCAAGGATACTACTTTTGGGGGATAGGGACCGTTAAAGTGATGCGATGTTCAAGGTGGATTCGGGAACACGGGGAGTAGATGAGGGATGTTCGTTACCGAACATTTCGTGGGGGATGGATTGTTCCGCGGGAGAGACGATTGAGGAAACCGGTGGTTGGGGTGGATGAGGGGATGGTTACAGCAGACACACAAGCGTTCCAAATCAAGGCAGGCGCCTACCTAGTCGACCGGGAAGCTGTCCTTTTCCCCTCAGCAGGGATGGATGCACTCTGCCTGTGCTGCTTCCATTGGAGGATGGACGTTTTTTTTTTTCGTGTTCTCTTTTTTTTTTTCTCCTCTTCCTTTTTCTTTGTTTCTCTCCGCTAGCTGGAAACTTTATGAGTAACGAAGTTGCATGGACCACATGGCCGTTGTTGCCCTTAGC
Organism: Raillietiella orientalis; assembly: GCA_036172245.1. Taxonomy (NCBI): domain Eukaryota; kingdom Metazoa; phylum Arthropoda; class Ichthyostraca; order Raillietiellida; family Raillietiellidae; genus Raillietiella; species Raillietiella orientalis. The sequence goes on along the minus strand of JAYWIR010000104.1, from coordinate 120,821 downwards.
GCAAGGATACTACTTTTGGGGGATAGGGACCGTTAAAGTGATGCGATGTTCAAGGTGGATTCGGGAACACGGGGAGTAGATGAGGGATGTTCGTTACCGAACATTTCGTGGGGGATATATTGTTCCGCGGGAGAGACGATTGAGGAAACCGGTGGTTGGGGTGGATGAGGGGATGGTTACAGCAGACACACAAGCGTTCCAAATCAAGGCAAGCGCCTACCTAGTCGACCGGGAAGCTGTCCTTTTCCCCTCAGCAGGGATGGATGCACTCTGCCTGTGCTGCTTCCATTGGAGGATGGACGTTTTTTTTTTTCGTGTTCCCTTTTTTTTTTCTCCTCTTTCGTTTTTCTTTGTTTCTCTCCGCTACCTGGAAACTTCATGAGTAACGAAGTTGCATGGACAACATGGCCGTTGTTGCCCTTAGCGCAAGGATACTACTTTTGGGAAATAGGGACCGTTAAAATGATGCGATGTTCAAGGTGGATTCGGGAACACGGGGAGTAGATGAGGGATGTTGGTTACCGAACATTTCGTGGGGGATGGATTGTTCCGCGGGAGAGACGATTGAGGAAACCGGAGGTTTTGGTGGATGAGGGGATGGTTACAGCAGACACACAAGCGTTCCAAATCAAGGCAGGCGCCTACCTAGTCGACCGGGAAGCTGTCCTTTTCCTCTTAGCAAGGATGGATGCACTCTGCCTGTGCTGCTTCCATTGGAGGATGGACGTTTTTTTTTTTCGTGTCCACTTTTTTTTTTCTCCTGTTTCGTTTTGCTCGGTTTTTCTCCGCTACCTGGAAACTTTATGAGTAACGATGTTGCATGGTCCACATGGCCGTTGCTGCCCTTAGCGCTATGATACTACTTTTGGGGGATAGCGACCGTTAAAATGATGCGATGTTCAAGGTGGATTCGGAACACGGTGAGTAGATGAGGGATGTTCGTTACCGAACAATTCGTGGGGGATGGATTGTTTCGCGGGAGAGACGATTGAGGAAACCGGTGGTTTTGGTGGATGAGCGGATGGTTACAGCAGACACACAAGCGTTCCAAATCAAGGCAAGCGCCTACCTAGTCGACCGGGAAGCTGTCCTTTTCCCCTCAGCAGGGATGGATGCACTCTGCCTGTGCTGCTTCCATTGGAGGATGGACGTTTTTTTTTTTTGTGTCCTCTTTTTGTTTTTTTCCTCTTCCTTTTTCTTTGTTTTTCTCCGCTACCTGGAAACTTCATGAGTAACGAAGTTGCATGGTGAACATGGCCGTGGGTGCCCTTAGCGCAAGGATACGTCTTTTGGGGGGATAGCGACCGTTAAAATGATGCGATGTTCAAGATGGATTCGGGAACACGGGGAATAGATGAGGGATGTTCGTTACCGAACAATTCGTGGGGGATGGATTGTTCCGCGGGAGAGACGATTGAGGAAACCGGTGGTTTTGGTGGATGAGGGGATGGTTACAGCAGACACACAAGCGTTCCAAATCAAGGCAGGCGCCTACCTAGTCGACCGGGAAGCTGTCCTTTTCCCCTCAGCAGGGATGGATGCACTCTGCCTGTGCTGCTTCCATTGGAGGATGGACGTTTTTTTTTTTCGTGTCCACTTTTTTCTTTCTCCTCTTTCGTTTTGCTTGGTTTTTCTCCGCTACCTGGAAACTTTATGAGTAACGAAGTTGCATGGACCACATGGCCGTTGCTGCCCTTAGCGCTATGATACTACTTTTGGGGGATTAGCGACCGTAAAAATGATGCGATGTTCAAGGTGGATTCGGGAACACGGGGAGTAGATGAGGGATGTTGGTTACCGAACATTTCGTGGGGGATGGATTGTTCCGCGGGAGAGACGATTGAGGAAACCAGTGGTTTTGGTGGACGAGGGGATGGTTAAAGCAGACACACAAGCGTTAAAAATCAAGGCAGGCGCCTACCTAGTCGACCGGGAAGCTGTCCTTTTCCCCTCAGCAGGGATGGATGCACTCTGCCTGTGCTGCTTCCATTGGAGGATGGACGTTTTTTTTTTTCGTGTCCTCTTTTTTTTTTCTCCTCTTCCTTTTTCTTTGTTTTTCTCCGCTACCTGGAAACTTCATGAGTAACGAAGTTGCATGGGGAACATGGCCGTGGGTGCCCTTAGCGCAAGGATACCTCTTTTGGGGGATAGCGACCGTTAAAGTGATGCGATGTTCAAGATGGATTCGGGAACACGGGGAATAGATGAGGGATGTTCGTTACCGAACATTTCGTGGGGGATATATTGTTCCGCGGGAGAGACGATTGAGGAAACCGGTGGTTTTGGTGGATGAGGGGATGGTTACAGCAGACACACAAGCGTTCCAAATCAAGGCAGGCGCCTACCTAGTCGACCGGGAAGCTGTCCTTTTCCCCTCAGCAGGGATGGATGCACTCTGCCTGTGCTGCTTCCATTGGAGGATGGTTTTTTTTTCGTGTCCTCTTTTTTTTTTTCTCCTCTTCCTTTTTCTTTGTTTCTCTCCGCTACCTGGAAACTTTATGAGTAACGAAGTTGCATGGACCACATGGCCGTTGCTGCCCTTAGCGCTATGATTCTACTTTTGGGGGATAGCGACCGTTAAAATGATGCGATGTTCAAGGAAGATTCGGGAACACGGGGAGTAGATGAGGGATGTTCGTCACCGAACATTTCGTGGGGGATGGATTGTTCCGCGGGAGAGACGATTGAGGAAACCAGTGGTTTTGGTGGATGAGGGGATGGTTACAGCAGACACACAAGCGTTCCAAATCAAGGCAGGCGCCTACCTAGTCGACCGGGAAGCTGTCCTTTTCCCCTCAGCAGGGATGGATGCACTCTGCCTGTGCTGCTTCCATTGGAGGATGGACGTTTTTTTTTTTCGTGTTCTCTTTTTTTTTTTCTCCTCTTCCTTTTTCTTAGTTTTTCTCCGCTACCTGGAAACTTCATGAGTAACGAAGTTGCATGGGGAACATGGCCGTGCGTGCCCTTAGCGCAAGGATACCTCTTTTGGGGGATAGCGACCGTTAAAATGATGCGATGTTCAAGGTGGATTCGGGAGCACGGGGAGTAGATGAGGGATGTTCGTCACCGAACATTTCGTGGGGGATGGATTGTTCCGCGGGAGAGACGATTGAGGAAACCGGTGGTTTTGGTGGATGAGGGGATGGTTACAGCAGACACACAAGCGTTTCAAATCAAGGCAGGCGCCTAGCTAGTCGACCGGGAAGCTGTCCTTTTCCCCTCAGCAGGGATGGATGCACTCTGCCTGTGCTGCTTCCATTGGAGCATGGACGTTTTTTTTTTTCGTTTCCTCTTTTTTTTTTCTCCTCTTCCTTTTTGTTTGTTTTTCTCCGCTACCTGGAAACTTCATGAGTAACGAAGTTGCATGGTCCACATGGCCGTGGGTGCCCTTAGCGCAAGGATACGTCTTTTGGGGGGATAGCGACCGTTAAAATGATGCGATGTTCAAGATGGATTCGGGAACACGGGGAATAGATGAGGGATGTTCGTTACCGAACAATTCGTGGGGGATGGATTGTTCCGCGGGAGAGACGATTGAGGAAACCGGTGGTTTTGGTGGATGAGGGGATGGTTACAGCAGACACACAAGCGTTCGAAATCAAGGCAAGCGCCTACCTAGTCGACCGGCAAGCTGTCCTTTCCTCTTAGCAGGGATGGATGCACTCTGCCTGTGCTGCTTCCATTGGAGAATGGACGTTTTTTTTTTTCGTGTCCTCTTTTTTTTTTCTCCTCTTCCTTTTTCTTTGTTTTTCTCCGCTACCTGGAAACTTCATGAGTAACGAAGTTGCATGGACAACATGGCCGTTGTTGCCCTTAGCGCAAGGATACTACTTTTGGGAAATAGGGACCGTTAAAATGATGCGATGTTCAAGGTGGATTCGGGAACACGGGGAGTAGATGAGGGATGTTCGTTACCGAACAATTCGTGGGGGATGGATTGTTCCGCGGGAGAGACGATTGAGGAAACCGGTGGTTTTGGTGGATGAGGGGATGGTTACAGCAGACACACAAGCGTTCGAAATCAAGGCAAGCGCCTACCTAGTCGACCGGCAAGCTGTCCTTTCCTCTTAGCAGGGATGGATGCACTCTGCCTGTGCTGCTTCCATTGGAGAATGGACGTTTTTTTTTTTCGTGTCCTCTTTTTTTTTTCTCCTCTTCCTTTTTCTTTGTTTTTCTCCGCTACCTGGAAACTTCATGAGTAACGAAGTTGCATGGACAACATGGCCGTTGTTGCCCTTAGCGCAAGGATACTACTTTTGGGAAATAGGGACCGTTAAAATGATGCGATGTTGAAGGTGGATTCGGGAACACGGGGAGTAGATGAGGGATGTTGGTTACCGAACATTTCGTGGGGGATGGATTGTTCCGCGGGAGAGACGATTGAGGAAACCAGTGGTTTTGGTGGACGAGGGGATGGTTAAAGCAGACACACAAGCGTTAAAAATCAAGGCAAGCGCCTACCTAGTCGACCGGCAAGCTGTCCTTTTCCCCTCAGCAGGGATGGATGCACTCTGCCTGTGCTGCTTCCATTGGAGGATGGACGTTTTTTTTTTTCGTTTCCTCTTGTTTTTTTCTCCTCTTCCTTTTTCTTTGTTTTTCTCCGCTACCTGGAAACTTCATGAGTAACGAAGTTGCATGGTCCACATGGCCGTGGGTGCCCTTAGCGCAAGGATACGTCTTTTGGGGGGATAGCGACCGTTAAAATGATGCGATGTTCAAGATGGATTCGGGAACACGGGGAATAGATGAGGGATGTTCGTTACCGAACAATTCGTAGGGGATGGATTGTTCCGCGGGAGAGACGATTGAGGAAACCGGTGGTTTTGGTGGATGAGGGGATGGTTACAGCAGACACACAAGCGTTCGAAATCAAGGCAAGCGCCTACCTAGTCGACCGGCAAGCTGTCCTTTCCTCTTAGCAGGGATGGATGCACTCTGCCTGTGCTGCTTCCATTGGAGAATGGACGTTTTTTTTTTTCGTGTCCTCTTTTTTTTTTCTCCTCTTCCTTTTTCTTTGTTTTTCTCCGCTACCTGGAAACTTCATGAGTAACGAAGTTGCATGGACAACATGGCCGTTGTTGCCCTTAGCGCAAGGATACTACTTTTGGGAAATAGGGACCGTTAAAATGATGCGATGTTCAAGGTGGATTCGGGAACACGGGGAGTAGATGAGGGATGTTGGTTACCTAACATTTCGTGGGGGATGGATTGTTCCGCGGGAGAGACGATTGAGGAAACCAGTGGTTTTGGTGGACGAGGGGATGGTTAAAGCAGACACACAAGCGTTAAAAATCAAGGCAGGCGCCTACCTAGTCGACCGGGAAGCTGTCCTTTTCCCCTCAGCAGGGATGGATGCACTCTGCCTGTGCTGCTTCCATTGGAGGATGGACGTTTTTTTTTTTCGTGTCCTCTTTTTTTTTTCTCCTCTTCCTTTTTCTTTGTTTTTCTCCGCTACCTGGAAACTTCATGAGTAACGAAGTTGCATGGGGAACATGGCCGTGGGTGCCCTTAGCGCAAGGATACCTCTTTTGGGGGATAGCGACCGTTAAAGTGATGCGAAGTTCAAGATGGATTCGGGAACACGGGGAATAGATGAGGGATGTTCGTTACCGAACATTTCGTGGGGGATATATTGTTCCGCGGGAGAGACGATTGAGGAAACCGGTGGTTTTGGTGGATGAGGGGATGGTTACAGCAGACACACAAGCGTTCCAAATCAAGGCAGGCGCCTACCTAGTCGACCGGGAAGCTGTCCTTTTCCCCTCAGCAGGGATGGATGCACTCTGCCTGTGCTGCTTCCATTGGAGGATGGACGTTTTTTTTTTTCGTGTCCTCTTTTTTTTTTCTCCTCTTCCTTTTTCTTTGTTTCTCTCCGCTACCTGGAAACTTTATGAGTAACGAAGTTGCATGGACCACATGGCCGTTGCTGCCCTTAGCGCTATGATTCTACTTTTGGGGGATAGCGACCGTTAAAATGATGCGATGTTCAAGGAAGATTCGGGAACACGGGGAGTAGATGAGGGATGTTCGTCACCGAACATTTCGTGGGGGATGGATTGTTCCGCGGGAGAGACGATTGAGGAAACCAGTGGTTTTGGTGGATGAGGGGATGGTTACAGCAGACACACAAGCGTTCCAAATCAAGGCAGGCGCCTACCTAGTCGACCGGGAAGCTGTCCTTTTCCCCTCAGCAGGGATGGATGCACTCTGCCTGTGCTGCTTCCATTGGAGGATGGACGTTTTTTTTTTTCGTGTCCTCTTTTTTTTTTTCTCCTCTTCCTTTTTCTTTGTTTCTCTCCGCTACCTGGAAACTTTATGAGTAACGAAGTTGCATGGACCACATGGCCGTTGCTGCCCTTAGCGCTATGATTCTACTTTTGGGGGATAGCGACCGTTAAAATGATGCGATGTTCAAGGAGGATTCGGGAACACGGGGAGTAGATGAGGGATGTTCGTTACCGAACATTTCGTGGGGGATGGATTGTTCCGCGGGAGAGACGATTGAGGAAACCGGTGAATTTGGTGGATGAGGGGATGGTTACAGAAGACACACAAGCGTTTCAAATCAAGGCAGGCGCCTAGCTAGTCGACCGGGAAGCTGTCCTTTTCCCCTCAGCAGGGATGGATGCACTCTGCCTGTGCTGCTTCCATTGGAGCATGGACGTTTTTTTTTTTCGTTTCCTCTTTTTTTTTTCTCCTCTTCCTTTTTGTTTGTTTTTCTCCGCTACCTGGAAACTTCATGAGTAACGAAGTTGCATGGTCCACATGGCCGTGGGTGCCCTTAGCGCAAGGATACGTCTTTTGGGGGGATAGCGACCGTTAAAATGATGCGATGTTCAAGATGGATTCGGGAACACGGGGAATAGATGAGGGATGTTCGTTACCGAACAATTCGTGGGGGATGGATTGTTCCGCGGGAGAGACGATTGAGGAAACCGGTGGTTTTGGTGGATGAGGGGATGGTTACAGCAGACACACAAGCGTTCGAAATCAAGGCAAGCGCCTACCTAGTCGACCGGCAAGCTGTCCTTTCCTCTTAGCAGGGATGGATGCACTCTGCCTGTGCTGCTTCCATTGGAGAATGGACGTTTTTTTTTTTCGTGTCCTCTTTTTTTTTTCTCCTCTTCCTTTTTCTTTGTTTTTCTCCGCTACCTGGAAACTTCATGAGTAACGAAGTTGCATGGACAACATGGCCGTTGTTGCCCTTAGCGCAAGGATACTACTTTTGGGAAATAGGGACCGTTAAAATGATGCGATGTTCAAGGTGGATTCGGGAACACGGGGAGTAGATGAGGGATGTTGGTTACCGAACATTTCGTGGGGGATGGATTGTTCCGCGGGAGAGACGATTGAGGAAACCAGTGGTTTTGGTGGACGAGGGGATGGTTAAAGCAGACACACAAGCGTTCCAAATCAAGGCAGGCGCCTACCTAGTCGACCGGGAAGCTGTCCTTTTCCTCTTAGCAAGGATGGATGCACTCTGCCTGTGCTGCTTCCATTGGAAGATGGACGTTTTTTTTTTTCGTGTCCACTTTTTTTTTTTCTCCTGTTTCGTTTTGCTCGGTTTTTCTCCGCTACCTGGAAACTTTATGAGTAACGATGTTGCATGGTCCACATGGCCGTTGCTGCCCTTAGCGCTATGATACTACTTTTGGGGGATAGCGACCGTTAAAATGATGCGATGTTCAAGGTGGATTCGGAGCACGGTGAGTAGATGAGGGATGTTCGTTACCGAACAATTCGTGGGGGATGGATTGTTTCGCGGGAGAGACGATTGAGGAAACCGGTGGTTTTGGTGGATGAGCGGATGGTTACAGCAGACACACAAGCGTTCCAAATCAAGGCAAGCGCCTACCTAGTCGACCGGGAAGCTGTCCTTTTCCCCTCAGCAGGGATGGATGCACTCTGCCTGTGCTGCTTCCATTGGAGGATGGACGTTTTTTTTTTCGTGTCCTCTTTTTTTTTTTCTCCTCTTCCTTTTTCTTTGTTTTTCTCCGCTACCGGGAAACTTCATGAGTAACGAAGTTGCATGGGGAACATGGCCGTGCGTGCCCTTAGCGTAAGGATACCTCTTTTGGGGGATAGCGACCGTTAAAATGATGCGATGTTCAAGGTGGAATCGGGAACACGGGGAGTAGATGAGAGATGTTCGTTACCGAACAATTCGTGGGGGATGGATTGTTCCGCGGGAGAGACGATTGAGGAAACCGGTGGTTTTGGTGGATGAGGGGATGGTTACAGCAGACACACAAGCGTTCCAAATCAAGGCAGGCGCCTACCTAGTCGACCGGGAAGCTGTCCTTTTCCCCTCAGCAGGGATGGATGCACTCTGCCTGTGCTGCTTCCATTGGAGGATGGTCGTTTTTTTTTTTCGTGTCCTCTTTTTTTTTTTCTCCTCTTCCTTTTTCTTTGTTTTTCTCCGCTACCTGGAAACTTCATGAGTAACGAAGTTGCATGGGGAACATGGCCGTGGGTGCCCTTAGCGCAAGGATACCTCTTTTGGGGGATAGCGACCGTTAAAGTGATGCGATGTTCAAGATGGATTCGGGAACGCGGGGAATAGATGAGGGATGTTCGTTACCGAACAATTCGTGGGGGATGGATTGTTCCGCGGGAGAGACGATTGAGGAAACCGGTGGTTTTGGTGGATGAGGGGATGGTTACAGCAGACACACAAGCGTTCCAAATCAAGGCAAGCGCCTACCTAGTCGACCGGGAAGCTGTCCTTTTCCTCTTAGCAAGGATGGATGCACACTGCCTGTGCTGCTTCCATTGGAGGATGGACGTTTTTTTTTTTCGTGTCCACTTTTTTCTTTCTCCTCTTTCGTTTTGCTTGGTTTTTCTCCGCTACCTGGAAACTTTATGAGTAACGAAGTTGCATGGACCACATGGCCGTTGCTGCCCTTAGCGCTATGATACTACTTTTGGGGGATTAGCGACCGTATAAATGATGCGATGTTCAAGGTGGATTCGGGAACACGGGGAGTAGATGAGGGATGTTGGTTACCGAACATTTCGTAGGGGATGGATTGTTCCGCGGGAGAGACGATTGAGGAAACCGGTGGTTTTGGTGGACGAGGGGATGGTTATAGCAGACACACAAGCGTTCCAAATCAAGGCAGGCGCCTACCTAGTCGACCGGCAAGCTGTCCTTTCCTCTTAGCAAGGATGAATGCACTCTGTCTGTGCTGGTTCCATTGGAGGATGGACGTTTTTTTTTTTCGTGTCCTCTTTTTTTTTTCTCCTCTTCCTTTTTCTTTGTTTTTCTCCGCTACCTGGAAACTTCATGAGTAACGAAGTTGCATGGACAACATGGCCGTTGTTGCCCTTAGCGCAAGGATACTACTTTTGGGAAATAGGGACCGTTAAAATGATGCGATGTTCAAGGTGGATTCGGGAACACGGGGAGTAGATGAGGGATGTTGGTTACCGAACATTTCGTGGGGGATGGATTGTTCCGCGGGAGAGACGATTGAGGAAACCAGTGGTTTTGGTGGACGAGGGGATGGTTAAAGCAGACACACAAGCGTTAAAAATCAAGGCAGGCGCCTACCTAGTCGACCGGGAAGCTGTCCTTTTCCCCTCAGCAGTGATGGATGCACTCTGCCTGTGCTGCTTCCATTGGAGGATGGACGTTTTTTTTTTTCGTGTCCTCTTTTTTTTTTCTCCTCTTCCTTTTTCTTTGTTTTTCTCCGCTACCTGGAAACTTCATGAGTAACGAAGTTGCATGGGGAACATGGCCGTGGGTGCCCTTAGCGCAAGGATACCTCTTTTGGGGGATAGCGACCGTTAAAGTGATGCGATGTTCAAGATGGATTCGGGAACACGGGGAATAGATGAGGGATGTTCGTTACCGAACATTTCGTGGGGGATATATTGTTCCGCGGGAGAGACGATTGAGGAAACCGGTGGTTTTGGTGGATGAGGGGATGGTTACAGCAGACACACAAGCGTTCCAAATCAAGGCAGGCGCCTACCTAGTCGACCGGGAAGCTGTCCTTTTCCCCTCAGCAGGGATGGATGCACTCTGCCTGTGCTGCTTCCATTGGAGGATGGACGTTTTTTTTTTTCGTGTCCTCTTTTTTTTTTTCTCCTCTTCCTTTTTCTTTGTTTCTCTCCGCTACCTGGAAACTTCATGAGTAACGAAGTTGCATGGTCCACATGGCCGTGGGTGCCCTTAGCGCAAGGATACCTCTTTTGGGGGATAGCGACCGTTAAAGTGATGCGATGTTCAAGGAGGATTCGGGAACACGGGGAGTAGATGAGGGATGTTCGTTACCGAACATTTCGTGGGGGATGGATTGTTCCGCGGGAGAGACGATTGAGGAAACCGGTGAATTTGGTGGATGAGGGGATGGTTACAGAAGACACACAAGCGTTTCAAATCAAGGCAGGCGCCTAGCTAGTCGACCGGGAAGCTGTCCTTTTCCCCTCAGCAGGGATGGATGCACTCTGCCTGTGCTGCTTCCATTGGAGCATGGACGTTTTTTTTTTTCGTTTCCTCTTTTTTTTTTCTCCTCTTCCTTTTTGTTTGTTTTTCTCCGCTACCTGGAAACTTCATGAGTAACGAAGTTGCATGGTCCACATGGCCGTGGGTGCCCTTAGCGCAAGGATACGTCTTTTGGGGGGATAGCGACCGTTAAAATGATGCGATGTTCAAGATGGATTCGGGAACACGGGGAATAGATGAGGGATGTTCGTTACCGAACAATTCGTGGGGGATGGATTGTTCCGCGGGAGAGACGATTGAGGAAACCGGTGGTTTTGGTGGATGAGGGGATGGTTACAGCAGACACACAAGCGTTCGAAATCAAGGCAAGCGCCTACCTAGTCGACCGGGAAGCTGTCCTTTTCCCCTCAGCAGGGATGGATGCACTCTGCCTGTGCTGCTTCCATTGGAGGATGGACGTTTTTTTTTTTCGTGTTCCCTTTTTTTTTTCTCCTCTTTCGTTTTTCTTTGTTTATCTCCGCTACCTGGAAACTTTATGAGTAACGAAGTTGCATGGTCCACATGGCCGTTGCTGCCCTTAGCGCTATGATTCTACTTTTGGGGGATAGCGACCGTTAAAATGATGCGATGTACAAGGAGGATTCGGGAAGACGGGGAGTAGATGAGGGATGTTCGTTACCGAACATTTCGTGGGGGATGGATGGTTCCGCGGGAGAGACGATTGAGGAAACCGGTGGTTTTGGTGGATGAGGGGATGGTTACAGCAGACACACAAGCGTTTCAAATCAAGGCAGGCGCCTACCTAGTCGACCGGGAAGCTGTCCTTTTCCCCTCAGCAGTGATGGATGCACTCTGCCTGTGCTGCTTCCATTGGAGAATGGACGTTTTTTTTTTTCGTTTCCTCTTGTTTTTTTCTCCTCTTCCTTTTTCTTTGTTTTTCTCCGCTACCGGGAAACTTCATGAGTAACGAAGTTGCATGGGGAACATGGCCGTGCGTGCCCTTAGCGTAAGGATGCCTCTTTTGGGGGATAGCGACCGTTAAAATGATGCGATGTTCAAGGTGGAATCGGGAACACGGGGAGTAGATGAGAGATGTTCGTTACCGAACAATTCGTGGGGGATGGATTGTTCCGCGGGAGAGACGATTGAGGAAACCGGTGGTTTTGGTGGATGAGGGGATGGTTACAGCAGACACACAAGCGTTCCAAATCAAGGCAAGCGCCTACCTAGTCGACCGGCAAGCTGTCCTTTCCTCTTAGCAAGGATGAATGCACTCAGTCTGTGCTGGTTCCATTGGAGGATGGACGTTTTTTTTTTTCGTGTCCTCTTTTTTTTTTCTCCTCTTCCTTTTTCTTTGTTTTTCTCCGCTACCTGGAAACTTCATGAGTAACGAAGTTGCATGGGGAACATGGCCGTGGGTGCCCTTAGCGCAAGGATACCTCTTTTGGGGGATAGCGACCGTTAAAGTGATGCGATGTTCAAGATGGATTCGGGAACACGGGGAATAGATGAGGGATGTTCGTTACCGAACATTTCGTGGGGGATATAGTGTTCCGCGGGAGAGACGATTGAGGAAACCGGTGGTTTTGGTGGATGAGGGGATGGTTACAGCAGACACACAAGCGTTCCAATTCAAGGCAGGCGGCTACCTAGTCGACCGGGAAGCTGTCCTTTTCCCTTCAGCAGGGATGGATGCACTCTGCCTGTGCTGCTTCCATTGGAGGATGGACGTTTTTTTTTTTCGTGTCCTCTTTTTTTTTTTCTCCTCTTCCTTTTTCTTTGTTTCTCTCCGCTACCTGGAAACTTTATGAGTAACGAAGTTGCATGGACCACATGGCCGTTGCTGCCCTTAGCGCTATGATTCTACTTTTGGGGGATAGCGACCGTTAAAATGATGCGATGTTCAAGGAAGATTCGGGAACACGGGGAGTAGATGAGGGATGTTCGTTACCGAACATTTCGTGGGGGATGGATTGTTCCGCGGGAGAGACGATTGAGGAAACCAGTGGTTTTGGTGGATGAGGGGATGGTTACAGCAGACACACAAGCGTTCCAAATCAAGGCAAGCGCCTACCTAGTCGACCGGGAAGCTGTCCTTTTCCCCTCAGCAGGGATGGATGCACTCTGCCTGTGCTGCTTCCATTGGAGGATGGACGTTTTTTTTTTTCGTGTCCTCTTTTTTTTTTTCTCCTCTTCCTTTTTCTTTGTTTCTCTCCGCTACCTGGAAACTTTATGAGTAACGAAGTTGCATGGTCCACATGGTCGTTGCTGCCCTTAGCGCTATGATTCTACTTTTGGGGGATAGCGACCGTGAAAATGATGCGATGTACAAGGAGGATTCGGGAAGACGGGGAGTAGATGAGGGATGTTCGTTACCGAACATTTCGTGGGGGATGGATGGTTCCGCGGGAGAGACGATTGAGGAAACCGGTGGTTTTGGTGGATGAGGGGATGGTTACAGCAGACACACAAGCGTTTCAAATCAAGGCAGGCGCCTACCTAGTCGACCGGGAAGCTGTCCTTTTCCCCTCAGCAGGGATGGATGCACTCTGCCTGTGCTGCTTCCATTGGAGGATGGACGTTTTTTTTTTTCGTGTTCCCTTTTTTTTTTCTCCTCTTTCGTTTTTCTTTGTTTCTCTCCGCTACCTGGAAACTTTATGAGTAACGAAGTTGCATGGTCCACATGGCCGTTGCTGCCCTTAGCGCTATGATACTACTTTTGGGGGATAGCGACCGTTAAAATGATGCGATGTTCAAGGAGGATTCGGGAACACGGGGAGTAGATGAGGGATGTTCGTTACCGAACATTTCGTGGGGGATGGTTTGTTCCGTGGGAGAGACGTGTGCGGAAACCGGTGGTTTTGGTGGATAAAGGGATGGTTACAGCAGACACACAAGCGTTCGAAATCAAGGCAGGCGCCTACCTAGTCGACCGGGAAGCTGTCCTTTTCCTCTCAGCAGGGATGGATGCACTCTGCCTGTGCTGCTTCCATTGGAGGATGGACGTTTTTATTTTTCGTGTCCTCTTTTTTTTTTCTACCACTTTGTTTTTTTTTGCAGCACACTTGCATTCCACTCTGTAAATTTTGTCTGTCGCTAATGAGAAAGAATCTGATTGTGGGATATTTGGTTTCTATGGTTTTTCTTTTGATTTGAGTTTTGTATTGCGCATGATTCTCCGTTTGGTGTTGTAATTGTTATATTGAAATTTCAGTTTCTTTGTAGAGTGATTGCTGTGGCAACGGCTACGTTGATCATTCGGATTTTCCGGGACTGTTTTTTTGAAAGTTAAAAATGTAGAAAGACTTTGCATTAATCTCTTGATATTGTTTTTGTTATTGCTCTCTTTGTGGTACCTCTTTTGGTTATAACCTGCTGTTCATCGTTGGAGAAACCCGCGAGTTTCTCTCCAACACCGATTCGGAGGGTAAAACGAAACAAAAATTAACGTTAGAAATTCGGAATTGGGGAGAAAGCGCTGTTTATGGGGATAGAGATGGATCGTAATGAACCTCAGTTCTTCCTGTTCTGACCCCTGCATCCTCTTCACGATGCTCACAAGTTTTGCATTGGAGTGTCTCCGGTTCGGTCATTTTGATACACTCTCGAAAAAGATCGTTGTTCAGTGCTTGGCATCCCTGCTGTTTTTGTTTCTTCCTTTGGCGTTGCACCGCGTCACTTTTGCGCGAACACTGCAGAGAATTGCCAGAGACGCGGCGGGGTCAGGGCACACGTCAGCAGAGGTGCCTTCTAATGGTTTTAGGGTCGCCTGCCGGAAGTTTCAGAATGGACAAGAGTCGATAGAAAAGTTCACGGAAGGCGACGCAGTGGTATATGAGATGCGGGAAGGCTTCCCTTTCACCGCTCTCGGCACAACTGGCACAACTTGCAACCAAACTACCTACTGTCCTGTGGGGGAGGCGCGCTCTGCATAGCATTCCCCAATGCAGGGAGAATAGAAACGCCGTCTCTTGCCACTCCATTGAAAGTTTCCCGCTGTTGCAATATGCCGGGGTCGCTCCGCCTCCTCCGGTTGTGTTGAGAGCTGCTCGACCCAGGTGATGAGCTCTTTAGGGGCGACACTCGTGGTCATAGCGTCCATTGTCTTCCAGGTTTTCCACGCCTCCATTCGTTTTTTCCTGTCTCCAATGAGGCAGGACACTTCCCACGATGCTCGTTCGTTTCTGTCTCCAGCGTTTGAGAGGATCTGGGGGGATGAAGGGGGGCCAAGGCAATTTGCGTGGGTTGTTTACCATCCATCGCAGGGGCTATCCAGTGTGAGGATCCTTGTCGGATGCAGGCGGATTCCGCCTCACCCGAGCCGTCGATTTTTCTCCATGCGCAACCTGACCTCCTGAAGCCAGACGGTACAGTTCGCGTGGAGGCAGTAGATTCACGTGTTGTTTTTCATGGGAGCAACCGTGTTTTGCAGCTGATGGTTGCAATATCTAAGGCTGCTCTCGTATGCAAGGTCGATCGAAGGCAATCCTTGGCTGCCTTTCGCTCGCGAGGGGTCTTGCTGGTTCGCACCGTGGCGTAGTCCGCAACTCCCCCGTAAAGGCGAGTTTTTGAAACTATAGGTGTCGTTGCATGTACCACAGAGTTAGGAGGCTCAATCCTTCGTCCCTGCATAAAAGGCACAAGTCTTTGAACCGGATACCTGTCCTCGCTGTGCGCCACAGGGCTTTCCTCAGGAGATCCTCGATTTGCATTTTCGTTAAGGGTGGGGCGGGCAAACAAAAGTGATGAGCGAAGGAGGGAGTTTGCTACCGTGTTCCACACCGCGTCTTGTTCCTGCAAGTGAAACGTGCCGTCGCGAACGGACCAATCGCCAACTCCACCTTTCGAAGACAGTCGGACCAGGCTTCTGTTACGCACAAGTCCCCCGGCGGAACGCCAAGTTACTTCAGATACCTGCCCATGAAGCTTCTCGAGCGGATCCAGTCCGGCCATCCTGCCAACGCCGCACCGACTGCTACGATGGACGACTTCTCCCTGTTCACCTCGAAGCCCGTCCAGCTGCGTAGCAGCTCCAGGAAGTCTTGCCGAGGTGCATCCGGGGAGCAGGAGCAGGAGGTCGTCGGCATAGGCCGACAGGGCAAGCGTGCCGGGACGCGAGCTCTACAGAGTTACCAGAGTCTCCCTGTGTGCTCTCAGCGCCAACTGAAAGTAGACGCTGAAGAGCAGGCGGCTCAGCCTGCAACCCTGCCTTATGCCATGCCGAACCGACGCGGCGCACACGTGTTGGCTGCTGAAACGAATATTCATGAGCGCGTTGCGCCAGCAAAATCGCAGATTGGCGCGAATGACAGCCGGAAATCCCATGCGTTTCAGGAGTTACAGAGGAAGTTCCTGGTCGAAGCAGGGGAATGCTTTACGCAAAGCGCCCGCGGCTGCAAGGGCTCCTCCTCCTTGGCCTTCCCCTCCTTGGTCAAAGGAAACTCGGGATCCTCTTGACCTGTCTGACCTTCGCGCTATAGCATCTGCCACCATAGTTCGTGAGGGAACCGCGTAATTGGGGTCCGGACTGAACACAGATTCCGCCACCCGTCCTTGTCGCTCATCCCACAAATTGGCATGCAACTTCCCGTCCGCATTCAGAAGAGTGATGAGCCGCCATTTGCCTACGTTGCGCAAGTCTCCTCCTTTCGGAAGGAGACGTACTCTACCCTACAGGGACGAGTTGGGAACGTCCCCTCGTTCGCGGATCAGCATGGCTAGTTTGAGCACCAGTGGGACCAGCTCTGCCGCGAAGCACTGGTGAAACTCCGCGGGCAGACCGTCTATCTCTGGTGTCTTTCGTGTTTCCAGCTTTCCGATGGCGGAGATGATCTTCGCCATCGAGGAAGGCTCCTGGAGGTGGTTCCTAATCTCATCCCTCAACGCTGAGGCGCCATCTGGCAGAAATCGCTGCGCAAAGGCGCGCTCGGCTCTTGCTCTCGTGTAAAGTGAGGATTAAAAAAACACGCAAGATGCGATTTGCCTGCGCTGGGACTAAGCATTCCCAGCCATCGGCGTCCTGAAACCTAGTCGACCCGGATTGCTAGGTCTATCTTTCGGCCCCAGCTCTTGGTTATGCAAGTCGTCGGACGTCCATTGCTGGAGTAGAGACGGACCTGTTTGTGAGGGATTGAGTAAGCAGAGGTAGGCCCTCTGCTTCCTCAATCCCTCGCAAAATGCCGGAGCGAGACGATTCATAGGGAACTGGGCGGGAACTCTCGGACTGAGCTCTTCATTTCGTCCCAGTCAGAGAGATTCCGAAGTTGGAATTCTCGCTGAAGCGCGCGATGTTCCGCTGCTCCTGAACAACTCAACCAGTCCCCTGAAAGGCGTCACCTTTCAGAGGGTGGACCTCTTCATTTTGTGATTTTTGTTGACTTTTGTGATTTCTTTCCAGCATTCGTCCCTAAGAAACCAATTGCGTTGAGACGGGGTGCCGCTATGACGTGTAGTGCGGTTTTCTGAACAGAGCTTGAGTGAAAGCCGAATCGTGGGTGAGCCCGGCACGGGGTGAAATATGAACAGAAGATGAAAGGGAGTTAGAAGCCTTCCGGGAAGGGAAATGCAGTGAATGGGAAATTTTTCGTATTCTTGTGAAAAGGGTTCTTGGAAATCGATACTCTCTTTACAATTCTTTCTTTTCCAGGCAACTCACCAACGCAGATACCCTGAAGAGTGCAAGACAGGTGTGTGTCTTGCATGCGTAACAGGTCAAGGAGAGGGGTATGGATGGCGGTTATGGAGAATGAAGGATGAATCATGGATGTGCAATGGTGAAGGAGACATGGTTGGTGGATTCGTATTGCATTGATATCTTCACGTACATACAGGTTCTGTCAGTGAAGTTGTACGCAGTTGAAGTTTGGACAAGGACTACGGCTAATTTAAAAGTTTTGCTTGGGAAGGATGGAGATGAGCTTACTTTGGCTATTTGAGGGTGCAAGAATTTGGACACGTATGCCAGGTAATGTGGTCACATGCCACTGAATCTCATAGGGATACCCGGTGAATGATGGATGTTCAGGTTTCGAAAAGTAAACGGAGAGACATGAGGTCAGTGTTTTCCTTTTATAGGTATGTGGAATGGTAAGGGAGATCAATGTTGAATGCTTCAGCAAGTTTGCTTTGAAAGTGACAATGCTGGGATGCAAAAACGAAGAGCGGATTATGGGAATGCATAACGGCAGATTTGGATTGATTTTAGGTTATGATGAAAGCTAAGGCAAGGATTGAAAGGTCATTGGAGAAGTCGACTTAGATAATGCCAATGGTTTCGATAGTGATTTGATTCTGGTTACGAGTCTGCACAGAGGAAATTTGTGTAGGGAAAGCAAGTTTTGGGAGCTAAAGTTTTCATGGACGGATAATAACGGATGCAGTAAGATGTAATATCTGGTGGAGGGTGGAGGGATGGAACATGGACAGCGAAGAGGAGGTGTTGTTTACCATGAGTTTTCTGTTTCGTGGTCCGGTGTGGAGGCAGAGAAGTATGTCCAAAACGGGATGCATGATTAGATGGCAGATGGCAAGTCTGGAAAAGAGAAGGACCTAAAGCCAACATGTGGGTACTATGTGTGGAATAGAATCAGTTACTTGATTGTCAAAGTGTCGGTGTTCCCACTCGACAAGGTTTGTTTCTTAGCAGTCGTCTGTTCATGGTAGTCATTTAGGTTGTTGAAGTCAAAGGTTTCACTAGGATCGAGGTGAGTGAGCACAAATCTGTGCCGCATGCCGCAGAGCATTTTCGAAATAGAATTCCTCGTCTAGCTAAGGTGGTAGATTGTCGGATCCACAGACAGGGCATCGATCTGGATTCCAAGGAAGGGGCTAGCTCGTTAGTGCAATACGTCTTTCGACGCATTGACCATGCGATTCGTGCTGGGAAGTGGTACGAGAAGAAAAGCAATGGCGGTGATCCATTTCGTATTGTAAGTGGATTGAATAATCAGTGTCCGTCTTTCTGAATAGGGGATGCAGTTCCGGGGGTAACCGGGAACAACAAAGTGGTACGTTCGAAAATAGCTTCCGTGCTTCTGTGTGCAGTCTCTGGGCGCTCAAGTTGAACTGCTCTTTGATTTCCAGATGATTAATAACGCTTCAAGGCGAAATTAGAAATTCCGATCCAAGGAACTATTCAGTGTATGATGCGCAGTAAGAAAATTGCCTGCGCGTTCATCAAGGACAGCGTGGAAGGTGTCTTCCCCTTTGCAGCATTTGGGAACACGAGATCGTGGAAGAAAGAGCGCTTCGCGATTCCTGCAATTTCGCAACCAGTCCCAGTCGAATTCGGAAACGGATACACTGTTCGCTGGGATGCCAAAACCGATTGAACCCCATAAGCTCACGTACCAGCGGAAACAGTTGACAGACGGGTAGATTTCACTGCCTCCATGAGAAGAAATCCAAGTGCATGCAGCTCGACAACCCAGCGTTGACGTCTTCGTTCCGATCGAACAGCTCTCGAAATCGATAGGAGCCTGCGGTTTGTCTTTTGAATTTGGCGCAGGGAAAACCGGAATGTTGAAGGGAGCTTCCTGCCTCGAAATCCGTCATGAATCCAAGCCTGAGGCGCTGACCGTTGTGTGCAGCTTCATCAGCATCGGGCAAGCTTTTATTCCTTCAAGGCCCCTCCGACCAAACGAAAGGCTGCTCGCGATTCTTCCAAGGAAGCTGCGGACTATTCCCTGTAGAGTCCTTGTCGTTGCGCTGGAGGTTCAAAGACCTGGGCTAAGGGAGCCTTCATTTCAACTGCATATCTCTGACGACAGACGTTTCGATTGCACAGGATGGAAGTTTGTTACCCGGTCACGCCGGGACGTTTATTGTTATAAACTAGCTGGAAACGGTTGTTTCCATCCAACGACTACAAAAACCAACAACAGAGATACACCTCTGGCACGCAGGCCACGAAAACGTAAGGACCTGAACGAATCGGGAGGAGGGGACTACAAACCAAAAGGAAAAGTCTAAATGGGAGGAATGGGCCAGGGAACTTTGGTGACGCTCCGAAGTCACCGTAAAAGATAAAAAGGAAAAGCACCAAAGGCACTACGGAGCAAGTGGGAAGTGGGACGCAAGAACAAAAATAAAGTAAACAGGGGAATGGAGGAGGATCACCGGGTTCTTCGTTCCAAACCGTGTATCATACGGCGATAAATGCCAGCGAGCTCCTCCGTGGCGTATTCGTCCAGGTGTCGCCACCCAGCTGCCGCTCTGACGAAGTCGGCTGCCTTCCTGGCGACATAGCATCGCTGACCAGTATTCTCCAGCACGTCTCGGACCGTGACGATGGCGCGGATGCAACCAGCTGTGGAAATCATCGCAGCCGTCGAAAGTCCTTGGGCTTGGAAGAAACGTCGCAGCACTTCTTGGGCGGTGTCCTTCGGTAGCAGGAGTGCTGCTGCCAACTTCCGCCAAAGTTCCTGGAGGGCACCGCAGTCGGAAACAAGGTGCGGAAACGACTCCGTCGCACCGCACCGGGCACAGTAGGGTGAAGCCACCCCACCGGAAACTCGGTTGCGCCGTTCGTTGTAGCGCAAGCCCCAGTGCAAGAAGAGCAAGACGTCTTGCTTCCATGCAAGGGAAACACCGAGCCGTCCAAAAACCAGGGAGGGATAATAAGTTCCTCGGGGGAAACACCAAGAGTTTCTCCCCACCGAAGTAAGCCCTTTGGTGTAGCACGAGGAGTGGCGGCATCCGCAAGCTCGCTCGTGGCCCATGGGCCAAGTGGTTTCGTGCTTCCTGCAATGGTGCAGGAGAACTCCCACCTTGCCGGATGGCTACTGTCTTCTCGAACCTCGAGGGCGGACAATGCTTCGGCAAGGGGCGTGGCGGCCAGGGAATAAAACTTCACCTGGTCCTGCATCACATCTTGGAGTGACCAAGGTTGAAATTGACGCAGGGGGCGAAGATTTTTGTGGCTCATTCCTAAGAGTGCAGCCAGGGAATCAATGGATTCCTGCCGCCATGCATTGTAGTTCATTGGGCGGTAGGAAATCCATGTATTTGCTTCCAACAAGGTGGTGAGCTTCCTCAAGGGATACCCAAATCCCTGTCTCCTGTGACGCATGCCTGGGAAAGAAGTGCTTCGCTGCCGGCACACCTCCGTAGGAGGTTGCGCGCGGGCGCACACAGGGGTGAAGTCCATAGCTCGGCACACAGTGCCAGCATCCGGAACTGCACTTGCATTCCGATCCGCTTCATCGTCAGGATGCCAAGACGGGCATCGCGACGTGGAGCAGCGAGGTCTTTCAGGCGGATCCTGGATCGCGCCGGATCCCAAAGAGCGTTTCTCAGAGGATGGAAGTAGTGGGCGTTCACATGAGCGGGAAGTGCGCGTTTACGCACTTTTCCAATGCATGCAGGAGCGACTTTTTCGTAAAGAGTCACGAAAATCTTCTGCTTTCACTGATGGAAGAAAGCAGCAACGGACGTTAAGGTATTCTCTATGACAAATGCATGCCTCATGAGAAGGACAGTACAGCCATTGGAGCGAAGGAGATTCTTTGTTTTCAATGAGAGGTGCAGGTAGCTGGAACAAAATGGCTTGTATGTCGTTTTCAGTGTTATCCTTTCAAACTGTCATATTTGAATGCGTCGGCGAGTGATGGGCGATGTATGACATTTCTGAAGTGGTATCGCACATGGTAAGGACACCAAACATGCAATGCAGCGTAGCCAATTCTTACTTCAATTTGTACTTATTCTAAAGATGGCTGTTGTGTTCCGTGTATGCGAGCTGAATTGTGTTTTTGCTCTTCGTCGAACCTTTTCCTGCTTGCTTAATCTTCTTTTTTTTTTTTTTTGGTAAGGTTTTCCTTGCCCTACCTCTTTCTTTCTCATTTTCTTATCTTCAGCTTGTCGAATGACGTCTTGATTCTCTCATTGATAAGTTTTCCGCATCCGGCGACCCTCATCTTGGTTTCCAGTTATCTCCTCAGAACTGCTGGCGTTTTCAAGATTGGATGCTGCATCTCGTCGGTTGTTTGCTCATTCGGACCACTGCAGGTGGTTTTCACGCTCGAGCTTTAAATACCCCGGAATTGTGCAGACATTCCGTGGATGGCTGCATTTGTTGCAGAGTGCAGTTGGACATGCATCCACTGTCTGTCTGAGATTGCTGCGTAGAAGACAAAAGTGAGGACTGCTTCCTACGCATGACTGGAAAGTCGTGCGAGTAGGTCTCCAGTGGCGTGATGGGTAGTGGCGTATGGTTTGATTTTGACAAGCGCCTCACCCGAGGTGTTCCCGAGCAAGTATCCCTTTTGCTTCGATTTCCACGCACGCAGAGGGTTTCTCGGACGGTGTTTTGGTCCATCTGACAGCTGAAGCGAAAAAGCGGGCCGTCGTCGCAGATCTTTCATTCATTTTCTTCAGCAGGCAACCGCTTAGGGAGTTACCGTCAACGACAGGACCATCGAGCATTCTGGTATGATCACAGTCTGCGTAAATGGTGAGTGTACGTGCAAGCGGGAATATCCTTCCCAACCCCCTCCAAACACACAGTTTCTTCATAATGATACACGTACACGTCTCGCACTGCAGTGCTTTCGCGCCCCATTCGGGATAACTTCGGGCTTTTAACCGAGGCTCGTTTCCAATTTCTTTCATTCACGTTCTCAATTGCTAGGTGACGTGTTTTTGTCCTCAGAACGCGACCGTTGACCGCATTTGGCGCAGCTACGGCCACCGTCGCGTAGAACGCTGCGTCCTGCTGCTGCAGGCCTGTTTCCAGGCCCAACCATATGGTATGAGGCTTTGGCTGGCTCATCTCTTTCGCAGCACTGGGCTGTCCCACTCTGCGCGTGCGTCTGATGAAGCCCTCTGCATTGAACAGGCACTGCCCATTCCTTACTACATGGAAGAGTGGAGGACGTAAAGTTCACCGAGTTTTAGTGACGAAAACACTAGAAGAACCGCCCTCAAATACACTTTAGTAGTTTGCCAGTCTAAACCTAAATACTACGCTTCCCAGCAATGAGGTTTGGGACCATTGCAGCTGTCAGCCTTTGTGCAACGACCGAGCAACACTCTGCAGCACTCGGGCGTGATCGGCATCTCGAAACCAAGGTCCAGAGACCACATCCTACGAAAGGATGCTTCACAATACGAGATCCGAAATGCCTTTTTTTTTCTAAAGCCTGCGTGACGAAGTCATGGCGAGGCTTATACTAAGTCACAGTAAGAATCCTCGACTATGAATTCCATCGTACACTCAAAATAGTAAGCCGCGTACACAACCCATTTCTTCATTCCCACCTCGTTTGTAATTTGTGCCACCGTTCGGATGTTGGCTAAATGATGAACAGTACAGTCAATTACGTCTACTGCGGCATATATACCGGGTGTCGCTGTAGAACCAGTCAGATGCAGCATCTCGTGCTGAATGCGTGGATCACATACACACATAACGTCCTGTTCTTTCATTTACAAAACACAGGTGATCAGTTTTTTTGCTGCCTAGTAAGCTGATTCCACATTCCTTCGGAATCCCCATTTTTCATATTCCCAAAGTCTTCCTCTACTCCGGGATTTGTCGCAGCAACATATCCTCACACCGTACAACTTTACATACTCAAACATACTCGAAATTGCAGTTTGTTTCCGCAATCCAAGCAACGTACTCACCGTGCGCTAATGCAAATCGGTATCATACACAAAGCAACCAACCTTCACAGCCGACAAGCCACAACTCTTGACTAACAGTATCAGCACCCTCCGTAAAGGCAAAATCGCTACACCTAATAGGCGCACCAGAACACAACACCTTCCCAATCCAAGAGGAAGCACGTCCCAAATTACCACCATCATTAACGCCTCCTCATAGAATTTCCCTCACGGTAATCATCACGACAATGCAATACACGACGTCTACGACGAAGTTCACGTAAAGAAACATTTCTGAGAACAGCAAAAACCACTTGGATAGTGCGCAGGGTCTTCGCCCGGGAAAAGCATATGTCTGTTCCGGGCTGATGAAAGCATTTGCAACCCGTCCCAGGTGCTCTGCCCAAACCTTAGCTATCAACTTGGCTTCCGCATTCACTATTGTGATGGGACGCCAGTTGTTCGTGCTCCTAAGGTCTCCTCCCTTAGGGGATGTGGCGTCCGACGAGCTGCGTTCCCAGCGCTTAGCGTTTTCCCTGACGACCAAGCTGCGCATTTACGGAGCAAGGAAGAAGCAATTCCAAAACAAACGGGATTCCAAATCATTTCGGGTGACTTCGAAGGAACACAAGAAATGCAGCATCCTGATTGGAGAGAAGAATGTTTCCGATAGTCCGCACGTCTTTTTGTGTATCACTTTGCCGAGCACAGGCAGGAACTTGACCCATGCACGGCTTGAGACTCTCCTCACTGCACTAGGGAGCTTGAGTGACGTCACGTCGGCAGCAGCGTATCTGCTCCGCAACGAATTCCGTTGCCTAACGACAGAGATCCGTTTTCGCGGGAGGCCAGCTAACCTGGACAGGAACATCGTCTCCGCCCTATACCGGCGCAAACGGGGATCGCCCCGGGAGCCACCCTTCGCCCCGAGGGCGCTCCTGGATGCAGAACAGTGTTGCCCTTCCTTCCACCCCCGAAATACCGAGTTGCCCTCTGCGTGCCAAGGGGAGCGGTGTGTAAAGTCGGTACCCTCCCTCCCCAACTTTGATCCTGGATCGGTATGTGAGTTTGTGTCGTTCCGTGTTTCCATCGGCCAGCAACCGTCAGAATGGATTCAAAAAGCAATTTTTTATTCTGAAAAAAATGTGTCGATGAGAGCATTTTCTAGACACAATTTTCATCTCGTTATTTGGGTGGAGCGAGGAAACAGCGTGAAGACTTTACATACACATCTGCCGCGGATTTCATCCTTTGTTTTGGATTCGGAAACATCGGAAAGGTTTTTCATTGAAAGGCTTTTGCGCTGTCCACCTGGACGCATCTCTCTGACCACCAGTCGTTCTCACAAAGTGACCTCGTCCCAAATCTTCGACGGGTGAATAGTGCGATTTGCGGATATGAGAATTGGGCAGTTTGACAACTCGAGGATTCCATTCGCTTCCCGCAACAGCAGCATCCTCACCGAAAGCGTCTGCTGTTTTTCTTGTGTACGCAACTTTGGTGGAGTCCATGTGCCCACTGCTTCTGCACGCCCGTGGGTTCAGCTGATGTTTGAGTGACATCGATCACAGCAGGGAGGTGTGATGTAAGTCCAGCTAATCGATGAAGAACCACATGCCATCCTTCCCTTCTCAAACGCATCTCTGTCTCTCATTCTATAAGAATGAAGATACAGTTTCGATTTTCAATGTTTCCTAGAATTGGTTGTCTTCCTCATCGTGATTTCAACTGTTCCATAAAAAGTGAGTGATGTTCTGCCCATTTCTGGAAAGAAAGCAAAAGCGAAACTGAAGCGACAGCAAAACTTTTGGGAAAATTATCCAAACTGACTGGAAGAACCTCTAAGAACTCGAAAGGCGGTATGAACTCAAATTGACATTAGGAGTTGAATTCAAGCTGTTGCTGTGTAGAGAAAAATGTGCTATAAGGCGTCTGCTTCATATGTTCAGTGACGGCAATGCGAGCAACCGATGAAGAAGCAGAACTCCTGTGAGAACACGTCTTCATCAAGCTTCATTTCCTAGCAAGATTTCACAAGGGAAGCACTCGTTCTTCAATTTCTTTGAATGGAAACTCCACAATAATCTTCAATGCTCTCTCAGATGAAGAGTAATTAATCTTCCACATGGCATCTTTCATGGTCAGTTGCTCACGAAGCGGAAAATGTAATCACAGTATGTGATTCCATGTTGTGAATTAAAAATCCTAGAATTACTGAATGGATGCACTTTTCCTGTTGTGGACAAAGCTTCCGTGTGACCTTTCCTTTTGAAACAATTCTCAATGTCCGTGGTAGCCATATTTGCTTCTTCAAAAATCACCAGCAAGGATTGGCAAGGACTACGCTGAGGGTTACCAACAACTTCCCCAATGCTCCTGTTTCTTTCTGTTCTCGTCTCCGTGCCTATTAAAAATTTCAAGGAAGCCTTTGCTTCATGGCAGAATTACGTCGTCTCGTGGCTTCCTTCTCATAGGAAGGGCACCATTCACTATGATGGAGAATCCGAGGTTTTCGAAAGCTTCAGCAGCACACTCACTTCATCCTTGGTAGTCATAGCCTTTCTACAGACCCAGGTTCTGACTAGCCTCGTGAGCTTCAGTTGGCAAGCTCTTATTTATGCTGTTTTGCTCCATTTGTTTTATTTTTCAGCTTCCATGTTTAACATTATAAAAGCAAGAGAAAGAGATATCTTAAAGAACAGCGAATGAAACTCCTGTTTTATTCAATCACTCGTGCAGAAAAGTTTTCGTTGTCCGTCTCGAGCTTCCAGGGAAGTTTTCACTGGTCTTTTTTCCAGCTTGCTGCATCACTCCTAATTGGTGATAATGCGGCTGATTAGGAGCGGAAGCAGATGGCAGCAAGGCGAGTACTGCAGGATTTTTGCGGAGTATGGAAACATTTCCCTCTGGATCAGTCCAGTTACGTTTATCGCCATCTCTTCCCAGCTTGCATATTCCTTTACATGTTATTGGTCTGCACTTTTGAAGAGAACACATTGCAAAGGTGGGCACTGATTTCCCGTAAAAGGGAGTTGAAATTCGATGACCAGTTCAGAGATGCCAAGAAAGTGTATCGTTTGAGAGGCCCTCTCGAAAAGAAATGCATCCTCGCAGAGATTTGTTCGAAGCAGAAGGCAGAAAGAAATGCTTGTTCTGAAAAGGAGAAGATAGGTGAATAGCCTTTCGAAAGGAAGGGATGCGAAGTGAGGTTATGAAAAGTTCAACTGGAATGAAAAATAACTACCTGGATGAGTGCATTCCTAATGACAACCTGAAGGTGGGACAAGAGGAGCAAGAAGAATTGGATTTTTTTTTCACAATAACGAAGCCATTCTCTGCTTTATAGCTATTCCACTGGATGTCTTCATGAATGGTCGAGATTCAAAAAGAAGGCAAATGTTGTCCATTTAACCAGAAGCTCCGTTCCCATGCAGTGAACGAGCACTCTGCTGAAAGTGGGCATAGCAGGGAGGGTGGGTTCATAAAAAAGCAACTGTTGCGATCGAAAGCTCGGAAATTGGAACGAAACGCGAAAGAATGGTCACCATCGAGAGTGAGGACAACGTGTGTCCGCAAGAGACCCAGGAGACGGGAGAACAGAGCTTTTGCGAAGTCGAAGTGGGCAGCTGGAGTCCGAGCTGTTTTTGAGCCAGGGAGACAGGCAGACCGAGAACGTTTAGATCATCGTCCCGATCTTCATCCGACATTTGCTGGGTTGGTTGGGGTTGTGGCTTCAGGTTTCACCCTTCTTTTTTCTCTCTCTTCAGTTTTTCTTTTCCTGCACAATTCCCGAGAGCTTTCTGCGCTGCAGGCGGAGACGAAGTGGCGCATCCAGGCATGCTCTTCCGGAATGCCAGTTCTCACAACACAATTAACACTAAACACTGGGGCACCGCTTTTTCAGGTGCCCCGCGACATCACAGCGACCACAGTCATTGCACTTCCCCGTGCACTAAACATCGTTGCGGATCTAACGTTTGTGGGGAAACCCACCGTTCTCGTGCACTCTTGCACAGACTCGTGCACTCGACACGCGCTGCGACCATCCCACTGAAAAGCTTTCCGCAACACTCAAATATAATGGGATTGGATCATAGCGCGTGTACACTGCAATATTTCTCATGCAGCTCCGCATGCACTGCAGTTTTCTGCGTGAGGACTGTAATTTCTGTGCGGTGATCCACATACGAGCGGTCCTCCGTCGCAGGACAGCTCCTGCGTCCTTCCACAGTAAGGGGGGTATTTTGCCGTCTCCGGGCTAGACTTGCGTCCTTGCAAGTCAGCTCCACGCTCTGCCCTCCGCTCACGATGGAAGAATCTTCAAGCTCTTCCTCACGAATCTTGAGCCTCTGAAGCACCTTCGATCAGGAACGTGCAGTGTTACCCCCGGAAGGCAACTTATCTTACATATTGAGGAAGACTTATAGCCACTGACCTTTTGCGCATTCTGTTCTGGTATGGCTGCTGCAGTGGGTTCAGCTGTCTCGACGATGCAAGTCCTTGTCGTTGGCGCGGATGTTTCCGTGCGAGCAATTGCCTCAACTCCGTAGGTTGGGGAGAGAAACCTGCCTCTTCCACGCTTACCTCCATCTTGGTATCCTCAGGCATGGCTGCGATAAAACTCCGACGATGCACCACAGCAAAACACGCACGAAAGGGAGTCACCCGACGATCGCCGACGGAGAGCGACAAAAACACATACACTCGACGCCAGGTATGGAGAAGGTGTCCGTAACGAGAGAACGCACCTGCGGACCCGCGGTCACAGCGAAGCATCCGACATCCGAGAACTGGCGGAGTACAAAGCAGGAACCGAGAAGCAAGACAGGCACTCTGCTAGCTTGCTGCGAGACGAGGGCCGAGTACACTCGGTTCTCGCGCAGGTAAAAGTTATGCTACGCAAGTTCTTCTCCACTCTGTACGCGAGAACACCTTCCGAGCGGTATTTCTCTCCCGAATGGTGCTTCGAAGATCGTGAGGAGCGTAGGAGAAGCCTGGACGAGCCATTCTCGGCCGGTGAGATCATCACCGCGATAGGGAAGCCCAAGAGGCGCTGAGCGCCCAAGGAAGACGGCCTGCCTGCGGAGCTCTTCCTACGCTGTGCATCTTTTTTTCTTTTTTTTTTACCTGCACATTTTACAGATCATCATTGAGTTGGTTTAGTGTCAATTTCCAAGATGCTGGAAGACTTCTCTAGTTCTATTACTCGAAAATTCCTCCGAAATGAAAAACATTGACCTCCTCCGAGTTTGCAAGTTGACACGGGTCGTAGCTTCCTTTGCACGATAAAGTTTTACACCACGGAGTCCTTACACATTAACATTCAACATTCATAAAGGGTGTCCGCCAGATGAATCCGGTGAAGGTTCTTTGTCCGTACCTGTCACACTTTAACGGGGATAACCGGGGAATGGAAATCGCCTCCTCCCTGGTTGACTCTGAAATGAACCCTCAAGGGAATCCACTCCCTAATTCTCTCTGGAGGGACCTCCGAGGGGTCCGCACCCCTTTTGTCTTCTCCGAAGGGAAACGGGGGAAGATCAGCTAGTAAATTTCTC
Source organism: Raillietiella orientalis (assembly GCA_036172245.1). Classification (NCBI taxonomy): domain Eukaryota; kingdom Metazoa; phylum Arthropoda; class Ichthyostraca; order Raillietiellida; family Raillietiellidae; genus Raillietiella; species Raillietiella orientalis. The sequence goes on along the minus strand of JAYWIR010000104.1, from coordinate 92,207 downwards.
CTCCGTAGCAGACCCACAAAGGAACTGGTCCCGTTTCCTCCTTATCTGAAGAGAACCCCGCTTGAGCGCTTATGCACTTATCCAGAAGAGCGCTGCTTCCCGGAAGGGATCCAGTCACTTCTCTGGACTCTCTGGAGAAGTGGCGAATCCTAATTCAGAGAGAACCTAGATGACCTCGCGAAGAATGCTTTGACTAGCAGAGCCTTTCTCGTCGCAAGCCGCTCTCTGTTAGGAAGAATATAGACAGCAGCCTCACGTCTAGCTAAGTTACTGTGCAAACCACCGGAACAAGGAAAGGGCGGGGCGAATGGATAACGGAACTGCTCACAAACGCTGGGTCCGCGGTCGCTCGAAAGGACCTCGGACTCTTGCACCGGGGCGTGCTACTAGGTATTCCGGAGGTAGACCTGTAGTGGCCCCCGGCGCTCATGAATTCCCGCACTAAAGTGTCATCATTCGGCGCGGCTGCTGCTGCACTTAGGTCTCCCGGGCAACGCCCGCCGACATCATCGGACACAGTTGTGTGTGGACCCACACTGTAAAAGGTGCGAGGAGAGGGAATCCTTTCCCCAGCTCCTATAGGAAGAGTTGCCCTGCGGCCCCTTTGGAGGCGCTTCGCTTCACCCAAGGATCTCCCGGCGGCAACGCTAGAGACGCTGTAGAGGGCCTCTTCCTGACCGCCGCTCTCACACCGGCCGCATCCCCAGAAGCACTTTGCTGCCTACGCGGGATCACAGAGCAACGCCTGAGGTGGCCAGGACAACAGGGACGCCATCTATTCAACTGCACTCTGGATGAGGACAGCGTCAAACTGATCGCTCCTGGGAGTCCCGAAACAGGAACTTGCAGGCATCCGTACGAGGATGCAGAGGACACCCTCCAGAACACAGTGATCGCTTTCCGAATCCCTTCTTCATTTTTCTCACTGTATGCTTTCTGTTTTATTCTTCCTTTGGTTTGTCTCCCCTTCCCCTGTGCTGCCGAGGCGAAGCCCGCCGACCTGCGCATCAGCTTCCGGCCGGTTCCCCCTCGTGGTTACACGTTACGTTGCAGAACCCAATGTCCCGTCATAGACGTGTATCTGAATTTTATCATAAATAAACTATCCGGCGTGAGGACAGGGTGTTTACCAATCCTGCACCGAAGCGCGCTCCCGACTGGATCAGGCGCAGGGACCTCAGGCCTCTCCGAAGCCGACTTCAGCTCGCGTTCTGCGACGCGAGTCTCTCGACAGTGACTAGCAGCCCGATCAGGTAGATCGCTCCGAAGATGAGGTATAGCAGCAGCTTCCTGTTCTTGTCACTTCCAACGAGGTGCATATCGGGGGCGGGGGTGGGGGTCTAGTGGGGTGGGGACCGTAACAAAGAGCAGTCGGTCGTCTCTCCAGTTGCGAGCCAGTCGCCGAAGCCGGACGCGAGGTGGTGGCTGAAGGAGGGTGGCACCATAACCTTTTTTCGCGGATCGGGAAAACAAGAAAAAGCTAAAGGTGGGAAGAAGGGTGGAGGATCGGGAGGGAGTGGGAGAGAAAAGACGTTCAACGCGTCGAGATTACGAGTCACCCGGTGGCATGGCGGTAAGAAGTCGCGTCCGAGACTTTCAAGAGTGGCTCCTCACTTCACACTCGGCTCAGATTTGGGGGTCGGATGGTTCCCGCACAATTGGTTTGGGGCCCGACGATCGGACAATTTCGCAGGACCCACATGCCACTCGCGAAAGGAAGGCCCTCTCCATGGAGATCGATCCCAATCGTGTCCAGGAGCCTGCGCAGTGCGGCGTGCTTGTAGACGGACAGGCCTCGTCTCCAGAAAAAAGGAAGAACAATCATCCAGCTACCGCGTTCTTTGCAGCGCGGAAATTCGAAGCGACGGAGCTTCCGAATCGTGCGCGAGGATGGTACGTGTACGTCGCGTTCCGCACTTGACCGAGGAGGAGAGAAAAAATCTCGCTTTTTCTCTGGAGAGACCTGGAAGCGGGGACTCGCGAAAGAGGGAAAGCGCGTGCGCCTTCTGAGCCCGTACAGTGCGTAGTGCACCCCTCAGGAGCGACACGGGTACGCAGCAGCAGCACGAAACCACGGGTTTCGGCTTTTCCTTCTCTTCAGAATGAGAATCTTCTCCAGCGACTTCGAAAGATTCATTTGCGCGGATGGCGATAGAAGAGCTTTCCCTTCCGCGCTGTAAAGCCTATCAGCACAGCTGTGACGTCATAGGGACGGCACGCGATTATTAGGTATGGCTATACACAGAGGGGAAAAAAATCTCCACATGTATGTGATCATGTATTTTTTGCTCCTCACACAACGGTATGCGTCATACGTACGACACGAATATAAAGGCAAAAAAGGGAAAAACGAGCAATCCCGTGAAAAGGAGCAATAACATATGAGGAAGATGATGATGCTGACGAATAGTAATGCATCAACACGGCTAGAGTTCATTGAAGACCTGTCAAGACGGGTGATGCCATCTACGACCTGACCACGTTCTTCTGGAGTGTTCCTCACGTCCAGAGCGCCGAGTGCACGTGGCGAAAGTCGCCATCCACTACAGTGTTGTGATCTGGAATCCACGTGAGGAAAACGGAGTCTCCAGGTGTTCGCGCGAAGTGTAGATGGAAACGCTGGCGTGTTTGCTGCACATACGTCCCGTCTTGTTCGGACAGTGGAAGGAAGGTCTCCGTTGTAGGCATTCTGGTGGAAGAGTCGAAAACGGCGGAGGGAAGCGAAGGAAATCCCGGTGTCTGCATGCATCGATGGTGTGAAAAAAGCGTGCGTCACTTTATGGTTTGTGTCTGGGTGTGTTTTTCAGAAAAAGCAATTCTATTCTCACCACAATTCTATGAGATTATGGAAACTTTCACAAATGTGTGTCAGAGGTATCAGAAACGACAATGGACGTCCCAAATGTAGGACGTTCCAAGACGTCCTACTTGAAATGCATCCGTAAAGAACAGCATTTTTTTTTAAAAAACAAAAAATCCAGTCTTCAGATTTCAGAGCAATTTTCGAAGAGACAGTGAGGCGACGATGGATCTGAAGTCTCGATTCGGCAAACGAAACCCAAGTTCCCGCTTCCTGAGTATGCAGCCATGTTTGTTCGCTTATGTATAGGAATGCAGGTCATTTGGAAGGAAGAAATTGAGGAAATTCAAAAGCAGCGGGCTTGGCAGCAGACGACTTGCCATCCAGGTGTAATGTTTTCCGGATGTTTGGGAGAAATTCCCTGCGCATCATCCACATCAGAACAAGGACTGTTATGCCGGGAAAGTCTCATGCTTCCCACAATATTCTTTCGCACAGTTTCCGAGGGGAGGATAGAGGACAGCTAGCAGCGCGTTCTTCCTGGAAGTGACGTCAAAGACAGGATGGAGTGGGTTCTTTCGAAAAGAAGCGCCCATGAAACGAATTTTTCAGTTTCTTGGAAAATTCCATGGTTGCAGTTTTGCTCACTGTTATAAAGGCGTTTGTTTGCGGGACACGGTGAACATTTTGCCTAATATGCCAAGTAGATGCCAAAGCCCTTTTTGGCTCACATGAATTCAATAGTATCCTACTGGTAATTCAGCGCAATAATTATTTCTTCAGAAATGCTTGGATGGACTTTCGCGGAAATCCGTGAAGCCCATTCTACACTAACATGAACGGTTGGAAAAATTCGGCTGGAACTGACCCTTTCTTTCACCTCTTTTCCCTCTTTTCAGATAGATGTTTACGGATGAAGTCAGCTGAATTAATAATGACTGGAGGGAAGATACAATGAAGTCATCACTTGCATGTTCTTCTGGTTTATTTTTCCAACGAAAATCATTTCGATTGTATTTATACTGAGTACAAGAAGTATCTGTATCTAGTCATAGCCGGAGGAAGAATGACAAATTGAATCTTGTCATCTGCCAGCTCGTTTCTTCTTCAGGGCGATACTTTCTTTAACGCACTGTTTCGAGCTATGCATTGGAGTCCACGCGAAAACCACTTTTCTTTCATAATCCTCAAGATTTCAACCCCTTTCTCTTCAAACTAACAGAAGAATGGATGAAGTTCTTGAAGCCTCGTGGATCGTACATAGAACTGTACCCGTCGGATCCCTTCACATGAGACAATGAAAACTGCAGAGTTTCTGCGAAAGTCTCCGAGGAAGGAGTGTGCGGATCCAACCACTCATTTTTGGTACGTCGATTTTTTTTGTTCCTCCAGACGACAACAAATCGACCACAGAATGCTGAAAGCGGAAAATGAACTCTGCTTCGAGACGACCGAAAAAGCGCTCCGTTTGTAACGGCGACCCTGTTGTCTCCTGACCGAGTTTGCCCTTCGGGTCGACCCAGGCGCCCTGCCATTCACCGAAAGAGAATGAAACAACCGCAACGCAAAGGATCGTCGACAGGCACGTAATCTGCATGTTGTAAAAGGGTTGAGGAACCTGATCTGGAGTGCCCGTTCCATTCCTGAGGGACTATGGATGACTGCGCATGATTACAAAGGGTTGCAATGAGAGAGCAGCATCGATATTCTCAGCATTCCGTGACACTCCATCTTCGCCATCTCTTATGCGGGAACGTGCTTCCGATGGATTTTGCCTACAGGCGGTGATTTTTTTTAACGAGCACTCCATAAGGATGAACACTGACGAAGCCATTTCTTAACGCTGATGGGGTGTCCGTTCGATTCTTTTTCTTTCGAAAGTCCAATGCTGGTAGAGCTGAATGGCCAGTGGGGTATAGTGGCAGGGCCCTCCATGATGACCTACTCGATAGATTACGTAACAGCGAGGAAGAAACAAAACACAACACGGTGTAAAAAAAAAAAAAAAACGAAACTCTCTTCAGCTTCGAATATGTTTTTTTTTTTCGTCCACCTCCCGCCACTTCATTTAGCAGTCGAAGTTCGGCGTGTTTGCTCTTACTCAGATTTCCCGCTTCACAGGCAAAGCTGTAAATCATGAAATAGCATAAGATGGCTGATATCGGAGTGCACAAATAGTTTTGCTGCTCGCCACAAAAATCTCTTTCTTCATGTGAATTCATGTTGAAAATCTCTTCGAGTGCAAAGGAGTCTCGAAAATAACCGCGCGTTTCCTTCGTGCTTGCGATGACAGATGCTGACTCGATCTTGGACTCGGGCACGTTTCAAAAGCACGCTTTCATCAGGCGAGACTTAGTTTCCATTTTTGAGATCCCCTTTGTATCATATCAGCAGATGACACGAATCAGAAGGGAAACCTACGCGTTGTGGAAGAAGCCATAGTAACGGTTTCCAGGGTATCCGGGCAGGAGAAATCATTCTCCTGTACTCTCACACCTTACAAAGAATCTCATGTTCCATCACTTCTGCTCAAAAAAGAAGAAGAAGGAAAGAGGCAAACGCTTTGATTACATACAAGATGCAATGATGTCTGTCTGTCTTGACGTCTTCATTTGGACGCATTCTCTAGGAAAGTTTTGTAAGCAACAAAATAAGATTGAACGCTTCCACCCATCCTTTAAAGGTAAATTTGCCAACGGTACATTCCGAGTATATTAAAGACTAGTTGGAAGTAATGGAAAGTTACAGATGAGAGGCGAAAGGTGGACCTTGACACGTTCCACAGCTCGCATCAGACGCATCTGCAGGAGGTGCTCCAAATGCACTCCTCCTTCAGACAGCTCCTTCATCTCGTTGAACAGGAGATCGGGGTACAGCGTCCACACGACGTCATGGCGTTTCATTTTGCCAGGACGAAGCTTGGAACAGGAGGACACGTTCGTGTTCATTTAATACACGAAGAAACCCCGCTCCCTTCCATCGATTCTCATAATCTGAGTGGTACGCTTGCTTACTAACCAACTGGATGGAAACATCAACTTGTTCTGGACAGGTTTTCGTGTCCTCCGCCTCTTCAATATGGCGTAAGTCCTGTGTGTTCTTCATGCCACTCAGAAACCAAAACGCCTCCATTCTTTGATCCGACCCACCTGCAAGAATTTCATCCCAAATTTACAAGTGTGGATCAACTGGCAATCTGTGACACAAGAATGTGCTCCTCGGAATCAAGAAAATGCATCAGAAGACATTGGAATTGGTGAAGAAGACGTCGGGACAGATTTCCAGAATCCGACCGTCGGCAGCCTTTCCGCATTTCCAAAACAAGTTACTTCACATTCACTTGAACACCCAATCACACATGCATACGAGAATGTGCTACCCGCATAGCCTCAGCAAGTCTTTGGGCTGTAGCATTAAAATCACGAGTCTCCGTTTCCGAGTCCTCGTGAGCGTCCGCATGGACATCCATGAATGTTTTTGTCTTTGTAAAGAACTGAATATAGGGCAATCAATTATACACTGCACATTTCGGTATCACATCCACGGCGAACTATCCTTCGCGTTTTGGGGCATGGATTTCCGTGAGCTTCTCTTCTGCAGTATGCAATTGCGGTAACTCGTCAAATCACTTTTGGTCACCTCTTCGTCTGCTGAGCTCAGGTGAGACATCCAACATCTATGGGCATTCAGGACTATCTGTATACCCAGCTTGATAACATATGGTGCGGCAAAAACTGCTAGCAACGTTTGGATGACGACAGAGTGTATGGGTGGATGGTAATGCGAGGGAGAAACACCTCGGTGCCAATGTCATAAGGAATTTCGAAAACCGTGTCGGTTACGATGCACCGAAGCCCAGAATGCGACTCACAACACTCAATGGTGTTACTGCTTACGATTTCTCCTAAAGCAAAATGGAAATAGGACTGCCCAAAACGTACAGAATGCTTAGTTCAAAGGGAAAAAAAATGTCGGAATGTACCACAGCTGCGCAACACCCAATTATACGTCCGTTATGCATGGTGCTTCGTCCTAACGTTCATTTTTTTCCAATGTTCAAATTCCTCTACGACAATGGAACAGTAGATTACCATTTACCCCTTTTTGAAATAAACAACAAATAATCTATTGAAAAAATCAGAAATGCCAAGTACAGTTTTAGAAATGAAATGACTTCCTTGAAATAACATGAAATTATGAAGCAATCATTACCTATAACTTGCCTTGCTACTCTATGAACCTCAGCATGATTGATGTATTGGACATACTTGTAGTGATTGCCACATTGTCAATATTGTCATTTCATCTCCTGATGTGGAGAACAAAGTTCGTCAAGCAATGATCTGACATGATGAGATGCAGCTGCCGTTTTAGACCGACGTTTGCTCTGACTGCAAGATTGATCTCCAACCTGCATCCCTGCCTGTTGTATAGGTGGATGAATTAGTTGGCGACGAGTAGGCGACCACGCTCGTATGAAAAGTGTCTCTCGACCACAATGCAATCGAATGCATGATATGACTTTGCCTTGATAAGGGTGGTTCTCGATCAGGCATCATCATGTCTCTCTTCGTTCCCTGGTGAGTGTTCTCACCACTAGAGTGTGTCGGAGTTTTTCACTATTCAATTCTTCACTACCATGAGTAGAGTCTCTCGAGAGAGCTCGGAAGCAGTAGGTCAAGAGAGGTGAACGGTCTGAGGCGGCTATCTGCCAAAAACGAATTTTGTTTCTTCATAAGGTTCACACGGACGAGACGTCCTTTGGCTCGTCCATCCTATTCGTCTTCGTTGGGAAGTGGGAGACAAGGATGGCTCACCATCACTTCTGAATTCTCTAGTTAATAATACTGTCTTTATTGTGCGCCCCAAATCGCTGATCTCTGGATACAACAAATGCGGAAAAGAAAGGGTTTTTATGGCATCCATTTTTCTGCTTCGAGTTAGGAAATCTTCCGGATGAGCACTGAGCATAGAATTTATTGGCAGTTGGCAATGGACGCGAGTCGCAGTTTGTCGATGCACTTCTGATGTCGTAGCATTTTTTTAAGGTGCTTCTAACATTTAGGTGAGATCTTTTCCGGAGGCAGGTGCTGCTCTCTGAAGAATTACCACGAAGATCGCTGAGTTTCAGTTCCCCAGATAGCAATCGTCTCCTTCCATAAATGGTGCTCCTTGCAAAACTTGTAATAGCGATCGTGCATGAAAGAATGCTTTATAAGCTGAAAATCTCACAACAGTAATAGAAAGCGGACTATTGAAGTGATCGACCGGATGGATAATGAAGATGCTCTTCATGAATCTCAAAGACATGAAACCAAGGAAAAAAGAGTGGCGGATTTCATGGTCGTATGCTACAAAGTGCCCTTCAATGAAAACAAATAGTCGATTTAATAGGTGCATCAGTGGCTGAAACTCCTGCACTTCGCATCAATTGCTTTGCCTTCATTTTGCTTGCAGGCTCGGCTCGGTGTGCACGTTCATTCTATTTTTCTTCGTATTTATGAATAAAGTTCTGTTTGTCATAAATGCTTAGATTTTAAGAAGCAATAAAGTTCAAACCTCCGAGGACGGTGGAATCGGACACTTTACTTTTCTGCAATTCATTCACTCTTCCCAATATGTGTTTCTTTTCTGCAGCAAATGCCCATTGAATTTGCCTCTGAATGAGGAATTCACGGGAATGCTTCCGGTGTGGGGCATTTGTTTTCTTCCTTCTTCGTGAAGAAAATGTTTCCTTTGGATGCTGTGCAATAACCATCTGAATGAAGGAGACCGACCAACTGCAGATCGTTGGATAAGCGCGGGCCTTTCCAATGTGGACGTCTTTGTACACTAAATTTCCTCAATTTGTAATAATAAGGAAAAGTATTTTGGTGATTGTGTACGGGAAGCGACCGGAAATCCGTCCAGGCAAGGTTTAGCACTTCAAGGGACCATTTTTCCTGTTTGTTTTTGTGAAGAAGGAAGTGGAATTTGATCTGGAATGCAGTGTTCGTAACCCCAACGAGTTTTGCTATTGCAGTTGGTAAAAGTGAAGCGTACGTAATGTACATCGCAATTTGTTTTATTAAAGTGTCATTATTAAAATGGCAAGTTGTTAGATTTAAGGAACCACTTATCAGTGAAACTTCTTATGAATTAATCGAAATAACTGGACAAATTTTGGCTGCATTTATGTAAAGGAAATATTCCAATTTAGGAGTGAATAGTCATGAGGAAGAAGGATATCATCCGGGAGCTGATTTGTGCTGTTCGAGAAGGAAGAACAGAAAGAGTGAGGAGCTTAATTCATTCTTATGGTTTGTCCTACTCGCGAGTATGGTCACAAGGATATGTTTTACTTTGTGATGCTGTGCAGCACAAACATACAGAGGTTGCTGAACTACTTTTAACAAGTCATTGCAAAGTTAACTGGGTAGATGCTAGAGCTGGGTTCCAGGAATGGTGACAGAGATTGCCGAGAATAGAGGTGCTTTGATTGATGCTAGAAATCAGTATGGTGGAACTCCACTTCCCAGTGCAGTTGTGGGTGTGTTATGGCAATGGGTTACAGGGTTGTATCAAGGAGGGGCTTCTTGTCCTAGTAGCAGCCACAGTATAACTTATTCATACTTCGGTAATAAAGAAAAGGATGATTGCATGGGAGTTATGGAATTCCTTTTAAGTAGAGGTGCTGATGTCAATGCCCAACAAAGGGATGGTAGAACTTCTCTTCATATGGCAGCAAAAAAAAAAGGGCATTTACAGAGTGTTGAGTGTCTTTTGAAACATGGAGCTATCGTAAATTCTATGTGTACTCGTTTCTTTCGAAACCCAGTGCACCTTGCTGTTGTAGCAGCACATGAGGAAGTGGTTAAGCTACTTTTAGAGAGCAGAGCTAACGTTGATGCTCAAGATACAGATGGTAAAACTGCACTACACTTTGCTGTTCAAAGAGGACATGAAGAACTGGTCAAGTTACTTTTAGAGAGCAGAGCTAACATTGATGCTCAGGATAAGGATGGGAAAACTGCCCTGTGTTTTGCTGTGGAAAGCACACTTTTATCAATTATTAAGCATGTTTTAAAGCATTGTCCTGATTTGAATAACAGAAGTAATAGGAGTGCTCTCAAGATTGCAGTCTGTGGCTGTCGGAAAGAGTATGGCCAGATTCTTGAAACTCTGCTTCAGTATGGTTTTACTGTTCATCCAGAAGATGTAAATAATTGTGAATTTCTGCATGCTGCAGTTAAGAAAGGATATTCGAAAATTGTTGAACAACTCTTAAGGTACGGTACTGATGCTAACATGCCAAACAACTCAAAATGGGGTTATACGCCTTTACATGTTGCAGCTCATAATAAACAGGAGGAGCTTGCCAAACTGTTGATTAGCTATGGAGCTGATGTAAATGCTAAAAGCAAAGATGGTTTAACGCCTGTATTTTTAGCTGTTCAAAATGCGGATGTGGAAATTACCAAGCTACTTCTAACTAAGAAGACTAATGTAAAAGATAACCTTGAACTACTGTATATTGCTGCTCAGGAGGGATGGAGAGAAATTGTGAAAGCACTTTTACATCATGGTGCTTATGTTAATGCTATTGATGAACATGGCAAAACGGCATTGCATTTTACTGCTGCAGGCAGGAAATTTCTTGATGAAAATTGTGCTGCATACTTTCACCCAAAGGAAGCAATTGCCAAATTGCTTTTGAATAGAGGAGCTAATATAAATGCTAAAACTAATGAGGGTACGACACCCCTTCATGAAGCTGCTCGAAATGGTCAGCTAGCAGTTGTTGAGGTTCTCTTGGAATTTGGTGCCATAATTGATTTGAAAGATGAAAGTGGTAGGACAGCACTTCACATGGCTTCTAAACAAGGACATGACAAGATCGTTGCCCTTCTTCTAGATCATGGCTCTGATATTAAGATCACCTGTAAAAATAATTACACAGCACTTGATTTTGTTTGGAATGACAAGCCACTTCAGAACATTTACCCCAATTATGACCCAGATAACCATTGGTTTTATCGTAATTCTTATGCGTGGTATGAAATTGTTCGAATTCTTAAGTGCCACATAGTTGAGATGAAAACTGCAAATTTGTATGTACATGAAAGAAATTTGCAATTACTGCATCGTGACTCTAAACCTGAAATAAGCCATTTTGAGAGTTTATGTAAGGAAGAAATGAAGTGCCTGAAGAGTGAGAAGCTTGGTAATTCTAACGCCTCATTTTATGACATCTTGACAAAAAATGTAAACCAATCCTCTTGGGAAGTGAAGATATACTCCAACTCTTAAGATCCTATGATTGTGAAATGAAATTCCGAATTTACGCCAGTATGATAAATAACGGTTTCAGGAAGGGTGCAAAAAGGAGGAAATTGCTAGAGCAACTCTACAAAAATCGGCACATCTTCCCTGTGTTATCTCATGACTGTGCTGAAAAGGTACTTTGCTATCTAAGCAACGAAGATTTAAGAATTTTAGTAGATGCTTATCAGCCTACTTATGCTGGTAGGCTTGATGGTACTATTGAGAATGTGGCAATCAATTCAAGTATGTCCAAAACATCAGGCTTGCTTCGTAATTTCGGGTATTTTAAGGAAGTTATCTCATTTATGAAATTCTACTTGGCATTTCTGATTTTATCAATGTATTGTCGATGTGCTAAATCACACAGACAAGGACTTGATGTGTATTTTTCAAAAGTGATCCCTTGGGAGGATTTTTGAGTTTTCACACCATTTCCACAGTGGGTATTTCCATTTGTCGAATACCAGAAAATCGCACATCTGTTTGGAGAAAATTCAATGTTTGAGAAAACTCATCTCTTAGACTGATCTTGCACAAAGCCATCACAACGATCAGCCACAGATGTGTGAATGATTTTCACAACGTGAGGTTTTCTTTGCTTCCCCATTTTGTATTCCGGGCGATGGCATCTCATGCCGTTGAACTGAGATGCTGACTCATGCAAAGGCGTGTCGATTGCATTTACTGTGGAAAATACACGAAACGGATGAAACGTATTTTACATTCCGAGTAAATACCACAATCCATTTGCATGATTACTACCCCTGCGCCACCGATAAATATCAAAACTGCAGCCAGCGAAAGCTCAATCCTTGCGAGAAATGACTTCTCAATCCACATCCGCTAAAGAAATAACATTCCTTCATTCACATGAACCTTGGAATTCCTGCACGCTTTTTTTTTTTTCATGTTTCATAGCACACGCCAAAATTTTCCTCATCTCGAATTCTGAGCCACTCCTCATGTTCAGAACATTGCTATGTAGTTAAATAGAGCAAAAAATTGATCATATTATAAATTGCTATCCATAAGGTTTTTTTTCAAAGTGTACGCAGTCTCCAGAAGTGCCATCTAAATAGTACATATACCGGTGAGTGCTGATGCACTTTGTACACTTCCATTGTCGTTTTGTTTCGCAAAGTTTCAGAGGAATTGGAAATTCAATAGGTGGCAAATGTGGTTTTGCTTTAAGGGTGCTCAGAGGTTCAGTGAGGCATCACCTGCTCCTCTAAGACTGCGGATCAGATGAACAATTGGTTTACCGATCCGCAGCGGAGGAGGAACGGAGCTTTTGCTTCGTCCATTCTTTGATCCGTTCGTCCGAAATCTTTGCATCGGTATGTGCGAGCCGAGCGACCCCTTAAGCAAGTTCCTCCCTATTCTGCGGTCACTTGTGTCCACTTGCCCCCATACATACGGATTCTTGGTCCCTGGCATGAACCGGTCGACAGGGGAGCTCCTGTGCCTTGTCGAAAGCGCGTTATCCCGTCCCTGAGGTTCCGCCGTCCCCATTTGCTCAATTATCGATCCCTATCCTTTCACATTTTCGTGGTTGCCCTCCTCGCGCACGCGATTTCTCTCTTTTTTTTTCGCATTTTGCTGTTCTGTGCAGCCTTCAGTATCCCAGGAAGCGGTCCGCAGCACCTGCTCGCTTTCTAAGAAAAAGGGACGGGGCCGTATTGGATTTTGCATGCGGCTGCTGGAGCGAGGGGAGTTGCTAGGCTCGGGTCTCGTTCGGCGGGAACGTTTGTCAGGGAGGCACAGGAAGTGCGGTGGGTTTCTCGGAGAAAATCCTGGATTCATCAGCAGAAATCTGAGTGGGAACAAATCTGGATGCGCCGTCGCGACTCCATGCTGTTCTTGAGCCCAGAGGACAGGCAGATGAAGGGCGTTCACATCCTCGTCAAGAACATAATCACGCACATCGTCGTGGAATCCTTTTCTTCTTGGTCCCGTGGTATGGTCCATGTTCGGATATGTCCATGTTCTGGAGCAGTTCACCTATTCCTGGTAATCGTGAACGGACCCCTAGCGCACAGCTTCAGCACCGGTGTGCTGAAGCTGTGCGAGATCTCCTGCGCAGCTGGGCCGCACCTATGGACACCGTCGTCGTCGTGGGCGACCTGAATACCCTGGGCATCACGATCAAGTCCAGAAATATCGGGGTAAACTTGGGGCATCGGCAGTTTTCTGAAGAGTTCGAACTGCTACGTCTTGACGATCAGCCACTAGTCCATCCACCACGTGCTCTACAGTCAAGGCATCGTGCAGGCAACAGCGTGCAGAGATTCCTAAACATGCAGACACTGCTCTCGGCCCGCCCCTTGCTGCGGTTCACACTGAAAAGGGAGAACCCCGGAAACAGACAAGCACCATGACAGCATTCATCTGCGTGTCTGCCTGGCTCGAAACGCTTTCCTGTCACCAGGAAATGATAGAATCAATCCTGCGGGACACCACAAGGGTCGAGGACGGGACAGATTGGAGCACACCATCCACGTATTTTGAAACGCGGAATTTGGAAACAGGACGATGTGGCAGGAAGCTTACCAAGAGTACAGCATCCAACATCATTCCCTCTCCAACTGCTGGGATCAGTGCGTGAGGCGGTACCTCTCAAGCAACGTTAAAGGGGAAGTCGGCGTGCAGGAGAAGAAGAATCTGGTGATGGATATCTTCTGCACCAAGCAGCAGGGCCAGCTGCGTCAGACGTCGGAAGAAATAGTGGAGGCGTTCCACCGACATGACACCTCCCACTTTTCACGTGGAAAACTCCCAAGAAGCGAGCAGGATGTTCTTTTGCGATGCTTGCTGGATCGACTCAGCAGGCAACAGCAGGAAGGTCTAGAAGAGGAAATCTGCATGGAAGAAGTGAAGTAGGCATGCAGCGAAATCCGCAAGAATGTGGCTGCAGTCCCTGATCGCGTGCTCATCTCTTATTCGCAGCATTACGAGCACACGTACCTGCGGTTGTTTCACGAGCTAACGCTTTGCATCCAAGAAGAACGAAGGCCCCCTGAGTCGTTCCACGGGAGCAGGATGAGGCTGCTATCAATGAGAGGAGGTTTGGATAAGGTCACTCAATAGCGGCTCATCTTTATCTTGAACACGGACACCAAATGGTTGGCCAAGATCAACGCCAACCGCCTAAGGAAGACCAAGGAATACGCCTTCACGACGATACAGACTGACGCACCTAAGGTATGCGGACGATGTACTCTTTTTCCTGAAAGACGAGAGGGATCAGCATGAGTTCCTCGGTGTCGTCGTGTCCCTGGAAAGAGGCTCGGGCTTGCGGATGGACGCTTAGTAATCATCCCAGCTATTGCCCATCGGAATACTGGATTTCTCCGCCGCCTTAACGAAGGAAGGATTCCGAGTCGTGTACGAGATCAAGTGCCTGGGAATCCACATCCGCAACGCCTCGGCTTCGCAACAGATATGGAAAGAAGGCCTTAGCACATCGAGAGAAGAGGATGCGGAATACGCCCTGCTCGACTCCTGCCTGAAGCAGAAGGTTAAACTGCAAAGAGGAGTCCTTCCCAAGGTGCTCTTTGGAGCGGCCTTCTGCCTATTGGACGAACGGAAGAGTAAGGAAACTGAACAGCTACAGCGGTAAGTACTTTGGAAACGTTGCAAGCCGCGGATCAGGCTAAAACTCTTGTGCCGACCGCGAGAGAAAGGCAGGGCAGGGATGAAGTCGCTATAGCCATCCGTGAATCTTCTGGACGTGCGACAAATCCTGGATCTCGCCGTCAAATGGAATCAGTGACCTTATGCGGCGCACAGAGCCTTCTCTGGCCTCCCGAGTTGTTCCTGCATTTGCCAAACAACTCGTGAACCCTGTTGTCTGTCCTTATAGGCAAACACGGAAAGTGGGAAGACATCAACGCGACTTGGAAGAGAAAGCAGGCACTGCTGAACAAGCACCAACTTGAAATTGTGCCAAGTAAGGAAATCTGGGTAGTCCAACTGGCCCTGTTCGTCCCATACTTCCTGTGCATTTCTCGGGACACCAGCAAGTGGATATTGCAGAGACCAAGGGTGAACATCGGGGACTGCGAGCAGTTGACCAGAAGCGTCTACCTCCAGGAGATGCGACCCTTTCTCCTCATTACGAAGATAGTGGGACAGGATACCTGGAAAAATCAGGAATCCAACTGCTGGCGGCTGATCACCAGAGCAAACATCCAAGAAGCGGTAACCAAGAACCTGGACGAGCACGACGCTCCCAGCGCGGCCGCCAGCCGTTATGGATGCCGCCAGGTGAACCTGCTGGCGGTTGGAACCACGGTCTGGACGAGCGACTTACCAATCGACACTCACGATGACCTCCTGATGTTTTATCACGGAGGCATCCTGAGCGGCACGACGACGAAGCACTGGGCAGGCAACGTTCGGGATGACATGTGCAGGGCCTGCGGAGACAGGGAAGCCCAACTCCATATACTGACGTGCCCGACGCTGCGCGGCTACCGGGACAAGCTGAAGCAGGTGACAAGCTTGCAAACGATGAAGAAGATGGAGGTGCCGGCGGGGTTGTTTGAAGAAAACTGTAACGTTCCTCGATGCAATGGCTCTGGTTGGCCGAGACATTCGGGTGTGGCACCGGTGGTCGTTTCAGCCGGAGCCCCCCGATGAAGGCCAGAACAATGAAATTCGACCTTCGGGTCCTCCCAGGAATAAAGGAGTAGGGAGTTTCCCCTCCAGTCGTACAACGGAGAGCGGACCACCCACACCGGAGGGACCCCTCCGGTTTCAAGATGGAGCAGGAGCCTTCACAGGTACCTCTCCAGTTGTTCAGAGGAGCGGACCCCCCTGTTTCGGGGAGACCCTCCGAGTCGTCGCCTCTTCACAGAGTGCAAGGAAGCAAGCGAGAGCGATTCCCTGCGTGAAGCTGCAGCGCCCCTTCTGAGTTTCGGAAGCGTCCCTTCGGGGTTCTCTTCAGAGGAGTGAACAGGAGCCGTTCCCTTGCGGGCTCCCTCCTGAGAAGAAATTCCTACTAGCGAATCCTTTCCGGGTTCCCTTCGGAGAATATGAAATGGAGAGGACCATCCCCTTTCCGGGGGGTCCTTCTGGAGAGAATGAGAAGGAGACAACCAGGGTGGGAGGTGCGATCCCTCCTCCCCAAGCGTGAGAGGAACGGACTCCGAGTCTTCCTGGATTCATAGGGCGGACCCTTCCGGGGTGCCCCCCAATCTTGGAGAACACGCACCCTCCGCGGATGGCGTGAAACAGTGTTCAAGAGCCACATGCGCCGCGAGGCACGAGACCGGCTCTTGAGGTACTTAGCGTACCAAAAAAACAAACAAACAATGCCCTATTCATCAGGAGCATCGTGATAAGAAGGGCAAAAATGCGGACCCGAATGAACAATACTCAGGCATTGGATATCCTGCAAGGCTTATTAAAAAAGGAAATTAGGATCAGGAGCTGCGCAGGTATCCCCACTAAAACTGAGTGACCCCATTCCTGCAGAGTACATTTGAACGTGACACGCAAGTGACAATGAGTGACATTGAAAAACGCTTATGAAAGTGAAAGTGAGCATCGGACTGTCGTACTGTCCAATGATATGAATTTTGTGATCCCAAGCTGTTCAATAAATTCACCCCACCGCTGGTGGGAATGGGGAAAACTGCTGCTTCGGCAGACATCTGGCCGCCTGTGGCGCAATCGCTCTCGCAGCGCCGCCTCATTTTCCATCTTTTGGTGCCGCACCGGAAGTCTCATTCCTTTTTGTTTGGCTGGGAAGCCACAGGATGGGCCGGCGGAGTAGAAGTGGTTTTGGCCTTATTGCGATCCCCTTCTTGCACTTCCGCTGTGCCCTCTGTTTTTCGGACTCCGCTGAGCCCATCCGCGGCATGTTGTTTCCGCGTTCGGTGGCGGGCGCAGTGGCGGCACGCGCCCAGCTCCCACGCCCTTTGTTTTGCGGCTGCCCTGCAGCGAGATCGTCTGCGCTGGACTTTGCGAGCGTGGGTGCCCGCGGTTTGCACGCGTTCCGTTTTGCTTTTTTGCGGAACTCCTGCCGCGTGCCTTTCTTTTCTTTTTTTCGGCAAAGTCTCCTTGCCTCCTTTTTTGTTTTTTCTTTGCAAGTTCCGCTCACTTTTTGAGATCTTGTCCGGCCTCCTTGCAGTAGCGGCATTTCGGGGAGGGTCATTTCTTCGGTCGATGCGCCTCCTTGCCGCACTGCCCGCACACGCAAGGCTTTCCTGCGAGCCACAGGTGAATGACCGTGCCGTGCACCTGCAGCTGCGCAGGCAGTGACCGACAATTCGGCGCCGTATTCCGTGAAGTGGCGAGTCCAATGTGGACAGAGGGCAAATCCTTTAAAGGATTTGCCCTCTCTCCACACTGCATAAACCGTGGCGAATTTCGCCAACGCGTTGAGGACCTCGCGGTTGCCAATCTCCGGCTCGATGTCGAAGAGCTGGACAACGAGCGAGCCATTCCTCCTTCCCACCGATGGACAGCGGGGTACGGAGCACGTGCTGCACAAGTGCTGCGTACCTTCACGTATTCCATGCCACCAGCGCGCACGATGGCGAGAAGGTCCTGCTCCCTCACGCCTACCCGGACTAGCTCAACGTTCAGCTTTCGTCCCGTTGTCCCAGTGAGTGTCCCATTCACCTTATGGCAAAGTGCAGGCCTGTAGCCTTGAGCGACAAAAGCCTGTAACCTTGCATCGCTGGGAGCTGATCTTGGGGACGACGCGGCGGCAGCAACGTCAGCGTATGACATCACTGCTGGCGAGGCAACTTATCCCGGGGACGACTGGCAGTCAGTTGCTGCACAGATGCAGCGGATGCGATAACTTCGAATTCCATTTAATCCTATCCATGGTTCGAGCAGAGAACTGCATGGATACCACACACGGGAACTCCCAAGCGCCAGCGGAAGCGCTGGCAAAAGGATGCTCGGAATTGCAGGCGCGGAGCGACCGAAAAACACGTCCGCACTGGAGGCTACCGAGATTTCTCACCTCTTCACGCCGGGGCGTTTCTTAAAATCAACCAGTAGAGAACTTGGTTTTCAATCGAGACCAAACAAGCAAAGGGGGAAGTCCACCGGCACAGGCCTGGATAACGGAAGTTCGGAACGGGGCGGGAGATCGAGGGCAACAAAAAGAAAGTTAAATGCGGTGGGTTTGAGCAGGGGTCTTTGGGTTCGCTCCGGGAGGCACTGGGATAAGGATCAAAACACTGGAGAAGCTGCGGTGCGGACGGAGATGGAAAAAGAAACAAAATAAATAAATAAACAAACACATAAATAAAATAAAATAAAATAAGGGTTGGAGAGGGCAAGGTTCACCGTGGTCCGCCGTTCTTTACTGTCCATTAACCGGCGGTGGATGACGGCTATCTCCTGCTTTTCTCTTCCGGGTGTGGCCACCTTGCAGCCGTCCTCATGTAGGCAGCTGCCAAACGGTGGACCTCCCTTCGCAGCGATGCCATCTCCATTCCGTGGTCGGCAGTAAGAATTACGCGAATGCAACGGACTGTTGCGACTACTGCGCCGCATGAAAGCCTCTTGCTCATGACGATACGGCGCAGCAGGTCCTTCGCAGTTTCTCCGTGGAGCGGGACAGCCATAGTGAGCCTCCGTTTCACTTTGCAAAGGAAGAGTCAAAGGTGCGGGAACGATATGAAGGCCCCGCATCTCGACTAGTTTGGGGAGACAGCTCCCCCGGAAACGAGGCTTCGGCGCTGACTACACTAGAATCTCCAGTGCAAAAATAGCAGCACGTACTGTTTCTATCCTCTAAGGAACACCGAGCTGTCTAAACAAGCGGGAGGGACTACTCGTTCCTCGAGGAGGCACATTGGAAAGCTCGCTCCACCGGAGAAGTCCCTTAGCTCGATTAGGAAGAGTGGCGGCGTGCACAAGCTCCTTTGTCTTTTAGGCACCAAGGAGCTCGGTCCCTCCTGCGATGGTGGAGAAGAACTCCCACCCTGCCGGTAGGCAACTGTCCTTGCTTGTCCTAAGGGCAGAAAGCGGTGCAGCAAGGGTGATGGCGGCTAGGGGATTCCCCTTATGATCCTGCATGACCTCTTCCAGAGAGTGACTCAGAAGAAGTCGCAGGCCTCGAAGATCTTCCGGAAATATTCTTACATTAGCAGATCATGACTCAACAGACTCCTGCCGCCATGCATAGGGCTGCAGGAGATTCTACGTTGGGCTTTCAGCAGCGGGCAGCTTGCCTCAGCTGAAAACCAAATCCTTTTCTGGTGTGCCGAAAATGCGCCGGGAACGAAAGCAGTCCTTCGCTGCTGATGCAACGCCGAAGAAGAAGGCAGCCGACCCCCTTCCATTGTTCGGACGTGCATTCTTGCTCTCCGGTTCTAGTGCTCTTCTTGCGGTTGGTGACTTTTTCGGGTGTGGTGTAATTTTCATTAGAAAATGAAGCCGACGCCTGTGAAAATGGATGTCGAGGAATCCCTCTGCCCTGCAGGACCCTACTCCGAGGTGAATGGAGCCTCTACTGCTCTTCCCTCGCCTCCAGCGAGGAGTTTTGCCTGTCTTTAGGTGCTGTCGTTGCAACAGACCGTTGCAACGACAGCACCTAAAGACAGGCCGCCTGGCGTGAAGAAGCGGCGCATCAAGTCCCTCCCGGTGTCCCCCTGGTGCAGGAGAGCTGAGGCCAGCCTCCGCCAAAGTCCTAGGAGGACACCGCAGTCCGGGAGCAGGTGCGGGAGCGTTTCCATTTCCCCGCACCGCTTACAGTTCGGGGAGATAACTCCCCCGGGAACAAGGTTCGTCCGCTGGTTGGAGTGAAAACCCCAATGCACCAGCATGAAGACGTCCTGCTTCTAAGAAAGGGGGAACACAGAAGTGTTTAAGCAGGAGGAAGGGACCACAAGTTCTTCGGGGGCACACTCAAAAGTTCACTCCACCGACGGAGTCCCTTCGCGATGTTGCGAGGCGTGGCGGTGTCTGCCAGCTCGCTAGTCCTCCAGCCGCCTATGGGTCGTGTTGCTCCTGCGATGGTGCGGGCGACCTCCCACCTTGCCGGTTCACAGCTGTCATCTCTTGCCCAGAGGGCTGACAGCGCGTCGGCAAGGGGCGTGACGGCCAGGCGAGTCCACTTCTCCTGGCTGTTGCACACCTCATCCACCGTGCAGTACGGGGAGAGGTGAGCGCAACGGAGTTCCAGAAGCGAAACATCCTGTTGCTTTGCCTAAGCATGCAACGGTTCCTGCCGCCAGGCTTGAAAGTTCGTTGGACGGCGGGAGATCCATTCCTGGGCTGCCAGGAGCCGGTAAAGCGGTTTCAAGGGGAAACCGAAGCTTCTCGTGGCGCGCTCGGTATGCCGCCGAAGCGACAGAAGTCCATCGCTGCCGGTGCAGCGCTGCAGGAGCAGGCGCGCAAGAGGGCACCACGGAGTGGACCAAAAGTTGGCGCACAGGGCCAACATTCGAAGCTGCACCTGCAGCTCGATTCTCTCCAGCGTCAGGATGCCTAAGCTGGCATCCCGACGCGGAGCCGCCAAGTCTTTCAGGAGGATCCTAAACCTCGCAGGTCCCCACAGTGTGTTTTTCAACAGGCTGTGCGTCTGGAGCTTGGCCTAGTAGGGAGGCGGACAAACAAAAAGCAGGGGGCGCAAGAGGGGGGGAAACGAACGTGTTCCACGCTGTGGCCCGCTCCTCCAGGAGAAACCTGCCAAGGTGGAAAGGGCTCAGAGCACTCGTAGCCTCCCGAAGGCAGTCCGACCACACTTCCACTGGGCTGATGTTCTCCAGCAGAACGCCCAAGTATTGGAAGGACGAAGCGGTCGGGATCTTCAGGCGGATCCAGTCGGACTGTCCCTCCCACCTCGCACCAATAGGAACGACCACGCTCTGGCTCCGGTTTACGCTCATGCCCGCTTCCCGGCGAATCAGCTCGAAGAAATCTTCGAGACTGGACGCCGGGCTGGTCATGGGTAAAAGGAGAAGCAGGTCGTCAGCATAGGCCGCCACGGACGGAGTTGCTGGACAAGAGCTCGGCAGGTTGACCAGCGTCAGCCTGTACGCCCTCAGCACCAACTCAAAGAAGATGCTGAAGAGCAACGGGCTTAAGCTGTCGCCCTGTCTGATGCCCCGCCGCACCGGCAAGCCGTACACGTGGCAGCCGCTAAAAGAGATAGAAATGAGAGCGTGGCGCCAGCAAGCGCGCAAATAGGCCACGAGGTGCACCGGGAGACTGAGGCGTTCCAGGAGCTCCAGGAGGAGATCCTAATTTACGCAGTCGAACGCCTTGCAGAGATCGACCGCGACCGCCAAGGCACCCGGCGCTTCCTCAGGCCGAAAGCAGCGACGTCTAGCAGCGGCAGCCGCAGATGCGGTTACCTGGCTGTCATGCGCCATGCAGCGTTGCAGCTCGAGCCACGTGCGCGCGAAGAACAGGTTCGCCTCCATGGACCGCCCGGGAACAGCGTAAGACTGCTCCGGACTTACCACGGATCCAGCGATTCTGACTGAGCCCGCGACCCAGAGCCTGGAGAACGACTTCACGTCCGCATTCACCAAGGTGATCGGACGCCAGTTGCTTAATTGGCGCATCTCTTAGCCTTTCGGCAAGAGACGCACCCTTGCTGAGCGAAACGAGGCCGGTACATTGCCCGTGTCTCACATCAGCGTAGAAAGCCTCAGCACCAGGGGGATGAGTTCCGCCGCGAAGCACTGGAAGAATTCCGCAGGCAGACCATCCTCACCTGGCGCCTTACGCTTCTTGTGGTCCGCAATGGCGGAAGACACTTCTTCCGCCGTGAAGGGCCAGTCTAGAGTGGCGCGTTCCTCCTCGTCGACCGCAGGGGCATCCGCTGGCAAGAGGAGCTCCGAGAGACTAAGTTCCGTCGGCTCCCTAGCATACAACGAGGAGTAGTAGCGCTTTAGGAGGCGGCGAACATCGGTAGCGCCCGAGTACTCCAGGCCCTGGTCGTCGAGCAGACAAGCCGCTCCTGACTGCCAGACCTGGCGCTCAACCTTGGCCTTGTACTCCGCATGGTACCGGACGTCCGGACATCGGGAGAATTTGCCTTTTTTAAGCCTTTTTTGTAGTAGCCGGGTTCGTTTTTCTAGGTTCCTCGCGAAAGCCACGCGCACAGCGGCTTGCGGGCACATCTTCATCGTGTGGCTTATTGTACCGCATACTTGGCACTGTACGTTGGGGCACCTCCTTTTGAGGTGGCCCGACGTGTTGCAGAATCCACAGTATTTGGGCTTCCTTACATACCAGAGGTCGACAGTTTCGCCGTCGACCACCAGTTTGTAGGGAAGAGCCCTCGCGGACGGTTACACGTGCAGCCGTGAAGCCTCATTGCAGCCTAGTATAGTCCTCAAAAGGGCTAGGCTTGGTCCACATTGCATGACCGTCCCGTGTTCTCCCAACGCGGCAAGTACTTTCCGCATCCGCGCCGTAACTCTTAACAGATTGACTACCATACTGCGGTCCACCGTAATGGGAAGGAGCCTGCGTGTCCCCATCACCACGGGGGTTTTGAGCACACGCTGGGCCAGATCTGCCTGTTTGCAGATCACCTCAACGTACTGCCCCCCGCTACGGATGCTCATAGCGCAGAGCTCCTCCTTCTGTACATTGAGAGCGCGCATCCCTTTAGAGAATTGGCGTGCGCTCTCAGAACAATATGGACTGCCTACCTTGTAGAACAGTGAGGGGTTATACCCCTCCTCCACATAGGCAGACAATTCCGCCGCGGCTGCAGGCGATGGCGCCGCTACGACGGCGCTCCACGCCCGCGCTGCAGTGGGGACCATTCTTTGGGGGCGGATGCCTCCACCTCCATCGCCACTGGGGGCGACGTTTCTGCCGCCCCTTGGCACTCCATTCTCTCAGGAGGCGACGTTGTCGCCGCCCCCTGACACACCATCTTCTCAGGAGGCGACGTTGCCGCCGCCCCCTGACACTCACTGGTGGTCTTGTCAGGCATCGCTGCCTGATCGACCACCGAAGCACACGAAGCTCGCACCTAGGGACGGTTCCTGGCACGAAGAGCACCGAGGAAGCACGTCCGTCTTAACGCGCGTAAAGCTTTCGACTGCTTGGACCGGGAACTTCTGGAGTTCCTGGAGTGCATGGGATTCCCCCCTCCTTAACGGTTTACCTGCCCTCCTGCTGGGGTGCTGCGATAACGAACATTTTTTGGGGGGACAACACGTGTACTGCGAAACGGTGCGGCGCAAAATCAGGCAGGGAGATAGCCTCAGTTTCCTGCTCTTTAGCACCTACTTTGAATTGGTGCTGAGAGCCTACAGGGTTACTTTGGCTACCCTGCCGAGCTCGTGCCCCGGTACGCCTGCCGTGTCGGCTTACGCCGATGATCTCCTGCTCCTGTTACCTATGTCCGCTTAGGTCACAGCTCCAGAATATTGTTTCGAGCTGTTGAGCCGTGAAACAGGACTCTAGGTGGACCAAGTCGTCGGTTTTGCCAGTTGGTGCGACGTGAGCTGGACGATCTGACTGGATCCTTCTGGGGATCTCTACGGAAAGGTACTTGAGATACCTTGGTGTTCCGTTGAGGGAGTTTGGTTTATCCAAATTCTGGTCAGATCGCCTCCAAAAAGTGGAGTTGGCGATCGGCCTGTTGCCGGAAGGCAAGTTTCGCTTGCTGTTTGGACCGCTTTCGCGGGCCCCATTCTGCGTCCTTTACTTTTTGTTTGCCCCGTCGACGCTTATATCAAGAAAAGGATCAACGACCTCCTTCGAATTGCCCTGTGGGGAAAGAGGAAGACCCGAGTCCCTTTAAACGACTTGTGCGCCCCGCGTCGCAATTGAGGTCTCGAATTTTTGACGCTGCAGTGCATAGAGACACAGCTGCGATGGCGAGCCCTGGCCATAGCAGTCAAGTTCTGGAGCACCCTTTGGTGAGTGCCCACCCGCCTCCTTGCTCGACTTTTATCCGGAACGGATGGGCTCGCGTCCCATCTTCATTGCCGCGGCAGGAAGAGAAGGAAATGCGGCCTCCTCCTAGGGCGCATGGCCATTCTGGCCAAGGAGAACGCATGGATGATTTGCAGCCCCGTGATCTCTAGCACTTGGCTAGATGAAACTGTTGGCACGTGGGCAAGGATGCATCAACCTGCAAATCAAAACTGGAACTGCCTGCGGCACTGCCCTTATTCCCACTACTCGCTCCAGAAGGTGCTGGAGTGTCCTGCGAGGACCGCGTGGGCTGAAGCGTCTCCCGTCGCAATGGCGTTGCTTTTTCTGGGAAGGGAACTGAACAGCAGCATAACGCCGAGGTGGCAGGTCACCTGCAGGATTGAAGTCAAAGAAAGAATAATGAGCGGCTGGACCATGGGTCAGATGGCGGATGCCACGACACCAAGTGTCCTGCCTCAAAGACTCCAACGCTGGGGCGAGCTACTGCGCATTCCAAAAGAAAAACTCGAGTAGCCCCCAGTGCTACGATACACGACTACCCTTCCCCAGAAATGGCAGCAGTCGAGTCTGCTGGCTGGAGTCTCCCCTGCAACGCATGCAGGCATCACTAGACGTTGGGGAGTTCTCACGTCGGGGCGTTTATTAATAGATACTGTACATCCACGGTACCAGGCTTCGCTACGGCCAATAGTTCATGGGACCAGCCAGGAAGCCGGTTGTTAGACCGGCTTGACTCTCCTCTGCAGCGGAGGGGGATAGGGGGTAAAACAAAAAGAATAATAAATGGAACACACACACAAAAAGAAACTATTTGGAGGGTCGGGAAGGGATCACAGCCCGCTGGAGGATGAGACCATCCTTTCCAGGATGCCCTCGAGGTCCCTCGTCATATCTCCCAGATGGGACCAGCCGATCGCGATTGGCAGGTAGTGACCCGCGTGTACGATGGGGTCCCTATCGCTGCTTTCTCTGCTGGCTGCTCTCCGCGCAGTCACAATCCCTCGGAGGCAGCATAGCGCTGCCAGGGTTGAGGCTGGTGGCAGGGCGTCTCGCACGAAGAGTCTCACAACGTCTCTGTGGGTACTTCTGACCGGCATTCGGAGGGTCGTAGCAAAACGTTCCCACAATTGCCGGAGGGCAGCACAGTCCACTAACAGGTGGGGGACGGATTCCTTCTCCCCACACACTGCATAGTTCTGTCCCACGTTCCCCAACGTCCAGTGGTGGTGGAGCGTGTTGCAGAAAAGACCCCAATGCAACAACAGCAGCGTCGTTTCCTGCCACTTAAGGGGGAGGGTGGATAGTTCTCTGAATAACGGGGGCCACTTTAGGTCATCCAACGGGATGCCAAGCAGCTCGCCCCATCTCTGGATTCCTCGCGGCAGAACGCTTGGGGTCGCGGCGTCAGCCAGTTCCCTCATGGTCAATCCACTTAACTCCTTCTCCCTTCCCGCTATCCGGCAGAAGACTTGCCACCTCGGCTTCCGGCTGTTATAAAGCGCCATCCTCAGGTAGGGCAACGCCGTGGTCAGTGGGGTCGTCTCCGCCCACGTGCTTCTGGCGGGACACTCGATCATCTTCCGCAGCGTGCAGCGGGTGTAGATGCCGGGACTCAGGCGGTTCCATGATTCTCCTCTTTGCTGGTTTAACTTCTCCCACGTGCCAACTGTCTCCTACAGCCATGCGGAGGAGTTGGCGGAGCTGCAGACCATCCAGCCGTTCTCCTTTGCCAGGGTGGCCATGCGACCAAGGAGCAGGCCACAGCTTCGTATCTTCCGGCCGGAGCACAGCAGAAACGACAGGAGTCCTTGCGTCCTGGAGACACGGCTGGCAAGAAGGCGGGCCGTAACGCACCAAGGGGTGTTCCACAACTGCGCTGCGATAGCCATGCTGCGGCATCGCAGCTGAATTTCCATGCGCTCCAGCGTCAAGAGACCAAGACCTCCGTCCCAACGCGGAGAGCATAAGTCCATCAGAGGCACTCGGGGCCTCCCCTTGCCCCAATGGACGATGCTTAGGAGGTTCCTTGTTTTCTTTTTCAAGAGGAGGGGGACGGGGCAAACAAAAAGCAGGGAGTGGAGGATGAGAGCCGCAAACGCGTTCCATACCGCGGCCCTGCGCCTAGGGAGAGGACCTCGCCGGTCTTAGCACCGGCTCACGACAAGTCCGCCATAAAAAACTATTTTCAAAGACTTTGTTATCTAATTTTGTAGAAAATTAGGATAATAAATGCCTTGGCATATCCTGGTGATAGATACCGGCTGGCGTCGGACGTATTTGTTGTGCGCTCCGTGTATAGGAGTTTTTGCTATTGTTTTTTGTGTGGTTCACGGCCGTTGACAGGCAGAAATGCCTGCCTGTGAACGCCGCAGTTTTAGGTGAGGGAGCCGGGAAGATCGCGTCTCCCAAGCAAAAGGAGGCCAAAGGCTTCCCGTAATGAATAATGTTTCCTATGTTTGTCAATCCAAGGACAAGGATGAAAAGCATTCACGGCATATCTGTGCGTGTAATCTTCAGACTGTTTACTTGCTGCAGCCAATTAACAAGGTTAAAATTGTATTCTGAAAATGTTTTCATTGACGCTATCTTTTTTTTAAAGAACTTCTGCTTCCGCATTGATCATCAGTTCTGCTTGCTGCTTCTCGATGCAAACACGAAATTACAAAAAATCACAAACTGCTCCAGTACAAACGCTGCAACGATGTGAATAGAAACCAAGGAAATTACAGGTTAATATAACCTAAACGGCCGACAGAAAAATCTGGGTTTTTCTTGCCCGAAGATAATCAACAAAACGATCGTTGGATCTGTGCTATCGTTTCGAACTTTCTTCTTTGGAAGAGAGAAGGTAAACACTTATGAATTCATCAGTTACTCCTAAACCTTCATTTTCTCCTTTGAACGTAGGACCACTTCTGGGTCCATCGATTCCCCGTTCCGAATCCCCAGACCCTTCTTCAGAAATGAGATCAACTCAAAAGTTTTCGATGTTGTCTTCACCTATAACGCAAATATCATACGAATTGTCTTCTGCGTTCTCATCATCATTTCCTAATAACGTCCATCTGTCGCTTTCGCATCCCGCGATCCCCATCAACAAATTCGTTTATGCGAAAATTTCCTTTACTAAACGCATATTTCAATAAGGCCGGAATTTTTCTTTTCCAAAATAAAACCCCACACTCAGATTTCACAGCTTTCATAGCGTACAAAGGGTTGTTGCTTCAGCCCCTCCTTGCCTGAAATGTTGCTCTCAGCGTGCTTTAGGAAGTAATTGAGAAGCGTGTCCTCACATCGAAATGGGGACTTTATCTTGTAAATCTTGTCTCAATCGAATGACTCGGGCCTTCTGCACATGAGGAATCGTTTCGACATTGCAAGCGGAAATCTGTCCAACGTGCAAAAGCGTCTGACCGAGTCGTCGGTGAGGTGCGCATAGCTTTCCTTAGGGTGCTCATAAAGGGGAAAGGTGGACCCCGACACGTTCCATTGGCTGCATCAGACACATCTGCACGAGGCTTTCCAAATTGACTCCTCCTTCCGACAGCTCCTTCACGTCATTGAAGAGGAGATCAGGGTACAGCGTCCACATGTTATGGCGTTTACTATTGTCGGTGAGATGCTTGAAACAGGAGGCCACGTTTTGTTCATTTGATAGGCGAAGAAAGTGCACTCCCGGCCATTGGTTATGACATTCTGAGTAGTAAGGAGGCAGGCTATGAAATCAAAAACTGAAAGCAAACGTGCAAAAGGACACATACACGCAATCGCCTAAACTACGAATCTCGATAGATTGCCGCTGCATTCAACCACGCGGAACATTCCGTGACTGCAAAGGGCATCTCCGAGGTCCTTCAGTTCAGAGTGCTCTGAGTTCTCTTGAAATGTTGCACCCTGCCTGGGATTATGGCGGGGTGAAAGGCCGAACTTGCATTCATCTGGTGACTTGAAACCAGGGACTGAAACAAGGGGACTCTTGGTGAAGGTGAGCAAATGTGCACGAGGATCGCGACCAAAAGTGGGTGCATTGGGTGCAGATCCACTCCTATACGGTGCGAAGTGAGAAAAAAAAAGAGATGCCTTTCTGAGAGACAGCACTGCTCGACATGTGGAAAAATGCGTCAACACAGCTCGGCCTACAAACTCTTGCTTACTAACCAACTAGATGGAAAGATCAATCTGTTCTGTACAGCTTTTGGTGCCCGATTTTTCAATTTTGCGCAAGTACCTTGTGTTCTTCATGCCACTCACCAACCAACAAGCCTCCGATTCTAGGATCATGATCCACCTGCAGGAATTTCATCCGAAATTTACAGATGTGGATAAACAGGCAACCTGTGATGCTAGAATGTGCTCCTTGGAATCAAGAGAATGCGTCAGAATACAATTGAATTGGAAGAGAACACGTCGCGACATAATTCCAAATTCCTGCGATCGGGCAGCTTTTCCGCATTTCTAAAATATGTCACTTCACACTCACCTGAACACGCAGTCGGACATACATACGAGAGTGTGCTGGCCGGAAATCCTCAGCAAATCTTAGGGCTGCAGCATTAACAATATCTTTGGTCTCCTTTTCGGAGACCTCGTGCGCGTCCGCATGGACATCCATGAATGTTTTTGTCTTTGTAAAGAACTGAATATAGGGCAATCAATTATACACATTTCGGTATCACATCCACGGCGAACTATCCTTAGCATTTTGGGCATGGATTTCCGTGAGCTTCTCTTCTGCAGTATGCAATCCCGGTATCTCATCAAACCACCTTTGTTCACCTCTTGGTCTGCTAAGCTCAGGAGAGGCACCGAATATCTGTGGGCATTCAGGACTGTCTGCATACTGGCCTTCAGAAGATATGGTGTGGCGAAACTGCTAGAAACGCTTCCATGACGGCAGTGTGCATGGGTGGATGGTAATGCGAGGGAGAAACACCTCGGTGCCAATGTCATAAGGAATTTCGAAAACTGTGTCGGTGCCCATGCACCCAAACCCACAATGTGACTCACAATATTCAATGGTGTTACTCCCTACTATTTCTCCTAAATCAAAATCGAAAAAGGACTGTCCAAAGCATATGGAACGCTTAGTTGAAAAAAAAAAGGATGTGGGGATGTACCACACCAGCGCAAGACCTAACTATACATCTTATATACCTGGTGTTTCGTCCTAAACTTCATTTTTTAAAGTTCCTAAATTCTTCTTAAAAGGTGGAAGATGTGGAACGGTCGATTACCATTCACCCAATTTTGAAATAAACATAAAACAGTATATTGAAAAAATCATAAATTCAAAGTAAAATTTGCAAATAAAGTAACTTCAAAAGAAATCCTGTTTATTCTGCATTTACTACCTATAACTTGCCTCACTGCCCTATTTACCTTTACACTAAGCATGATGCTTTGGACATACTTGAAGTAATTGCCAGATTCTCAATATTAGCACCAAGTTTACTAGCATTAGTGGGCTTATAAGCAGCCATTAGAATTCTTAAGTCATTATTGCTTAAGTAACTAAGTACGTTTTCAGTACAGTCACGCGATAACACAGGGAAGATGTGGCCATTTTTATAGAGTTGCTCAAGCAATTTCTTTCTTCTTTTCCCTTTCTGAAGACTATTATTTATCATACTGCCGTATATTGGGAATTTTTTTTCATAATCAAACGATCTTAGGACTTGTGCTACATCTTTATTTCTCGAGAGGATTACTAATTGGTTTATATTTTTGGTCAAGGTATGATGAAATGTGAATTTAGAATTACCAATCTTCTCATTTTTCATGATTTCAATTTCTTCCATACATAGCTTCTCGAAATCGATTTCATCTATATCATCAACTGATAATAAATTTTTCTCGCTTACATATAAATTTGCAGTTTTCATGATAATTATGTGGTGTCTAAGAATTTGAGCAATTTCATGCCACAAAAAACTACCACTATCATAAGAGGAATCATCATCAGAATCATCACTGAAGCATGTGTGTCTCAATTGTCTGATAGCATCCTTAGCAAAATCAAGCGGTGTACAATTATTTTTACTAGCGATGTTAATATCGGAGCCATTTTGTAGGAGAGTTTTAACAACTTGTATAAATCCTTCTTTAGTGGCAA
This sequence comes from Raillietiella orientalis, assembly GCA_036172245.1. Taxonomy (NCBI): domain Eukaryota; kingdom Metazoa; phylum Arthropoda; class Ichthyostraca; order Raillietiellida; family Raillietiellidae; genus Raillietiella; species Raillietiella orientalis. The sequence goes on along the minus strand of JAYWIR010000104.1, from coordinate 62,109 downwards.
TGTGAAGAGCTGTTCTACCATATCCATCTTTAGAGTCAATGCTGGCACCAAATTTCAAGAGAACCTCAACAACTTCTTGGTGATATTGCTGAGCAGCAATGTGGAGTGGTGTCATGCCGTTTTCGTCTTTGGAGTTGACATCTGCGTCATATTCCAGAAGGGCCTCAGCGACTTTCATATGACCATTTTGAGCAGCTTCATGGAGGGGTGTTCTACCCTCTTTGGTTTTCGCGTTTACATTAGCTCCTCTACACAAAAGCAATTTGGCAATTTCTCCCTTGATGTTACAAGGTATATTACGCACTTCATAATGACTAAATGACTCGTCCGAAGCAGTGAAATGCAATGCCGTTCTACCATGTTCGTCACTGGCATTCACATTAGCACCATGCTGTAGAAGGGCTTCAACAATTTCTTTGTATCCCATCTTAACAGCAATTTTCAGTAGCTCAGGATTATTTCTCACATTCGCCCCATTAGTTAGAAACATCCAGGTAATTGCTAAATTGGCATTTTTAACAGCAAGAGATGATGGCGTTAAACCACCTTTGCTGTTAGCATTTACATCGACTCCATAGCTTATCAACAGCTTCGCTACCTCCTCCTGTTTGTTCAGAGCAGCAATATGTAAATTGATATAATCCCAACTTATGTCGCAGCGCCTTCTAGAATCAGTCCCATACTTTAAAAGTTGAACACTTTTGTCATTCCTGTTTCCAAAAGCAGAATGCAGGAAGTCAGAATTCTTTCGATGTTCTGGATTGACATCCAAACCTCGCAGATGCCGAGCTTCAGGAATGTATTCATACTCTTCTTCATAGGCATGCACTGCAACATTAAGAGTGCTTTTGTTACTTTTGTTAGTCACATCAAGACAATGCTTTGAAAGGTAGTTAGCAAAAACGAAACGTTCTTTTTCAATAGCAAAAAGTAGTGCAGTTTTTCCATTCTTTTCTTGGGCATTAACATTAGCTCTGCACTCTAAAAGTAGCTTAACCACTTTTTCATGTCCTGCTATAACAGCAAGGTGCAGTGGCTTCCCAGAGAGATGGGTACATGAAGAATTGATGTCAGCTCCATGTTTTACAAGAAAATCAACAATTTCTAAATACCCTTCCGCTGCTGCCATTTGAAAAGGAGTTGAACCATAGCTTACTTGGGCATCGACGTAAGCAACTCTACTTAGAAGCAATTCGATAACTGCAAAGTTTCTCTTTTCTTTATTACCAAGACATGAAGGAGTTATACTGTGGCTGTCACTAAAGCAAATAGATCCTCTATGCCTCAAAATCCTAACAAATTCCTTGAATAAACCATCAACTGCACTGTAAAGTGGAGTTCTACCATCCTGGTCTGTAGCATCAATACGAGAACCTATGTCTAAAAGCATCTCAACTATCTCTATGTCACCATTCATTGAAGTCAAATGGAGAGAAATTTCAGAAGGTCAGTTTCAGGGGAGATACGAATGTTCGCTGTTAACTTTGCAACCACTTGTTAAAAGTAGTTCAGCAACCTCTGTATGTTTATTCTTCACAGCATCACGGAGTAAAACATATCCTTGTGACCACTCTGGCGAGTAGGACAGACCATAAGAATGAATGAAGCTTCTTACTCTTTCCGTTCTTCACGAACAGCACAAATCAACTGGCGGTTGATATCCGTCTCACACATTACTATTCACCCCTGAATTTGAGTATTTAATTCATATCTATGGAGCCAAAGTTTGTCCAGTTATTCCAATTAATTCGTAATGAATTGCACCGGCAATTGCACATCTTTAATAATCTGATACTTCAGTGATAACACAAGGTTTTGATGGCACACATAGCAATGCATGTTACGCACACAGGAGTTTTACCAACTGAAATCGAAAATTCGTTTGGGTTGCTAATATTCTATTCCTGACCAGATTTCGCTTCTTTCTTCACAACTCCTGATATGCCCTCTGGAAAAAACTCGACCCACTGAAGTCAACACCTTCCCCGGACGGATTTTCGCTCGCTTGTCTGTCCCCCCCAAATCAAATACTTTTCCTGATTATTATATATTGCGAGAATTTAGTGTACATGGACACCCGAATTCGGAAGGCTCGCATTTATCTGTAGTTGTTCGTTCCCCTTTCTTCAGATGATCATTGCACAGCATCCGAAGGAAACACATTCTTCAGGAAGAAGGAAGAAAACAAATGCCGGAAGCATTCCCGTGAATTCCTGATTGATATGCAAATTCGATCGGCATTTGCCTCAGAGAAGAAACACATTTTCGGAAGAGTGAATCAATTACAGAAAATAAGCTTGTCGAACACAAACGTCCTCGGACATTTGAAGTTTATTGCCACTAGAAATTTATGAAAAATAGAACTTTATTCATAAATATAAAGAAAAATAGAGTGCTATGAGTTGTTGCCTGCTCCGCCCCGCTAAAGCAGACAACAACTTCCAGGACGACCGCCCTTCCCCCTTAGGATAAATTGGACAGGACGGAAGCCAAGGTCCACTCCAGGGAATAGCTTGTTTTAGGAAAACTCCCCTCAACTCCTTCCAGCTGCCGCTGTCAGTAGGTGAGTCAAGGCACCGTGCCCTTGAGTGCACTGAGGAGCGTTTCACAGACAGTTGTTTAACATGTGAGACAGTGAGTTCCATCTCCAAACTGAGATCTTCTGAAGCCACGGTCCTGTTTACGACATTCAACCCTCTGACAGAAAAGACTCTTAGCCGGTCTGCACGCATGAAACTGCAATCCGAGGACCGAACGCATCTACCTTTGGTGAAGAAATGGCTGGAGATTCTGCTCAATCCAACGGGTCGCCCGGCTTCTTCCTGCTCCCTGTGATTGCAAACTGGAAAATGCCAGCCTAACTGCTCTTGTGATTGAGAACACTTGATGGGAACTTCCCTATCCTAGTTGCACCGGATGTGTTGTTGCAGACGGCGATCTAAGACTCTGCGTCTGTAAACGTGCCTATGAGCGCCAATCCCGCTGTGCAGAAACTTCTTGCATACACGTTGTTTCTTTCCGAGACCCTCCGAACAGCCGAGAGGCAGGGTCTCCAGGAGACGATCATCGAACTTCATACTTACTTGAAACTCACACAAGAGAACTTCTGCCGAAGGAGCAAAAACCGGAAAAGTCAGCAGTGCGTAGATGAACCGGTCCTTGACTTTAACAGGAAGCATCTCTTTTCTTGAACAGCCTTCCCAGGTAGCCCAACACAGATGACCACTGTGCAGTTGCCTGGACCAAAGTGTGGGTTGTGCGACGTCCGTTCGCAAGCCCGAGTGGAATCTTCTGACAGTTCGCTAAGCAACTGCAGCTCGAAAACGCGTTCATTACCTGTGAAGGGAGTCATTTTTTCCACAATGTCTACCCACTGGTGCGTAATTCAAATTGCCGGAACGTATGCATACGTCAGAAATGTAAGGTAACGTCAGCAAACGTAAATTTCAATGAAAAATAATAGAAAAAAATATTATTTCTGGAAATTTCGTTTATGTGCAGAAAATAAGAAACTTCATACATAAGTAAAATAAAAAAGAAACCCAAGAATGACCTAATAAATCATGAGGAAGCTCAAAAACGATGCAAGTCGCTGTCTCATATTGAGGATAATTTTCTCCATATTTCGCATTTTTGCCAATGTTTGAACAGAAATTCCAAATTCATCCAGATTGACTTTCGCAAAAGACAAAAAATTTCATTCCGAAAGGACTCCTCTTAGAAGGTATAGACTGCCTCCCAGACAATCGCCTTTCCATTACAAGGATGCATCAGCACTGATGTCTTGTTCTGGAATGTACAAGGATTCGCGTTTATGTTGAATATTTTTCCAAGCATTTCACTTTTGGAAATGTTCCTTTCTGAAGTCATGCTCCGGATGTCTTCGGAATGAATACATTTGCAAAGTAACAAAAATCTGTGATGAAACATCATTTTCCTAAAGAAAGCAGTGGATATGCTTTCTCTCTTAGAGAAATGCAGCTGAAGTTTTGGCTTTCTGACAATTCCTTGCGATATCAATATTGAGGTGAAACATTTCATCTTCGTGTTGTTTGTCGGATGCCAATTTCTCATCCTTGAAGAACGAATTTCAATATATTGCCTTGCACACAAATTAGTTTCCTTCACAGTTATGGATATTAGTTTCTTATCGAAAAATTCATACAAATAAAGCCAGCCTTCTTCTCTGATTTCCGAGGTGTATCGACTTTTTGACCAGGCTTGCCAGAAAAAACTAAAATTACGTTTATATCTTACATAGATCACTTTTTCCGAAAGCAATCATGAGAAGCCTCAATTGAGGAAAATAACTGAAGCCTTAATCGAGAAATATGATTATTTATCTCAACAAGGCTTCAATCCGTGGAAAGTATGTAAACCAACTCAGTATGTAGAAAGAAAAGGAAAGAGGAGTTTTTTGTTTGATTGGCAAGCCTCACATAGCTTCAAAAATGTTTAGATACATAATGAGGCGTGAGGTCACTGCACATTGCGGTCTTGATCAGAATATGAGTAAACTGCACAAATAAATGGGATCTTTTAAATATTCTTACTAAAATTTCCTATTCTGATACCGAGGCGTGATTTGTTTTTTTACTCTGCGCATTTTACGTCAAATGCACCACAGCGGTGTCTTTGCAAAACGCCTTCGCAACACGTCAGACTCGCTTAAAAGGTTCGTCTTTATAATCTATTTGTGTGGCAAGCAACTGCAATGCTCACAAGGGTCGGCGTACGCGATTCTCACTCGGGTGCGCAGGGTCCTTTATTTCAGGAATAAACATATAACGAGAACTGTGGTTTGACCAGTGCTCCAACCACGCACAGTTCAAGGAAAGCCTGCCGGTTCACAGGTTCGCAGACCGGCCTGGACTACTACGGCAGCAGGGAAAACGGGTAAACAAAAAGAAAAAAAAAAAAATAAAAATACAGGAAGGAATCCCGTTCTGCTGGTGGCGGTTCGATCTATCCTCTCTAGGTTGTCGAAAAGGTGTTGCTGGATAGTCCTGCATCCTGGGTCATGCGTGGCCATCCTGATGAAGCGGACGGTAAAGTGGATGGTGTCCCTATAGCTGGGTCGTCCTGCGGCCTTGCTCCATGCAGCGACGATCCCGCATAGGCGGCACAGTGCTGCTAGAGAGGCCACTGGCCAAAGAGCTTCGCTAACGAAGAAAGGTTGAAGAGTTCAAGGACCTTTCCAATAGGGTCCCTGGAGTTGCCGCCGGGGGTTCTTAGGGTCGCATCAAAGGGTTCCCAGAGGACCCTGAGGACAGCACAATCCACAAACAGTTGGAGGTTGGATTCACGCTCCCCGCACCCGACAGTTTGGGGTCCACACATACCTGTTTGTCCAATGATGCCCGCAAGAGCTGTACGGGAGGTCTCAGTGCAGCAAAAGCGGCGCCTACTCTTGCCATTTCATTTGAGTTTGATGCCCTATTAGAAGAAAAGGCAGCAAACTGACCCCGAAATTCAGCGATTTTGTTTCCGCAGTGTTGAACACTGCGGTCGCAAAACAAAATCGCTGATTAGATAGATGACGTTCCTCGGTGACCAAGAAGTGCCGAATAGATCAACCGCACTGGTGCTGCCTAGGAGACGTTGAATCTCACGCTTGAAGGGCCTCCCGAGCTGAGTGCACAGGAAAGCATTAGATGAGATTTGCTTGGAATTTCCGTTAAAGTTGTGACCTGGTAAAAACCTTTGGAAAACTCAGTAAATCACCCTCAAGAACAGAGTGGTAATTTGCATCCATCGTTATCAGAACGTTTCTTTTTACGTCGTGATTTCATTCCCTTCATGAGGGAATGAGCAGCGCCTGTTCACGGTGGCATTACACTGAGATGTGTTAGGACAAGTACGTCCGCATGCCTACCTGTTCCTCAAAATTGACATTTCTCGGCTTTTGGAGACTGCGTCACTTGAACCTGCATCGATTCGCAGGACTTACTGCGTTTTGCGATGCTATTCCGAATGTTCATTTTTTCAGTTTCATTGTGACCATCGATATTCGAGTGGAGCAGTACATTTCGATGTCCAAAGAAATTCCGTAGGAAATGGCTTTGTTCCACCGCATCAAAAGATCATGATGAGAAAAATCCAAATGAAAAACTCCTCCACGAAAGAATACTTCGCTAAAGAAGAAGATAAGAGGGGTGCACATTCCCAACATGACTGATGATGCTGGTGTGTGGTGCGCCATTTAAATGTACCAACAAGGCGACGCACAGTCCTGAGGGAGAAGCCCTGTCGTGCATGGGAGATGTCCCGTTGCTTCGAGCAGTCATCATGCCAGCTTGCTTTCCCGAAAGCACCCAAGGCACAAGTCGAAACTATCCTGTTTTCCACACCTTCGGGTTGCTTCCAAAGTTGATGGAAAGGATAAGTCTAATACATCGAAATGCACTGGGTTCGACATTCACTACGGAAACCGGGTGACGTCGTTGCAGCTTCCTTCAGGCTTCATGAGTTGAAAGCGACAGTGAATTCTGCAATGTCCGAAGGAAGTAACGTGGAGCGAAGAACGGGCTCCTTTTTCTGGCTCGTCTGGTGTATTGAACCTGAGAGATGGTACCCGTTCGGAGGATGCACAGGTATCCGTCCCAGTACTTCTAGTCATTTTCTGTAATGGAAAGGACAATCACTGATAGTTCGTGGATGTCGTGCTTCGAGTTAACACTGCTTATGTAAAGAAAAGAAAAGTTTTATGCTCCCAGACAAAGTCTGTTGTCCAAGAGAACCTTAATTGAAGCGATCACATCATCACATTCGATTTTCTGGATCTCCAATTTGCACTGCTTCACTACTTTCTCAGAAGATGACATGAAGTCGAATGCAGTGGATCCCAGGTAACAGGCTTTCATTGCTTGTTTCCATGAGTTTCCGATTAAAGACAGATGGACTCTTTCTTGCGTGAGATCATAATTTGTTTGCGCGGAAATCAACAAACCAATAACTATAATGAGGGGCTCAAAGAGTAGGTCTCTACCATCTTTTCTTCTTCGGCTTCCCGACACCCTAATCGATTCATCTGATCATTGGCTCGGATTCAGCACTTGGGGCACAAGTTTGTCTCCCTCTGTTCCGTTAACACAAAGCCTTTCATGTATTTGCGACCAATGCCAATACAGAGGCCGCAGCCTGAAGAATAAAAACACTTGTACTGTAACGGTGCATTTTTTTCACTGTTTCAAGCACGTAATCCTCTATTTCTTGTTCGCACTTTATAATGCAACAGCAAGCAGCAAACGAAAGAACTGTGCCTTTTGACGTGGATGGCAACATTCGTTTTCCCTTTCCAATTTATAGTGTCTATTTAATTACTGTTTTTTATTTCACAAGAGACAAGTTAGAATCCGCTCCATCATATTTGGTCCATATCAAGCAAATGTTGATTAATCTGCAATATTTTTACATTCATTTGACGAGCCTGCGAAAAAGACGTTCACAATGTTTCGAATCTCAGAACCACAGAAAGTGCTGTTCCCGAGACACCTCTTGAACTTATGAAATGTCCTTTCTTGAAGAGTTATTCACGGTCTGATGTCGGGAATGTATTTGGCTGGAAAATGATTCAATGAGAAATTTTCGATCTTTCCATCAAAACGCTCGCCCTTCTATGCATGCATATTCCGTGTTTTTCCTACTTTTTTTTTGGCAGCGTGCTCATTCACTGGGTCAAAATCACCAGTGGAACCGACATCTTTTGTCTTTTTTGTTGAATCTGGACCATTCAGTTAGACATCCAGTGCGATCTCTATGAAGTAGAGAGTGACTTCGTTATTGATAGAGGAATCATCTTTCTCTTGTTTCACTTCCAGCTTATCATTACAAACACATCCACCCAGAACTCACTTTTAAATCCCGTTAAGCTTTCATAACCTCACATCGCATCCTTTCCTTTCAATAAGCCATTCAGCTATCCTCTCCTTTTACTTCCAAGCATCCTTTTTTGCCTTCTTCTTAGGGAAAATCTCAGTGAGCTTGCATTTCTTCTTGAGAAGGCTGCCGAAGGGACCTTCTCGTCACCTCTGATCATGACACCTGATTTCAACTTTCCTTCAACAAAAATCAGAACTGCTGCTGTGGCTTTTCTGAAAAGTGCACACCAATAATATGGAAAGGCACATGCATGTGGAAAAGAGGTGATAATAAATAGAAGTGGGCTGATCCAGTCGTAAACGTATGCAAATCCCGCAAAAATCCTGCAAAACTCGCTTTGCTTCCATATGCTTTCGGTCTCTAATGAAGCGCCTTATCATGAATTATTATCAATGAAGCAGGCAAGAAAAGGGACTGGTGAAAAATTCCGTCACAGCTTCCGGTCGACACCGACAAAGTTTCTGTTCAAGAGATTCAACGAAACAGCAGTTTCATTCATTCCTCACTGAGATATCTCTTTCTCCTTGTGTGAATATGAAAAACATGGAGGCGCAAACATAGAAAACGTGAAAAAGAAAAACAGCATCAAGCTTCGCATCTGAAGCTCATGAAGCTAGACGGAAGGTGGGTCTGTGGAAAGACCATGACTATAAGGGATGGAATGTGTATGCTGGTGAAACTTTGGAGGACATCAGATTCTCAGTCGTAGTCAATGGCGTCTTCCGTATGAGAGGGAAGCCACGAGAGGACGTGAAGCAAAGGCTCCATGAAACTTCTCAATTGACACAGGAATGAAAAACGAAAAGGAAAAGATCTGTTTTGGAAAGTGGTTCCTTACTTTAAGGATTGTCCTTGCCAATCTTGCCTATGAACTGCTGAATGCAGATGATGACATGGTTTTCTTGATGGACATTTTGCATAAAATTTATTCGCAATCGCCAACGTACGCGAGTAGCAATTTGTGCATGCACTCGTGCTGTCGTAAAATTTTTTAAAATATTCCTCCAAGGACCCCTCCGTGGAGGCAGATGTTAAATATCGATGTAAGTTTTGCTTTCGGATCAGTCCGCTTCCATTCATTATATGCGATTCTGTCGGCCACCTAAGAACTTGCCCTCCAGTCATAATATACATTTCTTCTAGATGAGAGAGGCAAACTGTATGGGTTAGGTGGCACACTCCTGCCCAGAATTGACAGCTTCGCTGATAAATTATTTGGAACTTTTCAATTTTCTCTCGAGGCTAACTTCCTTTTATGGTGCTTTCAAAGGCGGTACATTTTTTGCTATGCTTTGATTTAAGGTTTTTTGTCGTATATCCTACTTAGCAATCCAGTAATTAGGAACCCAGTATCCAGCGTGATAAGTATTCGTCACTATGGTGTCTTTTCCGAATGATTCCATCATTCTGTGGCTTATCCAGATGATTACATGAAATCAGTGCAGAACTCACCCAAGATGTTCAATTTGTTCCAAATCGGTTGTCCTCTGTCCGTTTACACCAAATGCTGCTTTCGGAGACAACGTCGAAAAGGTCACTGAGTTTCAGTTCTACAGATAGGAATCGTTTCATCCCATAAATGGTGCCTTTTTCGAAACTTGCAACTGTGGTCTTGCATGGAAGAACGCTTTACAAGCTCAAAATTTGACAGCAGTAATAGAAAATGGACTGTTGAAGTGATCGACCGGATGGATAATGAAGACGTTCTTAGCTCATGGGCAACACATCAAAAAAAATTAAAATAATGGAGGATTTCATGGTCGTAAGCTACAAAGTTGCATCGTTTCAAAGAAAATAGGCGAATTAATAGTCAGTCGCTCCACTGAAACTGCTCCATTTTCCATCATTTGCTTTTGCATCACTTTTACTGAAGGCTCACCTTTGTGTTCATTTCCATTCTATTTTTCTACATGTTTATGAATAAAGTTCTGTTTTTCACAAATGCTCAAATTTTGAGAAGGAATTAATTTCGAATATGCAAAGACCATGGAATTATACACTTTTATTTTTCTGTATTTGATTCACTCTTCTGAAAATGTGTTTCTTCTCTGAGGCAAATGCCGATCGAATTTGCATATCAATCAGAAATACACGGGAATGCTTCCGGCATTTGTTTTCTTCCTTCTTCCTGAAGAATGTGTTTCCTTCGGATGCTGTGCAATGATCATCTGAAGAAAGGGGAACGAACAACTACAGATAAATGCGAGCCTTCCGAATTCGGGTGTCCATGTACACTAAATTCTCGCAATATATAATAATCAGGAAAAGTATTTGATTTGGGGGGGACAGACAAGCGAGCGAAAATCCGTCCGGGGAAGGTGTTGACTTCAGTGGGTCGAGCTTTTTCCAGAGGGCATATCAGGAGTTGTGAAGAAAGAAGCGAAATCTGGTCAGGAATAGAATAACAACCCAAACGAATTTTCGATTTCAGTTGGTAGAACTCCTGTGTGCGTAACATACATTGCTGTTTCCCCTAGTCCCACAAGGGGTGGGGTGATTTAGCCTTTTTTTTTGTTTCTTTTCCAGTCACGCTACAATGGCTCATTCATTTACAAAGAATCCAAGAAAGGCTCAGAGTCCGTTCCTCTCACTCTTGGGCTAGGGATCCCCCCCCGGACGGGGGGACCGCACTTCCACATGCTCTCCAGAAGGACATCCCCCTTGCGGAGGGTGGTCCTCTCCATTTCAACTTCTCCGAAGGAAACCCGGAAAGGATCTGCTTGTAGGAATTTCTTCTCCGGAGGGAACCCGCAAGGGAGCCGCTCCTGTTCACTCTGAAGAGAACCCCGAAGGGATGCTTCCGAAACTCAAAAGGGGCGCTGCAGCTTCCCGCAAGGAATCGTTTTTTGCTTGCTTCCTTGTGTGCACACTCTGTAAAGAGGCGACGACTCGGAGGGACCCCCCAACAAGATTGCGTCCTCTCCTTAGGAAGATCCCCCCCCTTTTTTTTCTTCTTAGGGAACATTGGTTGAGTTCGTTGCCTGGGAGTAGTCTTTAGTCCTTTTGAGGATATAGCGGTACGTCCAGGCACTCTTCCACAATTCCTGATTCCAATTTCTTTTAATATTAGCTCTTTCAGGATTTCCATCGGAGAAGGGGCTATTCCAGCGTTTTTCATTTTCCACCAACGCACCAGTATGGCGGTGATTAAAAGAGCAATGGTCGTCCTTACCATAGGGTTGTAGTTACGAACATTTCCTTCTTCCTGAAACATCCCTGCAAGTATTTCCATTACTGAACTAGTTGTGCATCCTATGATCCTTTTTAGGATCAGCCAATCACGGATTAATGTGGGACAGATCAATGTAGTCTCGTATCAATGTCTCCACATGCCATATAATCTTCACGTCTTCACGTCTTCCCGTATAGTACTTTACTCTGGACTCGCTCAGGATTCCTCACTGATAGAGCATCAGGATATTGTCCTGGGTGTCCGACGGTAGGTCACTTCTCCAAAGAGTCGTGCCGATTGCTAACGGGTTGATCCTGTTGCCCCCGTAGCGATGGGCCGCTTCTTGGAGGGGACTGGTATCTTCCTCTTTAATCATTTTTCGGAGGTTCTTCTTGTTCATCCTGGACCAGGCGAAATCCCTGTGGTTTTTCCATACTTCACGTGTCCTATGGGTGAATCTTCCCAACATCATCTCTATTTACCGAAGTATACGAGTGTGATTTAGGTATCCTCCTTTTCTCCATTCTTGAATTCGCTGTAAAGTGACTCTGGGCATCTGGTGTATCCAGCTTCTGGTGTCCGAGGGCACCTGAAGCATCCAGGGAATTACCAAGATGGATTCTACTTGCCAGAGTTCCTTGCTTCTAGGAAAAATCTTCAGCTTGTGCTTTTAAACCAATTGTTATTTCCTCTTCCAAGTGGTATCTATGCTGATCCATTCTTCTACTCGGTCTAACAATGCAGTCATCAGTTCTTTCGAGTTATTTAGTAACATCGAATAGATCCTATGAGCTGCATAGGGACAGTCATCCCAGTGGGCAGCGATGTCCAGGATGTGTCGCGTATCCATAATTTCTATGGAATATGCAAGCAACTTTATCCCGGAACCGCCCTCCTCTTTAGGGCGACACAAGGGTTTTAATCTCACTCTTGTGCGATATATTCCCCATAGTGTCTTACGTTGCAGTTTTTCAAATTCCCTTATGGTATCTTGATTTGTTCTGGCAAAGGCGGCTCTAAAGAGTATCTTGGGAAGGAGTACTCCGTTCCAAAGATTTGTCCTCTTCTTCATGTCAAAGTGCACTCTGCTATATTTTACTGTTTCATTTGCTGTTTTATCTAGAATTTGTGTCCACAATTGTTTCGACGCCGACTCGTCGCCGATGTAGACTCCTAAATATTTGGCATTATCGACTGTTCGGAATCCTCTTCCGGTGAGAATGGAAAGATCCAGGATTCCTATCGGCAAAAGTTGGCTTTTCTGGGCGTTGATCTTCAAGCCCAACCCCTTTTCCAACATCTCCACCACATGCAGGAACGCATATTGGTCTCATTCTAGCTTGATAGGAAGAGGAGATCGTCCGCGTATGCCAGATGGGTAAGCTCCTGGTCATCGATGGTGATTCCTCGGAGATATCCACTTTTTTCGATGAAGGACGATAGCGCCTCCACATAAATTACGAACAGCATTGGACTCAGCGAGTCGCCCTGACGGACTCCCCGTTCCATCCGCATGGCTGCCGTTTTTCCTCCATTAATTTTGATTCGGAAAAATTGCTTTTGAAGTAGCATCTTCCCCAAGTTGCCGAAGTACTCCGGAAGACCCAGTTTTTCCAGAATTTTCAGCAGCATCTCATGGTCAATAGTATCAAAGACTCTCCATGTCGGTGAACACTAACATCAGGTTCTCGCCGACATGTCGACTAAATCCCACGATGGCCTGGACACACTTATCCTTGTCTGACATGTGGCGTCCAGGGACCGCACATGTCTGGACCGGGGAAATGAGTTTTGGCATAACTTTGCCTAAACGGTTGGCCCACATTTTTGCCAACCATTTGGTATCAGAGTTCAGGATTGAGATTGTCCTTTATTGAGCAACCTGCGTTAGGTAGCCTCCTTTTGGCAGTAATCTCATCCGACTCTCATAGAATGATTCTGGTAGTTGTCCTTCTTCTCGAATGCGTAGTGTCAGCTGGTGGAATAAGCGCTGGTAGGCATGCAGGTACCGCTGGTAGTGCGTGATGGGAACACTATCAGGGCCTGCTGCCACATCCTTGCGTAGTTCTTGGAACGCAGTTTTCACTTCGTGTTCTGTGAAGTCCTCCTCCAGTCTCTTCCAATGGATTTCATCCGTCTTTCTTCCAATATATTTCAGGAACATGCTTTTGTTTGCTTCACCTATGTGTTGTCGTCGGAAGTGTTCCGTGTAATGCTTCTGAAAGGCATCCACGATATCTTCCGTTGTATTTCGGGTGTATCCATATTGTATACAGAAAATATCTGTCGCTAGATTTTTCTTTTCTTGAATACCTATCTCTCCTTTCGTGTTTCAAAACACGTACCGTCTCTCGTATTGTTCGTAATATTTTGAGAGTGAGCGGTCTTGGATATTTAGCTCACGGTACGCCTCTTGCCTCAACCTTTTGTTTCCGTATTGCATGTTGCTAAATAGGTGGATCCTATGTTTTAGGCTGTCCCAGTCGGCCACTCTGCGGATAGATGCATCTCGCAGTATCGCCTCAATGACCTCTTGGTGACAGGGAAGCGTTTCGAACCAGGTCGGCATACATATCAGTGCCGGCCTGGTTTCCTTGCTTCGCCGAGGATTTTCGGTCTGTAGAGCGAATCGTATCAGTGGATGGTCGAGACAGCAAAGTTTGCATGTCTCGAAAACCTTGTATACGGTTTTCAATCTCTGTGCCATACAAAATTTGGTCGATCGGCTTGTGGCTAGTATCTTGTATCAGCGTCTGTCCGAACTCATCGGACAGACGCTGATACGCTCTTCTTCCTCTAGTATCTTGGAAGCAAGTGTTTTCCTTCAGGATATTCAGATCTCCCGTAATAATGATCATATCTTTTGTTGTGGCTCGTTCGCGGAGTGTTTCGTGCAAGGTTTCCGCACACTGGTGTTTTAATTTATTGGTCCGTATACGTTCACTGAAAACAGATGAACATTTGCGGACCAGGCTTGCCTCACTCCAATAATTCGCCCCGGCATTGGGCAGAAGGTTTCCAAAATGGTGTGGACGAATTCGTTTTTAATGAAAGTCGCTACTCTCATAGTTTTCTTCTGTACTTCACTAACAGATATTTGCCCATTCAATGATCGTTCTAGCTCAAGGGTTATTTGTTGTCCCATCTGGTGGGTTTCTTGCAGACATATGATGTCTTGTTTGACAATTTTCCGCATAATCCTCTTTCTTTTTCCTTGATCTGATTGTCCGCTGATATTCCATGAAGTGGTGTTAATTCTCCGGCTAGTTGATAGGAACGAGGCCATATATTGTGTGGTTTTATTATTGTTTTCTTATTTTTCTGGTCTTTTTCTGCCGCGGCGAAACCTTCTTTTTCCCGACAGCCTCAGGCTTTTCACTTCCCGCATCGCTTTCTGTGCCTGTGAGGTCGGTGGTTTCTGTCACCTGTTCCGACTTCTCATTGGCACTGTCCGGAAGTTTGTCCAGACTCACTTTTGCGCAGTATTCTGCTTTTACTTTAAGAAGCTTGTTTTCCAGCTTCTCACGGTGGGTTGTCTCCACGGTTCTGTTAATGTCGTCTTGAAGTTCGCAAAATCGTCGGAGTAATCGTTCCTGCTCTTTCTTTTCTTCAATTTTTCCTTGTTGAACATCTTCCGCTAATTTTGCCAGATCTTCAGTAACCTGTAGGGTTTCCTCCGTTATCGTGACACTTTATATTTCTACGCTCTCATTATCTTCTTTGTCCACCATCTCGCTTTCTTCTGCTACTTCCTTTACTTCCTCCTTCTGTTTAGGAACTTCCTGTTCCTTCGGGAGTATTCTTTCTCCCTTTCCTCATTACTTCTACAAACCCGTCTTCCAACACACTCGGGACTACGCCCCTCTTCCTCGTCTTCTCTGCAATTACCTTTTTGTTTTTTTTCAACCGGTTTCTCAACCCTTTCCCTTACGGGGAAAAACCCCCTCATAGTTTGCCAATTTGCGAACTCCGGGCAGTTCCACTTTAAGTGACCCGGAGTCTTGCAAAAGGTGCACACCGCCGGCATCTGGCACGATCTAAGCTGATGCCCTATGTTCCCTTATCGGAAACATCTGGACCGTGGACAAGTACTGACCCTATGGCCGAAGTACTTGCACCCCGTGCAGAAAATAGGCTGCTGCCTATATTGGACGTAGACTTCCTGGAAGTCGCTATCAATGTACGCCAACCCTGGAATCTGTGCCCCCTCTGAAAATTTTACTTTCGCCCTCATGTCTCCTGAAGACACCTTTCTAGATTGGTTCCTGAATTCCACGTCTAGAACTTCGCCATATTTGGATAAAAAGTTCCAAATGGCTTGCTTGTTGGTGGTTAAACACACTCCTTCTAGGTACACTGTGGTGTATGGCATTTCACCGAAGCCTCGCACCCATCTTCCTTGAATATTAATTCCTTTTTCAATCAGTTCTTCTATTAGGGTTTCGCTATCCGTATAGATAGTGAAACCTGTCGTGCTAGGTATGATCGCTTGCACTCGATCAAAATCTACGTTAGCCTTAAAAAGGGCTAAGTAGACCTCTTTTATATTATTTATACGAATAAGTCCCGTTTTAAACGTGATAGGTTTCACGCCTGGACTCGTTTTTATAACTGGCTCGTCCCTATTTTCAATTTTTTCTGCATCTGGCTTACCGAAGACACGGTTTTGTTGGATACTAGTGCCCGCCGTTACCGCAGCATAGGATGTCGTTGTTGTTGTATTCGATTCTGGTGGCACTCCTTCTTTCTGCTGTACTGCCTGACTCTGTCCTTGCACCCTTGAGTCGAACTGTTGGGCTTCTGCCCTCGCCTTTCCATATATAGGATATGGCGCTCCTATTCCACTATAGCTCGAGGTTATTTGAGTTGATGACCTCGTCGCTATGCCAGACATTGCCGGGAGCGTTCTCGTTGTACACTGTCCCGACTCTGTCTGGACTGCCGCTCGCCCGTCTGTCTGTCCTTGCATGGTATCGACAGACTGTTGGGCTTCTGTCACTAACAATGCAGACATGGTCGGGGGTTCTCTCACCAGACGATGGCCCGACGTTGTCTGGGACGATTCTCGCCCGTCTGTCTGCCATTGCGGGGTGGCGACGAACTGCTGAGTTCCTGTCGACGCTACAGACATGGCCGGATGTAACATACATTGCTATGTTTTCACCCGGGTAAGCCGGGGCTTTTATTATTTTAAAAAACAAAATAACAATTATTAATTGCAGTCGATTGTTTTTAAATTGTATTTGTGTTCCTGTCGGAACACATTGTTCGTGCTGCCTACGTACTTATCTAGCTTCGAGGTCTCAATTGTGTTCACGATTTGATTAGTTAATTGGGATAGTGTGTGCCCGGAGGGGAGTGTTAAGAAGAAAGTAATCGTAGACGAAAGAGTGCTGCTGAGGATCATCCCTTACAACTGCAGCAGAAGCGCCGAGGAGAGCACGACCAAAGACCTGCAAACTTCCTCAGCGGCAGTACCTGCCAGGATGCAGGCAACAGGAGGAAGGGTGAGAAGGCCGACGACCCCCATAGAAGACATGGAGGTACAATACGGCAGTGATGAGTCGGTGGCAAGGTCAAGGAACGCACCCGCGGCGGCAGGTGTCGCGCCGGCGGCGGCGATGCCAAGGGTCACGCCCGCGGCGGCAACTGTAGTGCCGGCGGCGGCGGTTAAGGTCGCGCCCGAGGCGGTCTCCCAGGCGGGTCCCGCAGGCGTCCACGTGGCAAACATCGCGGTGCCATCTTGCTCGGCTGCGGCGGTGCAGCCTTTTTCGTATGTGGCGGTGGCGGCGGGACAGGCAAGTGCCCAGCCACAGAGAAAATTTAGCAGACCCGAGAGGGGGAAGATCACTCGGGTCAAACAACCGATTGTGCGACTCAGTCCGGCATTTAAATCGATTATGTTTAAGACCGGACTGATACGATTCAACAACGTCAAGGAGGTCTATCTAGCACTTTATAAGACCTATGTGGATTTTGATTGCCTCCAGGCGATCATTCCTAGTACGACGGGGTTCACTATCTACACAGATAGTGAACCACTGAGGGAGGCCCTAATCGAGAAGGGCATAAACATCCAAGGACGGATGGTTTGTGGGATCGGCGAAATGCCATACACGACCATCTTCATGAAAGGCCTGAATCACAATACGGAGCAGGACGCTGTTTGGGACTTCTTGTCCAAGTATGGGGTGGTTCTGGACGTAGAGTTCCAGAACATTTCCGGAAAAGTTTTTTCTGGAGAGGCGATCGCCAAGGTGAAGCTACATGAGGAAGCACAGATCCCTGGAATGGTGCGTATTGATAAAGACTCCCAGGAGGTCTCTATCTCTTATAACAACAACCTGTGTTCTGCACAGGCTGTAAACTTTTTGGCCATCGTCGGGGGGCCTGCCCCAGGGCTCGCTGCTTTCGCTGTGGGAAGCAGGGGCACCTGGTACGCAGTTGCGATATGCCCGAAGTCTGCTCGTTTTGCAAGCAGCCAGGGCACGCAAGTTGGAGTTACCCGGAGTTCGCAAACTACCGGACGATGCGTGGCCAGTCCCCCGTAAGGGAGAAGGTCTTGGCGAAGGTTGTGAAACCTCAAAAACAGTTGAAGCAGAGGAAGGCGAGGGAGACCGCTCCGGTTTCGGCGGACGGCTTTGTGGAGGTTGGTAAGAAGGCGAAGAGGAAGGTGCTCATCAAGGAGCAGGAAACTCCTCTAACCCAGGAAGTATTGGCAGTGGAAGGCGAAAATATGGAAGTAGCGGAAGAAAGCGAGAGGGCGGAAAAGGTGGAATCCATTTCGGTGTCGCAGGAGGCCCTGCAGACTACCGAAGAGGTCGAAAAATTGGCGGAGAAGGTTATGGAAGTGCAGAGCGAACCTCAGCAGGAGCAACTCCTGCAGAAGATCTGCGACACGCAACAAACCATTAATCAGGTGGTGGGGGTTGCCGAACGCGAGAAATTGGAAGACAAACTTCTCGACGTAAAGGCAAACTTCTGCGCCCAGGGGGCGTTGGAAGCTCTACCACGCAAGCTCGTCGCACGAGCCGAGCACTCCACCGAAGGGACCGACATCACCGATCTCACCGGGACGGAGAGCGATGCTGGCAGCGAGAAACCGGCTCCCTCTTCTTCGTCTGGAAGAGCACCACGCTCTCCCAGACAGAAGAAACTCAGGAAAACCAAGAAGTAAGCCTTCCCCCTTTTATGGCCTCAACCTTATGGACCGCCAGGAAAATAAACATCGCCTCCTGGAATGTAAATGGTCTGACCAACAGGTTAAAAGACGAAGGATTGTGCGGATCATTGCACAACAAGACATTGTGTGCCTGCAGGAGACCCACATGCTAGGTCTCCAGATCACCCAGCAAATGGAACGATGATTTGATGGGCAAATGTTCGTCAGCGAAGGACAGCGGAAGACGGAAGGGGTGGTGGTCTTGGTCAAGAACCAACTGGTCCCTACCATTCTGGAATTCTTTTGTCCCTCGCCGGGACGCATCATCGGCGTGCAACTGGCCTGGTCCGCTAACGTTCACCTTTTCTTGGTAAACGTGTACGGGCCACACAGATACAAACATCGTTGTGCGGAGGCGCTGCATGCGGCACTCTGGGAAAAGGTCGTGCCCAAGGACGTCGTGATCGTTGCTGGCGATCTCAACATCCTGGACGAACCAACAAGATCCCAGGACGCCAGAGGAAGGACGGCGTATCGGCGGCTTTCCGACGAGTTCGGATTGCTGTGGCGAACAGCAAGCCACAGGCCGATAGACCATGTCCTCCACAGTACTGAATTAAGGAAACGCATTCAAGATTTTCGTGACATCCCCAACGCGTTGTCCGATCACCCGTTGGTGCGTTTTTCCCTAAGGACGGAGAATCTTCGGCGAAGGCAAGGCACCAGGGCGGAGCTCATCAGCATGCCCGCCTGGTTCGAGACACATCCTGGACATCAGGAGGTCCTGGAGACGATTCTGAAGACCACAAAAATCAGAAGAGTTGCCGACTGGGACAGCTTGAAACACAGGATCCATCTCTTTGCAAACATGCAATTCGAAGATAGGAGGTTGAGGCAGGAGGCGTATCTGGAGCTGAACATCCAAGATCGCTCCCTCTCAAAGTACTTTGACCAGTACGAGAGTCGGTACGTCTTCCAAAGCATAAAAGGGGAAGTCGGCGTACTGGAGAAGAAGAATCTGGCCACAGATATCTTTCGGATCCAATACGGCGACCATAGCCGACGCACGTCGGAGGACATCGTGGATGCCTTCGAAAGGCATTACACGAAACACTTTAGGCGCGATAATCTGTGTCAGGCGATACAGAATACCTTCCTGAGCCATCTGAAAAGGAAGATTGGCGAGCTCCAGCGTAAGAGTCTGGAGGAAGATTTTTCCGAAGAAGAGGTGAAGACTGCCTTCAAGGAATTACACAAGGATGTAGCGGCAGGACCTGACAGTGTTCCAATCAGTCACTATCAACGGTACCTGCACGCCTACTTGCGGTTATTCCACCAGCTGACCCTCTGCATTCGCCAAGAAGGACGATTGCCGGAGTCCTTCTACGAGAGTAGGACGAGATTGTGGCCGAAAGGAGGCGATCTAACGCAGGTCACCCAATGGAGGCCAATCTCAGTGCTGAACTCGGATGCCAATTGGTTGGCAAAGATATGGGCCAACCGCTTAGGCAAGGTTATGTCGAGGCTGATTTCTCCCGTCCAGACATGTGCGGTACCCGGACGCCACATGCTGGACAATGTCAAGTGCGCGCAGGCTATCGTGGGACTTTGCCGATACGTCGGTGAGAAACTGGTGCTTGCGTTCACGGACATGGAAAATGCCTTCGTCACCATCGACCACGAGATGCTGCTGAAGATTCTGGAAAAACTGGGACTTTCCGAATACTTCAGCACCTTTGTGGAAATGATCGTCTGGAATCAACGTTTCCGGATAAAGATCAACGGTTTGGAAACATCAGCGATTTGGATGGAGCGAGGAGTCCGGCAAGGCGACTCGTTAAGTCCGATGCTGTTTGTTATCTATATGGAGGCGCTCTCTTCATTTATTGAGAACAGTGGGAGATTGCAAGGCATGAAAATTGACAGCCAGAAGCTCACCCATCTCGCCTACGCGGATGATCTCTTCTTCTTCAGGGGAAAAAGGGATCAACAAGCGTTTTTGGATGTGGTGATGCTCATGAAAGAGGGACTGGGCCTGAAGATCAACGCCCAGAAGAGCCAGCTTTTGCCCGTCGGTATCCTGGACCTCTCCGCTCTCACGGGGAGAGGATTCCGAACGCTGGACACGGCCAAGTACCTGGGAGTCTACATTGGCGACGACTCTGCGTCGGAGCTACTGTGGAAGGAAATCCTGGGGAAAACGGCAGTGGAAACAGCGAAATACACCCAACTGGGTTTTGACATGAAGCGAAAGGCCAACCTATGGAATGGAGTACTCCTTCCAAAGGTGCTCTTCGGAACGGCCTTCGCAAGGTTGAACAAAGAAAACACCAGAAAAGTGGAAAAGGTGCAGAGAAAAACATTGTGGGGACACTATCGCCCAAGAGTCCGACTGAAACAACTGTGTCGTCCCAGGGAAGAAGGCGGTTTAGGGATGAAGTCGCTTGCACATTCCATGGAAATCATGGATATGCGACACATCCTGGACATCGCTACTCACTGGGATGACTGGCCGTACGCGGCCCACAGAGCCTACGCGTTGTTGTTGAACAACTCGAAAGGCATGATGACTGCGCTGCTTGGCCGAACAGGAGAATGGAGAACCACAGACCCCACCTGGATAAGAAAACAAAGGCTAGTGCGAAAGCACAAGATAAAAATCGTGCCTAAAAGTAGGGAACTCTGGCAGGAGGAGTCCATCCTGGTAATCCCATGGATGCTTCCGGTCCCTCAAGACACGAGAAACTGGATCTGCCAGCGGTCTAGAGTTACCCTACAACGCATCCAGGAGTTCAGAAGAGGAGTATACCCACATCACACTCGTATACTTCGGTATATAGAGATGATGGTGGGCAGGTTCACCCATATGACCCGCGAAGTGTGGATCAACCACAATGACCTCGCGTGGTCCAGGGTAACCAAGATGAACATCCGAAGAGTAATTAAAGATGAAGAACAAGACACCAGTGCCCTCCAAGAAGCCTCCGATCGCTACGGGAGTAACAGTTTTAACCTGTTGGCGATTGGCACGACACTCTGGAGGAGTGACCTTCCGCCGGACACTCTGGACGACCTCCTGATGTTCTACCATGGAGGAATCTAGACCGGGTCTAGGCTCAAGCACTTCACAGGGAGAAGGGAAGATGAAGACTGCACGGCATGTGGAGACATCGATACAAGACTTCACATCTTGACGTGTCCCACATTGCTACGAGACTGGCTGATCCTGAAAAGGATCATAGGACACAACAACAAGTCTGTGATGGAAATCCTCGCCGGGATGTTTCAGGGAGATGGTAATGTTCCCTGTTACAATCCCATGGTGAGGATGACCATTGCTCTCTTCATCACCGCCATACGTGTGCGGTGGTGGAACATGAGAAAAGCCCATTAGAACCCCCATTGAGATCCTACAAGGACTTATCCGCAGGGAGATTGGAATCAGGAACTGTGGACGACTCCAAGCCTGGACGTACCGATTCATCCTGAAGAGGATTGAGGACGACGCCCGGGACCAAACATCTGGAAACCCACCCTGAATGCATAACTTTGAATATCCCAACGGACCTTCAAGTGAAGCTAAAGTGATTGTGCGAATGAAAATATAGTATGAATGTTTTAAAAATGCAAAAATAAATTCACCCCACCCCTTGTGGGACTTGGGGAAAATTGTTCGTATTGTGATGCACTTGTTTACCGACTTGAGTGTCGGTAAGGCCCACTCCACTAGCGAAGGGGACGGGTAAAAGGGAAAAAAAAATACAAAAAACGAAAAACAACGCCTGGGGGACATTGTTTATGGGGAGGGGGAGGGAAGGGAAGGGATCAGTGTTCTCCGAGGGGAGGCCTCTGCATCTGGTTCCGGATGCAAACAAGTGCTGGCAGAATTTTTCTCAGCCGGAGCCAACTGTAAGCCTCCTCCATGGAGATGACCGCCTGGTGGATAGCATTCCGACTACTGTGGCCTCTTATCGACGCGTTTCATTTGTCGAATATTCCTCGTATGCAGCAGAGAACTGCAACACACGCGGCACCTGGCAGGGAGTTCCGCATCAAGAGGCGACGAAAAATGTTTTTAGGGTCGCCCACCGCTACGTTTATGGCCGACGAGAGTCAATCCCACGTGCAGCTGAGGGCAACACATTCGATTAGTAAGTGGGGGAAGGTCTCCGTTTCCCCACACTCTGTACAATGGGCATTCAATCTCCCCAATGTCCAGTGAGACAGGCGTGCTCTGCTCAAAAGTCCCGAATGGAGCACAAGCAGCGCCGTCTCCTGCCAATCCAAAGGAAGGGTGCCACTGTCCCAATACGCCGGGGGCCTCCGGAGGCATGTCGAGCAGCTCGCTCCAGCGCACAATTCCATTTGGCGGGACACTCGGGGTTGTAGCGTCCGCTAGTTCCCGGGACGTCCACGTTTTCATTGGTTTTTTCCTGCCTCCGATGAGGCAGGACACTTCGTAAGAAGCCCCCTCTTGGCTGTCCCTGGCTTCCATAAGGGAGGGCAGCACGGGGGCAAGGGGGGTGAATGAAGCCCACAAAAGCTTTTGCGGGCTGGATACGATCTCTCGCAGAGGCTGGCTAGCGTTCCTGCCTCGACGGAGGCAGGAAAAGTCCACCACGCTGGAGCCGTTGATTTTTGCCCACGCGAAAACTGACTCCTGAAGCCAGGTAGTCCAGTTGGAGGAGCTGCAGGAGATCCACGGGTTGCTCCTCACCAGGGCCACCAATTCACTTAACTGTAAACCACAATCATATAGTCTACAGTCGTTGGCTATGAGGACTGAAGTCAGTCCATCGCAGCCGAATGCCCCGTGGGCGAGGAGTCGTATGGACGCACACCATGGTGCTGTCCAATATTTTGCCGCAAGGGCAGTTTTCTTAGTTGGAGCTGACGCTCCATGCGCTCCAACGTCAGGAGATCATTGCTATGTGTGCTATGAGAACCTTGTGTTATTATTAAAGTATCAGATTATTAAAGATGTGAAAGTGTCGGTAAAATTTATTACGAATTAATTGGAATAACTGGACAAACCTTGGCTCCATAGATATGAAGTAAATACTCAAATTTAGGGGTGAATAGTAATGTGTGAGACGGATATCAACCGCCAGTTGATTTGTGCTGTTCGTGAAGAACGGAAAGAGTAAGAAGCTTCATTCATTCTTATGGTCTGTCCTACTCGCCAGAGTGGTCACAAGGATATGTTTTACTCCGTGATGCTGTGAAGAATAAACATACAGAGGCTGCTCAACTACTTTTAACAAGTGGTTGCAAAGTTAACAGGGAACATTCGTATCTTCCCTGAAACTGACCTTCTGGAACTTTTCTTCATTTGACTGTAACGAATGGTGACAGAGATAGTTGAGATGCTTTCAGATACAGACGCTTGTATTCCTGCCAGAAATCAGTGTGGTAGAACTACACTTCATGGAACAGTTGAAGGTGTGGAAAAGGTTGAATTAGTTTCAAAACGTACACCGGTTAATCTCACTGGAAACAGCCAAAGTATAACTCCTTCATGTCTTGATACTAAAAAAAATAGAAACTTCGCAGTTATCGAATCGCTTTTAAGTAGAGATTCTTATGTCAATGCCGAAGGAAGGGATGGCATAACTTCTCTTCACATGGCAGCAGCGGGAGGGTATTTAAAAATTCTTGAGTATCTTTTAAAACATGGAGCTAACGCCAATTCTACATGTAGCCATCTCTCTGGAAGGCCTTGCTGTTATAGGAGGATATGAAGAAGTGGTTAAGCTACTTTCAGAGTGAGGAGCTTATGTTAATGCTCAAGATCAGGATGGTAGAACTGCATTACACTTTGCTGTAAGAAGAGGTCTAGAAAGAGCTGTTAAGCTTCTGCTTCATTGCGGAGCTAATATTGATGCTGAAGAGAAGGATGGTAAATCTGCACTACAATTTGCTGTTGAAAGAGCAATGAAGAAGTGGTTAAGCAACCTCTACAGTCTAGATCGAATCTTAATGCTCAAGATAAGGACGATCAAACTGCAATAAAGTTTGCTGTTAGAAGAGGACGGAGAAAAGTTGTTAAGCTACTTTTAGAGTGCGGAGCTAACGTTGATGCTCTAGACAAAAATGGTAAAACTGCTTGATTCTTTGCTGTTGAAAAAGGACGTTCAGTAATTATTGAGAATGTTTCAAAGCAATGTCCTGACCGGCCGAATAACAGAAGTAGCAAAAGCGCTCTTCATTTTGCGGGGCATCCCTATGGGAAATGTTATGGAAAGTTCATTGAAACTCTGCTTCACTATGGTTTGACACTTCATTAGGGAGGCCTGGTGGTCGCACGCGTTTTTGGCGAGCTCCTGAAAGCGAAGCCGAGTAGTAGTTAGTGTGTGTTGGAAGGCGGCCGTTGGAAGGCAGAAATGCCAGAAGACGCCGCAAAACCTGCGACGGGAGACGTGAGACCCACCTCTCCCCATCCCGTGGATGTGGCTGCATGCCCCATCAGCAAATCTGCCCCCGCCGTTCCGGCGAGGGCTTGAAACAAGTTTGCTGCGTCGGCGTGTCCCGAAGTGGCCGCCGAACTCTCAGCCTACATCAAGGAGGGCTACAATCCACATCTTCTATATAAGGTAGGCAACTTGTATTCTGCAATCACAACTTGCAAATTCGGAAATGCCATCCGTAGGATGGGCATTTCCGATGAGGAGATCACGTGGCTTTCGGTGCGTAGCGAAGGGTAGTTTGCGGAGCTCATCTGCAGAGATGCAGCGCTCACGCATCAACTGCTCTGCACGCCCGTGCCTTTCGAGAAACGTAATCTCCTACCACACACGGTGGATCACTCAATAGTGATCCACCTAACTGGTACAACCTTGCACATGGACGAAGAATTTATCCGCACAGAACTGAACAAATACGCGGAGATTTACGCGATGTGACGTAAGCCCAACGCCTTCAGTTTCAGAGGCGCATTCAGTGGGCGCATGGCCGCGCGAGTAACTCTCCGCGGTAACATCGATCTTCCCCACAAACTGGAAGTCAACGATGAGCTCGTTGATATCTGGTTCGTTAAGAATCAAAAATATTGCAGGAAATGCATGACTTTCGGGCATCTACGGAAGAGATGTCCGGATGCAACGTGCCCAACATGCGGCGAAAAGGGCCACACTAGCGTTGTGTGCCCCAAGAACGTCGCTTCACAGCCAGAAAACCTGGAAAATAAAAAGGGGGAGAAGGCTCAAGAAAACAATAGGAATAAACAAGCAGAGGATCAACTATCAGCTAACAAGGCAGTCGTAGATCCTAGCACGGAATCGCAAGAAGCGACTCCTGAACAGGGAATCGACGAAGATGGCTGGAAACTGGTCCCAACCAAAATCAAATCCCCTAAAAAGAAAACAATGAAAAACGCGAAAATTCCGCAGATATCCGCGAAAACGAAGGTAAAATCTTCGCCGGGCGATGCTCCAAAGGAATGCCGCGTTAACAACGAGCGCGTGTCGTCGATGGAACTTCGATCGGCAAACGCGAAAGGCACAGTCGTCGTTGACACCGCGCAAGCGCCACAGGAATCCCGCGACACGTGCGTGAATAGCGGCGGAAAGAATTTCGCTCAGGCGGCGGAGGAAGTGCTGGTCAGCTTCAAGCAGCCCCTCAAGGATGTCAAGACTGTGAGGCGGCCAGTGGAAGTCAAAGGCCAGGAAACATTCGAGTCCGAAGCGGAAGCCAAAAGCGCTCCCTTCATTGCCCTCCCGAAAAGGAAGGCGGAGCGGAAGTCCCAGAACCCTGGGCGCGTCGTTCCCCCTCAGGTGGAGGAGGAAATGCCCTCAGGGAACGAGGAGACAATGTCTGCGAGGTCACGCGACTCCTCGGTGGAAAAAAGAGCCCCGCCAGAGGATACTAGTGTACAACGTCGAGGAACCGCCGAGACTCCTTTAGCCGAAGCGACGCTTGTCGACCAGGACAACGACCATCCGCTGCCCGAACAGGAGACGGCAACAACATCGCCAACACCATCAACAGAGTGATACGTGGAATCGCCTCTTGCTGGCACTTACGCATAGCCTGTTGGAATGTCAACGGGCTGCGTGACGAAGGCAAGAGCGCGGCGTGGCCGACACCCTGCGACCTTTCGACCTGGCTCTTCTTCAAGAGACGCACGCACTCAGAGGAGAGGACGTCCAGGAGATCGAGAGCCTCACAGGGGGGTGGCTACTTTGGCGATTAGGCGGAAACCACTCCCGCGGAGTGGCCTTCCTGCTCAAACTAGCCGTCGAAAATGCTCTGCGCAACGTACAGTTCGACGTTTTCACCCGGTCAAGCCGGGGCGTTTATTTGAAAAAAAAACTTACAGTGTTAGCGGTACAAGGCCCCTATGCGGCCAAAAATTCTATGGAGCTGTCGAGTAGTCGATGCGCAGACCGACTTGACACTCCACGTCAACGGATGGGGTTAAGGAAAAAAACAAAAATAAAAAAAAAGAAAAAGTAAAAACACTTGTCATTTGGAGGGCCGGGAAGGGTTCACTGTCCGTTGCGTGGAGCTTCCATCGTATGCAGGATGCCGACGAGGTTCTGGTACAGATTTTCCAGGTGGGGCCATCGGGATGCTATTCGCAGAAAGCGAACTGCATACTCCATGGCATCCCTTCCGTTAACATCCTCTGCTTCGTCGGATCCACTCCAAGCTGCCACAATATCGCGTACGCAGCAGAGAGCTGCTATTACAGCGGCTGGCTGCAGGGCGTCCCTGCACGAAGAGGAGCCGAAAAACGTCTCTGGGAAGGCTACGTTCCAGGATTTCTAGGTGGAACCGAGACGTTTCCACAGGGGCCGGAGGGCAACACAGTCAACTCAAAGGTGCGGGAAGGATTCCTGCTCCCCACACCGGGCACAGTTGGGCTTCAAACCTGTGTCCTTCTAGGGAGCGGAGGTGGTTTGGCATTGCTCAGCAGTCTAGTTAGTGCGAAGGTTTTCGGTGGTTTTGTCTGGTGTGCAGGAGCGCCGGTGTCCCTTGGCAGAAACGCCTGAGGATACCGCGATGGAAATTGGGGGAGGAGAGGCGACTTGCTCTTCACCACTCATGAAAGTGAGGGCGTCCTCCCCCACGGAATCCGGGGCACTTGCCCCATCGGAATCGGGGGCAACCGCCCCTTCGCGACCCTCTTCGCCAGCGGCGAGCAGTTGGAGTGCCGTCGTTGCTGCACCATCCCCGGCTGCAGTAGCGGAGCAGACTGCCTACAAGGACAGCGGCTACAAACCGTCGCTGATCTACAAGGTAGGCAGTGTGTTCGACGAGAAAATTGCACGCTCCTTTGAAATGGAGCTGCAAAGACTGAATGTGAGGGAGAAAGACCTCGAGGGCCTCTCCGTCCTTAGTGGGGGGCAGCAAGTTCAGCTGACTTGCAGAGAGGCAAGTCTGGTGCAGCGCCTGCTAATCACCCCCGTTACGGTGGACGGCCGCAGGATCTTCCCTGTGACGGAGGACCGCTCCGTCGTGGTCCACCTCACGGGCGTATCACTCCGAATGGACAAAACCAGCGTCCATGAGGAGTTGTCAAAACACAGTAATGTGCACGCGTATTGGGCCAAACCCAATGTCTTCCAAACGTACGGAAGGCTATTCAGTGGGATGGCTGCTGCCCGCGTCACACTACCGGAGAATGGTGGGTTTCCCCACAAACTAAATATCGGCGAAGAAAAAGTCGATGTTTGGTACGTGGGAAAGCCCAAGTATTGTGGCCATTGCGATGCTACAGGCACTTAAAAAAACGGTGCCCTAACATCCAATGCCACTTATGTGGGAACAAGGGCCACATCCGCAAGGTGTGCCCAAGACGAGAAATCCCGGTCCCTCCCGCTGCCAAAAAGGCAAAGGGGAAACGGGCGGGGGAGACGAATACCATGAAGCAGGCTGTAAGGAGCCAGATGCCAGTCATTAAGCCATCCCAGCAAACGTCGGTTGAGAGCACTCCCGACGACGCTGGCGGCGGCGAAGGCTGGCAGATGGTACAGCCCAGAAGAAAGCCCGGGAGTCCAGAACGAAGCGCGGGGAAAACAAAAACGCAACGCGAAAAACCGTGCCGCGAAAAACTCCGCGCTTGTTCGGTAAAATTAGAGCGTGTGGAGGCACTCGATGCCGTTACCGAGGGAGCAATCCTTCCCCTCGCATCCGCCGAAGCCGCGACGGTCGATAGCGTACCCTCTGGGGAAACCGAGGGGGAACCGCGCGCCGCGCTCGACGCGATCGAGGAGGCCGCCTTCCAGCAGGCGGTGGAAGAACTCCCGGAGAGGCTTACGAAGGCCGGCCGCGAGGAAGGCTCCGGATGCAGGTGAGGCCGAACCGGATGCCGGAAGTGCGTCCTCCTCAACGGAAGCGCCACCAAAAAAGACGGGACGCAACTCCCAGAATCCCAGGAGGCGCATACGGATCAATAAGGAGGAGGATGAACTGGCACCCGACGGGAAAGCCGGCAGCGTGGGAAGCGAGAGTGGGAATCCCTCATTCCCCGACACCGTGCAGCTGGCGACCCCCATGGAAGAGTAAGTGCAGGTGGGTGAAACCCCCTTCCTCTTCACGGCCCTGACGAAGATTCGGCCCCATGGAGGACGGAGAAGCGGTGCAGGACGCACCTTCTCCTCCTAGCGACCAGCCCGACAAGGTGGCGGGAACCCATTGCCACTTTCCCAGGAATAACACCTGAGCTCGCCTGTCGCCGTACGATCCGCGTAGCCTGCTGGAATGTCAACGGGCTGCGCGACGACGGCAACAGGCGGGATACGGCCGACACCCTGCGCGACTTCGACCTGGCGCTCCTGCAGGAGATCCACGTGATCACCGCAGAAAACGCCCAGGAGATCGAGAGGATCGCAGGGGGGCGTCTGCTTATCACCCGGATGCGCCACGACGTTTATTAAAAAACTATCCGGAAACAGAGTTCCTGGACAAAGGAAAAACAAGAGACGAAGGGGGTGGGATCACCGACACGCAGGTCGGTATGCCGAAAGTTCGGAACACGAAAGAGGTAACCACAAATACACTACTATAAAAAATAAAAATAAAAATATGGAGGGCAGGGGACAGGGGTCTTTGGTTCGGCCGTTCCTTCCTTTCAGAACCGGCGATGGATTGCCGGCGATCTCTCTCCTCATGCTCTCTGGTAGGTGGGCTCACTCGGCAGCCGACGACATGTTAGCGCTGACTAGTCCGGTGAGCTGACGAAGGATGGCCAGCTTCTCCAACTCTCAGAAGGCCTTGTCGATAACGCGGGAGCAACAGACCGTTGCAACGACAGCACCTAAAGACAGACCATCTGGCGTGAGGAAGCGGCGCATCAAGTCTCTCGCGGTGACCCCTGGTGCAGAAGAACTGAGGCCAGCCTCCGCCACAGTCCTAGGAGAACACCACAGTCCAGGAGCAAGTGCGGGAGCGTTTCCACTTTTCCGCACCGCTTACAGTTTGATGAGACAACTACCCCGAAAACACGGTTCGTCCGCTGGTTGGAGTGAAACCTCCAATGCACAAGTATGATGACGTCCTGTTTCCAGGATAAAGGGAACACCGAAGTGTTCAGACAGAAGGGAGGGACCACAAGTTCTTCAGGGAGCACACTCAAGTGTTCACTCCACCGAAGGAGTCCCTTCGGAATGTGGCGAGGCGTGGCGACGTCTGCCAGCTCGCAAGACCTCCAGCCGCCTATGGGTCGTGTTGCTCCTGCGATGGTGCAGGTGACCTCCCATCTGGCCGGTTCGCAGCTGTCATCTCTTGCCCTGAGATCTGACAACACGTCGGCGTGTGGCGTGACGACCAGGCGAGTCCACGTCTCCTGGCTGTTGCACACCTCATCCACCGTGCAGTACGGGTAGAGGTGAGCGCAACGGAGTTCCTGGAGTGAAACATCCTGGTGCTTTGCCCAGCCATGCAACGGTTCCTGCCGCCAATATTCAAAGTTCGTTGGGCGGCAGGAAATCCATGCTTGGGCTACCAAGAGCCGGTAGAGGGGTTTCAATGGAAAACCGAAGCTTCTGTTGGCGCGCTCCGTGTGCGGCCGCAGCGACAGAAGACCATCGCTACCGGTGCAGCGCTGCAGGAGCAGGCGAGCAAAAGCGCACCACGGAGTGGACCAAAGGTTGGCGCACAAGGCCAACATCCGAAGCAGCATCTGCAGCTCGATTCCCTTCAGCGTCAGGATGCCTAAGCCAGCATTCCGACGCGGAGCCGCCAAGTCCTTGAGGCGGATCCTAAACCTCGCAGGACCCCACAGACCGTTCCTCAACAGGCTGTGCGTCCGGAGCTTGGGCGAGTAGGAAGACGGCAAACAAAAATCAGGGGGCGCAAGAGGTGGGCAACGAAGGTGTTCCATATCGTGGCCCGCTCTGGAAGGACGAACCTGCCATGGTGAAACGGGCTCAGAGCACTGGTAGCCTTCCGAAGGCAGTCTGACCACACTTCCACTGGGCTGATGTTCCCCAGCGGTACGCCCAGATATTGCATGAACGAAGAGGTCGGGATCCCCAGGCGGATCCAGTCGGACTGTCCCTCCCACGTCGCAATAATAGGAACGATCACGCTCTTGCTCCAGTTTACGCTCATGCCCGCTCCCCGGCGAATCAGCTCGAAGGAATCTTCGAGATTGGACGCCGGGCTGGTCATATGTAAAAGGAGAAGCAGATCCTCAGCATAAACTGCCACGGACGGCGTTCCTGGACAAGAGCTCGGCAGGTTGGCCAGCGTCAGTCTGTACACCCTCAGCACCAACTCAAAAAAGATGCTGAAGAGCAACGGGCTTAAGCTGTCGCCCTGCCTGATGCTCCGCCGCACCGGCACGCCGTACACGTGGCACCCGCTGAAAGAGATAGAAATGAGCGCGTGGCGCCAGCAAGCGCGCCAATAGGCTACGAGGTGCACACGGAGACCGAGGCGTTCCAGGAGCTCCAGGAGATCCTGATTCACGCAGTCGAGCGCCTTGCGTGCTCCAGGGTGGACGTGTTTTCTCGGTGCTCCTCGTGCCAGGAGGTCTCCCCTAGTGCTAGCGTCGTGTAGTTCGGTGGTCGATCAGGCAGCGATGCCTGACGCGACCACCAGGGATGGCCAGGGGGCAGCGGCAACGCCGCCCCCAGAGGCGATGGAGAGCCAGTGGGCGGCGGCAACGTCGCCCCCAGAGGCGATGGAAGTGGGTTCATCCGCCCCCACAGAATCGGTCCTCGCTGCAGCGCGGGCGTGGAGCGCCGTTGTGTCGGCGCCATCTCCTGCAGCCGCGACGGAATTGTCGGCCTATGTAGAGGAGGGGTACAACCCCTCATTGTTCTACAAGGTAGGCAACCTTTATTCTTGAGAGAGCGCGCGCGCCTTTTCGAAGGGTATGCGCGCTCTCGATGTGAAAGAGGAGGAGCTCAGCGCTATGACCATCCGCAGCGGGGGTCAGTACGTTGAGGTCATCTGCAAACAAGCAGAGCTGGCCCAACGACTGCTAAAAACCCCCGTGGTGATGGTGGCGCGCAGGCTTCTTTCCATTAAGGCGGATCACAGCATGGTGGTCCACCTATTAGGCGTCACAGCGCGGATGCGGAAGGAACAGGTTCGCGCCGCGTTGGAGCAATACGCTACGGTTCACGCGCAGTGGACAAAAGTTAGTCTCTTTGAGGACTACACGGGGCTGCAACACGGCCTCACGGCTGCGCGCGTGACCGTTCGGGATGGCTACACTCTTCCTCACAAACTCGTGTTCGAAGGCGAAACCGTCGACCTCTGGTATGTGGGGAAGCCGAAATACTGTGGCTTCTGCAATACGTCGGGCCACCTCAAAAAGAGGTGTCCCAATGTGCAGTGCCAAGTATGCGGAACCATGGGACACACGAGAGAGGTGTGCCCTAAAGCAGTAGTGCGGGTGGTTTCCAAGAGAAACATTAAAAAACGTGCCCGGCTTCTGCAGAAAAGGCTGGAGGCGGAAGCTGCCGCGAAGGCTGTTCCACCCGCGCCCAAGGCCCAGGCCGCACTCGAGACCCCGGCGAACAACGCCGAACAAGTCGAGGGAACTAGCCAGGAGCCTGGGTGGCAGGTGGCTACGGCCAAAAAATCAAGGAAGGAGAGGAGAATGGAGAAAAAGCTCGCGTACCGCCAGAAAAAAACGCAGGCAAGCGAGCAGATAAAAGAATGCAGCGTTGTCGTTTATTATCCGGTTGCGCCGTAACATTTATTATAATATCAACTGGGAACTGTGTTCCCAGGCAAGGGGAACAGAAAATGGGGAGTAGATTTCCCGGAACGCAGTCCGGGCACACTGAGAGTTCGGAACGGGAGAGGGGGGCAGAATAAATAAATAAATTGGGTGGGAGGGCGGGGACAGGGGTACACAGTCTAACCGTTCCTATTCTCAGAACCGGCTGTGAATGCCGCCGATCTCTGTCCTCACTTCTGCTCCAAGATGTGGCCACCCGGCCGCCATTTGCAGGTTGCAGGCTGCGGTGTCGGGGACCGATGTTGGGACCGCTCGCATCTGCAATACGTGGCGGGCCCTGACAATGGCGCGGACGCAGCAGATGATTGCCACGACCGCTCCAAGAGAAAGACCGCCACGCGTGTAGAAGCGGCGCATCCAATCCAGTGTGGTGTGTCGAGGGTGCAGAAGCGCTGAAGACAGCCGCTGCCACAGCTCCTGGAGGGCACCGCACTTAAACAGCAAATGCGGAAGCGATTCCACCGCTCCGCATTTGGCACAGTTCGGGGACGCAACTTCCCCGGAAACCAGATGCGCGCGCTGGTTGCAGTAAAGACCCTAATGCACCAGCAGAAAAGCGTCCTGTTTCCACCGAAGGGGAAACACGGTCGCGTCCAAGGACGCAGAAGGGACCACAAGTTCTTCGGTGGGCACCCCGAGGAGCTCGCTTCACCGGAAAAGTCCCTTGGCACGAAGGCGAGGCGTGGCAGCGTCTGCCAGCTCGCAACTCCTTTAGCCGCCCAGCAGTCGGGTTTCGCCTGCGATTTCGCAAGTGACCTCCCACCTCGCCGGCAGGTCACTGTCATCTCGCACCATCAGTGCACACAGTGCTTCGGCGAGTGGCGTTGCGGCTAGGCGTGTCCACTGGTCCTGGTCTTCTAGCACCTCCCCCACTGGACAGTATGGGGAAAGGTTCACGCAACGGAGTTCCAAACGGGACACATCCTGTTGCGTTGCCCAGGACGATAATGCTTCCTGCCTTCAGGCGTTGAAGTTCGTCGGCCGGCAAGAGATCCAAGCATGCTTTCCCAGAAGCGAGGAGAGCTGCTTCAGTGGGAAGTCGAATCCTCTCTGGGCGCACTCCGTGCGCAGGTGCAACGAACACAGTCCGTCGCCAACCGTGCAGCGCCGCAGCAGCAGCCGCGCTGGAGCACACCAGGGAATAGTCCAGAGCTGCGCACAAAGTGCCAGCATGCGGAACTGCACTAGCAGTCCGATCCGCTCCAGCGTCAGGATGCCCAATCCTGCATCCCGCCGAGAAGCCGCCAAGTCCTTCAGGCGTATCCGGGACCTCGCCGCTCCCCACAGGGCGTTACGCAACAGGCGTTGCGCTTGGCGCTTAGCCGAGTAGGGAGGGGGACAAACAAAAAAGAGGGGACGAAAGAGGGGGGCAACTAAAATGTTCCACACGAAGGCCCGTTCCGACAGGAGAAACCTGCCGCCTCGGAACGGGCCCAGAGCAGTCTCGGCCTTGTGAAGGCAGTCCGACCACGCTTCTGCTGGACAGAAGGCGCCCAAGGGAACGCCGAGGTACTTCAAGCACCTGCCCGTGTGGATCCCCAGGCGGATCCAGTCGGACTGCCCCTCCCACGTAGAGCCAACCGGTACAACGGTTGATTTCGTCCTGTTGACGCTCAGGCCCGCTCCCCGACGAATGAGCTCGAAGAAGTCCTCGAGCCTGGACGCCGGGGTGGACATGGGCAGCAGCAGGAGAAGGTCGTCAGCATAGACGGCCACAACCGGTGTTCCCGGGCAGGAGCTCGGCAGGTTGGCCAGCGTCAGCCTGTACGCCCTTAGCACCAACTCAAAGAAGATGCTGAAGAGCAGGGGGCTTAAGCTGTCTCCCTGCCTGATACCCCGCCGTATGGGAACGCTGTACACGTGGCGCGCGCTGAAAGAGATACAGCATAACGCGTGGCGTTAGAAGGAGCGCAAGTAGCCGATGAGGTGCGTCGGGAGGCCTAGGCGTCCCAGAAGCTCCAGAAGGAGGTCCTGCTTTACGCTGTCGAACGCTTTGCAGAGATCGACATCGACCGCTAAGGCTCCCGGCGTTCCATCGTGCCTTGAACACCGCCGCTTACCTTCCGCAGCGGCGATTTCGGCTTCCTGGCTCTGCTGCGCCACGCGCTGCTGCAACTCGAACCATGTTCGCGCGAAGAAGAGATTCGCGTCCATGGACTGCCCCGGAACAGCATACGTCTGCTCCGGACTTACCAAGGACTCCGCGATTCTCCCCAGGCGCGCGACCCATAGCTTGGAGAACAACTTGACGTCCGAATTCATCAAGGTAATCGGACGCCAGTTGCTGAGGTGGCGCAAATCACCGCCTTTCGGCAGGAGCCGCACCTTTGCTGAGCGGAAAGAAGCGGGAACATCTCCCGTCTCACGCATCAGCGAGAAAAGGCTTAGCACCAGGGGGACGAGCTCCGCCGCAAAGCACTGAAAGAACTCCGCGGGCCGGCCATCCTCCCCAGGCGCCTTACGCCTCTTCAGGCCCGCTATGGCGGAAGATACTTCTTCCGCCGTGAAGGGCCAATCCAATCTGGCGCGTTCCTCCTCGTCGATAGCAGGGTTGCCCGTCGGAAGAAGCAGCTCGGAGAGACTGCGTTCCGTTGGCTCCTCCGCGTACAATCAGGAGTAGTAGCGCTTGACTACGCGGTGTACTTCGGCTGCAGCCTAGCATTCCTGGCCAGCGTCATCGAGCAGACAAGCCGCTCCAGACTGCCAAACCTGGCGCTCGGCCCTGGCCTTGTACTCCGCCAGACGCCGGACGTCCGGGCATCGGGAGAAGGTACGCGCTTGCAGGTAGGATCTGCTGTTCGCGACACCCTCCCCGAAGCCGCGGGGAAGCAGGTGCAAGGGGAACCGGCAGCAGAACTCGCGGACCGATATTTTCAGATCGTCCCAGTCCTGGAGTTCACGGATAGCGAAGCCCCGGAGGTGTTGGCGAAGATGCTCCGCCGCCTCCGAATTGCTAAGCCAGTCGGCCGGCAACCTCCAGACATTCATCGGAGGCCCTTTGCCAGGCGGGAGGAGCTCGAACTCCAGTCTCGGATGATCCGAAATCGCGGACAGCAGGCGCCCTCTCCGACCTACTCGTGAGAGCAGGTGTTCATCGAGGAACGCATGGTCCGGCGATCTCTCCATCCCGTGCTCACCAGCAAGCAAGTTTTGCACGCGCACGGACGCGCATACCTTGCTCACCAGTTGCTTCTCCCTCAAGCGGCATCTCTCCTCTGT
Organism: Raillietiella orientalis; assembly: GCA_036172245.1. Taxonomy (NCBI): domain Eukaryota; kingdom Metazoa; phylum Arthropoda; class Ichthyostraca; order Raillietiellida; family Raillietiellidae; genus Raillietiella; species Raillietiella orientalis. The sequence continues at coordinate 26,475 of JAYWIR010000104.1, read as the reverse complement.
TAGCAGGTGGACGTTGAAGTCTCCTGCAAGGAGGTTCGCCACGTTAGGGCCGGAGTCAGCGAGCCAGCGGCTGCGCAGGCCACCCAGGAATGCAAGTCGCTGGGCGTAATGCCGGCCGCCGCTCGGCGCGTAGATGTTCGTAACGACCAGGTCGATCGATTCGGACCACTTGAGCACAAGTGGGCCCACACGACCTTCCTCGTCGAAACAAACGTTCCGCACCGCCACCGCCACCCTGCCTCGGACGAGGAACGCGACTCCGCACGTGTGAGCGGAGCCTTGCCGCCAGTGTAGCGTCCCGCCCGCGCGCTCTTTTAGATGCGATGCCTGCCGTTCGGAGATGCTGTGTAGCTCCTGCAGCAGCACCAGATCGAACGCGCGCAAAGCGTTGGCCACCGTCCGCCTTTTGTCAGCATCACGTAGCCCGTTCACATTTCAACAGTCCACGCTGACGCGGCGAGCGGACGCGAGTCCACGCATCACTGCTGCGGACATGACGGCGTGCTCCTCGCCCCGTCCGGCGAGAAGTCAGCTGGTAGGAGAGCGGATTGGGAAGCGGAATCGCTCCCGTTCGCCGCCACATCGCGCCCAGCTGAGTCCTGGGAGCCGAGGATCATCGCCTCGGTCTCCGTGCAGGAGCCGGAACCGCCTCCGGCAACAGACTCGTGCTTTCGCACTTTAGCTCGGCGCTCTACCGGTTTACCCCGGGATGCGCGCTCCATTTGTTTGCACTCGGACTCCACCTCGGAGTCCGAGTGCCTGGCGCGAGACTGGCGTTTTGCCAGTCTCTTTTTGTTTCGGCAGGTGGAGGCTTGCCCTGCTTGCGCGTGGGTCGTCGCAGTCGCCAATGCAGCCTCCGGAGCTTTGGCTTCCGCAGCCGCCCTCTCGCGCGAAGCGACGGAGACACAGCACGCAGCCGTAATGCGTACCTGGGTACGCACTTTCTTCGGCGTGCTTCTCTTTTGCCTCCCACCCACCTTAAGGATGGGGAATATTGAAGGGTCAACCTTCTTCTTCCCTTTGTGGGCGTCCTGGAGACGCGAGTCCAGCCCGCGTCGGGGACGCCCTCCTGGGAGGCCGACGCCTCCCTCAATTGTTTGGCCGGAGATGCGGGCTCACGTTTCGCGCTCGCGGCAGGAGACGGCTCCGTCCCCGTTACGCACTGCACCTGCTCCTTAGCGATGCGGGCGAAACGGCGGTCATTGCCGTCGTCCCGCGAGGCGCTATTGCAGCCTTCGCTGCTCGTTTCTTCGGCGTGGAAGACGTGATCTCCACCGCCGTAGGAGCAGACTGCCGTTCAGAGGCAGCTCCGAGGGTACCCGCGCACGGTTTCTCGTGTGCTCCGCTGGACGCACAAGCGGACGCGGACGGTTCAGCAGCCTTGATTGAGTGCGTGCCCGCACTCTTAGGCTGCTTCGAAGGGGGCGATTTGCCCCCAGGGCGACGTGGCATATTTCCCGTCTGCGCGGCTGTCTGGGATGGTGGCTTCCCTGAAGCAACCGCGCCCTTTTTCGCGGGACCGCCACTCGAAGATGCCCCGCCCTTCGCGCCCGATTTCTCACGTGGCACAACGGGGGACCTTTTCGGCGCGGACGGGGTCGATTGTTGGCGGCTTTTCTCCTGCCGCTTTCTCTTTAGCTCGGCGCACTCTTTGATGGAGTGGCCGAGCTGTTTACAATAGCGGCAGTTGCGTGAAGGGCACGTCCACGGACGGTGGCCCTCTGCACTGCAAATGCCGCAAGCCGGTCGCTGGCCGGCAAATTTAAGGTGGACTATCGCATCGCCCACCTGCAAGTGCGGAGGCATTTGCCTCCTATCCGCCATAATGACACGCGCCATGGCAAGTCCGCTGTGGAGAGATGCAATCCTTTTGATCGGATTGTCTGCTCTCCACAGCGCGTGCACCGTGGCGAATGCACTAAGTGCAGCGACGACCACGCGATCGGGCGTGTCCACCTGGACGGCGGACAATCGGACCACGAACGACTGGTCCATGGCCGACGGGACGACCTCCTTCCCGCGGATATTTAGCGGGGTTCGGAGAAGGCGCTGGACTAGGGATGCCTCTTTGCAGTGCACCTCCCAGTGTCCGAGCGCGTTAACCGGCATGACGGCCAGGAGGTCGTCCTGTCGGACCCCGACGCGCAAAAGCTCATCTTGTAGATTTTCTCCGACCCCGTCGGAGATCGCAGCACTCACCGGATAGCAGAGCGCAGGCTTGTAGCCATGGGCTGCATATGCCTGCAGCTCCGCTTCGTCGGGCGGTGCTCCTTTGGCTGCCGCCGCCTTGACGACGGCGGCGAAGCTTCTCGCCGTAGGCGAGACACAAGAATCAGAGGCGGACCGGACATCTGGAGTAGAGTCTCCACTGCCAGTAGCAGCCTCCACATCCATCTTTTGCTGCAGGGGCTCCGTGGACATCCCGGTGGACGCACTCGGGCATACCACACACAAAAAGAAGGAAAGGAATCACGCTCGAGGAGCAACACAGAACACGTCCGTGCGGCACTTGCCGTGGAGCGTATTCCTGACCACTGCGAAAAAGAACTAGCCGCTACCGACGACAATCCCTCTGTTGACTCTGTCAAGAGCGAGGGGAGCGAGCCGGCGGCGGCGTCCGTCATCGACACCACCATCGATGACGTAGCCATCGCGCGAGCCGCGTAGGAGCTGGCTGCCTCGTTGCAGCCGGCCGCCTCCAAGGCTGGCAAGAAGGCCTTAAGGCGTCCGGCATCCTCTCAGGAGTCCCCCACTTCCGACCCCGAGGTGGAGGCCGAAAGCGCAGCCTTGTTTCCACGGCACCCCGCAAAAAGGCTGGACGTAAGTCCACAAAGCCGAGGAAGCTCGTCTCCCCCGTCGATGGGGAAGAGATGGCTTCCGCAAGCGAGGGTGCCATGAGCGTGGAAAACTCTCGGGATTCGTCGCCCGAGAGACTCCCAAGCGCGGACATGGAGGGGATGGAGGGAATGGAGGCCGAACAGGTGCCTCAGGTGCCTGAGAAGGCCGAAACCCCCATGGACATCCCGCCCGCCTCGCAAGAGGCGTGCTTCCCCACACCTTAATCTTCCCAGCAGTAATGCCGGGAATCTCCTCCCTCCGTCGTCTGCGCATCGCCGTTTGGAACGAGAACGGCATGACAGATGCCGGCAGGAGACGAGACATGGCCGCCCTTCTGGAGTCCTTCGACCTTGCGCTGCTGCAGGAGATCCACGTGATCTCTGAAGAACAAGCGCAAAAGATCGAACGAATCTCTGCAGGGCGGCTATTTATCTCCCGGATGCGCCGGAACGTTTATTAAAAAATATCCGGGAACAGAGTTCCTGGACAAAGGGGAAAACAAGATACGAAGGGGGTGGGATCCCTGACATGCAGATCGGTATGACGAAAGTCCGGAACGGGAGGGAGGGGACCACAAATGCACTACTATAAAAAATAAAAATAAAAACATGGTGGGCAGGGGACAGGGGGTTTTGGTGAATCCGTTCCTTTCTTTGAAAACCGGCGATGAATGCCGGCGATCTCTCTCCTTACGTCCTGTGGCAGATGGACCCACTCGGCAGCCGACGACATGCTTGCACTGGCTAATCTGGTGGGCTGACGAAGGATGGCCAGCTTCTCCAACACTCGGTGGGCCTTGTCGATGGCGCGGGTGCAACACACGGTTGCAATGACAGCACCCAAAGACAGGCCGCTTGGCGTAAAGAAAGGGCGCATCAAGTCCCTCGCGGTGTCCCCCTGGTGCAGGAGAACTGAGGCCAGCCTCCACCAAAGTCCTAGAAGGGCACCGCAGTTTAGGAGCAGGTGCGGGAGCGTTTCCACTTTCCCGCACCGCTTACAGTTTGGAGAGACCACTTCCCCGGAAACACGGTTCGTCCGCTGGTTGGAGTGAAATCCTCAATGCACCAGCATGATGACGTCCTGCTTCCACGAAAGGGGGAACACAGAAGTGTTCAGACACGAGGGAGGGACCGCAAGTTCTTCGGGGGGCACACTCAAGTGTTTACTCCACCGAAGGAGTCCCTTCGAGATGTGGCGAGGCGTGGCGGCGTCTGCCAGCTCGCAAGTCCTCCAGCCGCCAATAGGTGGTGTTGTTCCTGCAATGGTGGAGCCGACCTCCCATCTCGCCGGTTCGCAGCTGTCATCTCTTGCCCTGAGGGCGGACAGTGCGTCGGCGAGGGGTGTGAGGGCCAGGCCGGTCCACTTCTCCTGGCTGCTACAGATCTCATCCACCGTGCAGTTCGGAGAGAGGTGAACGCAACGGAGTTCCAGGAATGAAACATCCTGGTGCTTTTCCCAGCCATGCAACGGTTCCTGCCGCCTGTCTTGAAAGTTCGTTGGGCGGCAGGAGATCCATTCCTGAGCTGCCAGGAGCCGGTAGAGCGGTTTCTAAGGAGAACGGAAACTTGTCGTGGGGTTCTCCGTGTGCGGACGCAGCGACAGAAGTCCGTCGCTGCCGGTGCAGCGCCGCAGGAGCAGGCGCGCAGGAGGCTGCTCGCAATACCTCCGGAAAAGGTGAAGTGGCCCCTAGCGTGTTGGGATAGCCGCACCCTTTTGTTAAAGTGGCAGGAGACGGCGTTGCAATTTCTCCACTGGTGACTGTTAAGCAGAGCACGTCTGTCTCACTGGACACTGGGGAATGTGGATGCCCCCTGTGTCGAGTGCGCTGAAAGAGAAACCTTCCCGCATCTGACCCTCGAGTGTGTCGCCCTGGATGGACTCTGGAGTCGAATCGCCTTAATCCTCCATCTTCCAGTAGGCGACCCTAAGGACATTTACCGTCGCCTCTTTCTGCGTGACGGCCTGCGCCCTGCAGAGTCTCTAGCAGTCCTCTGCTGCGTGCGCGGCATCGTGCAAAGGTGGCACGCCAGAAGAAGATTCCAAAAATGCAGGGACGCCATCCACTGGACGACGATCTCTTTAGAGACGGCGACAAGGTGGCGTCTACCTCCCACGGTGGCAGCAGAACTTGACTGCATCCTAAACAGGATGCAGAGGACCGACCCAGGCGCCCTGTGATCACTTCCCTGCCCCCCTGTCCCACATATAACTGTTTTCCTCCCCGTTATTTCTCTTTGTGTTTCTTTTTGTTTGAGTTTCCCCTTCCCACGCGCCTCGAAAATGGACCTAACGGTATCGGCACCGGCATTCGACACGTCTGCGAGCGTGGGAAAACCAAAAATTTTCCCACAAAAGCATATCAATAGACTTTATTGGCTAATTTGATATGAATTAGATTAATAAATCCCCCGACATATCCGGGTGACAAACGTCGGCCGCGCCCGAGCACTGCAGGCCCTGGTCGTCGAGCAGACAAGCCGCTCCCGACTGCCAGACCTGACGCTCGGCCTTGGACTTGTACTCCGCAAGGTACCGGACGTCCGAGAATCGAAAGAATTGGCGGACTTGCAGAAACTCTCTGCTGTTGGCCACGCCTTCCCCGAAGCCACGAGGAAGCAGGCGCAAGGGGAACCGGCTGCAGAACTCGCGGACCAATCTTTTCAGATCGTCCCAGTGCACGAAAGAAAGCGGACCGGTTTTTGTTTCGCTCTTGAGCGTTTGTGGTTTTCTTTTTTTCTCTTTTTTCTTAATGTGCCAGTGGATTCAGTGGTGGCTAGGCAGCAATGCCTGGGACCACCACCAATGTTAAGGAGGAAGCGACGTCTATGTCGCCCCCTGAATCAATGGATGTAAGGGCAACTGCCCCCACAGAAGCGACTCCCTCGCTAGAGAGAAGCTGGAGTTCCGTGGCTGCGGCGCCAACGCAAGAGGCTGCGGCTGAGTCGAAAGCCTACCTGGAGGAGGGGTACAATCCCCTTCTACTCTACAAGGTAGGCAACCTTTACTCCTTTGAGAGTGCACGCGCTTTCTCGAAAGAGATGCACTCCCTCAAAGTACCCCAGGAGGAACTCTTGGCGATGACCATTAGGAGTGGTGGACAGTACGTTGAGGTGATTTGCAAAGAAGCAAATCTTGCCCAGCGAATGCTCCGTACACCTGTTCCTTCAGGGAATCGCCGGCTCCTCCCCATCACGGAGGATAGATCTATCGTGATCCACCTCCTCGGAATCACCTTCCGGATGGCCGAAGAGGCTGTCCGAAAGGAACTAGTTAAGTTTGGAACTGTCCACGCGTTGTGGAAAAGGGCGACTCCGTTTTGGGAGTACGATCTCCTGAATTGCGGTATGGCTTCCGCGCGCATCACGGTCCGCGAGGGTTGCTCCCTACCAAACAAGCTGGAGGTCAACGGCGAACCCGTTGACATCTGGTATGTTGGTATGCCGCATTTCTGCGGGCATTGCAGCACTTCAGGTGACCTGAAGTCACCTGAAAAAAAGGAGCCCCCACTTGCAGTGCAAGCAATGCAAGCAACCCGGGCACACTCTTCCAGTGTGCCGCAAAATGAAGTCCGCATCGCGTCCTCACGGAATGCGAAGAAGCGCGCGGCGAGAAAAAGACGAGTTCAGGCAGCCCGAGAGAGAGCCGCCGCTCGAAAAACAACTATCGTGCCCCAGGTGAAGGTCTGCTCCGAGATCTTGGAAAACTCGGACAAGATCGAGGAGAACGGCCAGGAACCTGGATGGCAGGTAGTAAAATCCAAGAGGCAGAAAAGCCTCAAGGAAGAAAAAAAAAATGTCGCGAAACGCAGCAAGAATTTGCCGCGTTGCGAAAATATCAAACGCTGCTCTGTCGTCATCAAGCGCATTCCTGCGGTCAAACAGAGCGGCAAAATTGCACTCGTCGCTGCCGACTTTCAGCCCTCCGGCAAATTAATGCCGCAGGCTATCGACACGGGGGTGGCGTCCGTCGTCGAACGCATACTCGACGACGTCGCCTTTGAGCGAGCGGAGGAGGAGCTCGCTGCATCCTTGCAGCGTCCCCTTAAATACGCGAAAAAGGCCTTAAGGCGTCCGACCTCGATCAAGAAGTCGGAGATTCCGAACTCTGACGCAGAGGCGGAAAACACAGCCTGCGGCATCGCGGCCTCCCGCTTGAAGGCCAATCGCACGAAGAAGGCTCCCCGCAAAATTAACTCGTCCGTGGGAAAGAGAGAGATAATTGAGGAAAGCGAGCGTGCCAATAAAGTGGGGAACTCAGGGGACTCTCCTCGAGAGGTAACCCCACGCTGCGACCCCGGAGGGAGGAAAAGGGTAGAGTCTGTGCCCCAGGTTCTTCAAGTGCCTGAGATGACCGCGGTCCCCTTACTCGTCCCTCCCACCTTTCCCTTGACAGGTGCTGCAACGCCACGTTCCCAGCCTTAATGCTGGGAATCGCCTCTTGCCGCCGTCTGCGAATTGCCTGTTGGAACGCCAACGGGCTAAGCGACGACGGCAAGAGACGAGACGTGGCCTGCACTTTGGCATCGTTCGACCTGGTGCTGCTGCAGGAGATCCACGTGATCTCCGCAGATCAAGCAACGGAGATGGAGCGTATCTCGGGTGGACTGCTGCTGTGGCGTTGCGGCACCATTAAATCTTGAGGTGTCGCGTTCCCGCTTCGTCCAGCTGTCGAAGCTGCTGCAAAGGGCGTAATGTTCGATAGTGCCGGTCGCGTCGGGCAGTTGAACATCAGGTGGTCCGAATCCATCGATCTGGTCATTACCAACGTGTACGCTTCAAGCGGCAGCGACGCGCTAAGAGCAAAGGCAAGGAGAGATTTCTTCCCTTCCCTGAGGCGCGAATATCTGGACGAAGCGGGAGTGCGCAAAGCGCACCTAATCGCAGGTGACTTTAACCTGCGCCTGCTGTCAGGTGCTTCCGACACACTTCGGGACCAGGTGAACGAGCTGTGCGCAGAGATGCACACGCGCAACTTGTTCGCGGGAGATCCGGAAGTGGCCGACAGCATAGATCACGTGTTTCTTGACCAACACCTTTGCTCACGCGTGCGCAGGCGCGGCAAGTTACCGTCGGAACTGTCGGACCATGACCAGATCGTACTCGAGGTGCGCCCACGCGATAGGGGTCCGCCGTCATCTGCGTGGCGCTTACCAGAGGACTGACTGAAACTTACGGAAGCCTCGGAGCATCTCCGCGGATTCATACGAGGTTTCAGCTTGCAGAGGCTTCAGTACTGGGACTGCTTCAAGCGCTCGGTCCGGGATTTTTGCGACGAGTTCCCTATGAACCTCCTGCCTGCCGGGTTTGGGGAAAGTGTGCGTAACGAGAGATGGTATTTACAATCTTGATGTTACGCGCGAACACCAGACGTACGCAAGCTAGCCGAATACCGTGCGGGAGCCGAGAGGCAGGCGTGGCAATCCGGGTCGGCCAGCTTACTGGACGACCAAAGTTCCGAGCACTCAACCCCCGCCCAGGTAAAAGGCTTATTAAAAAAATTCTACTCCTCCCTGTACGCGCGCGCTCCACCGGAACGAAATGTCTCGCGACTTCTTCTTCCGGAAGGCTCTCCGGCGATCGAAGAGGAAGATAGAAAGACCCTCGACGAGCCTTTCACGATGGGCGAGATCATCTCGGCCATCGGAAACCTCAAGAGGCGGAAGGCTTCAGGGGAGGACAGCCTGCCAGCAGAATTTTTCCAATGTTTCGAGGCAAAGCTCACTCCTCTGGTGAAGAAACTCACCTTGCTGATCCGCGAAACGGGCGACGTCTACGCCTCGTTTCGTTCGGCAAAGGTGCGTCTCCTCCCTAAGGGAGGAGACCTTCGGAGCATGAGCAACTGGCGGCCGATTACCGTGATAAACGCGGACTCCAAGTTGCTGGCGAAATTGTGGGCTGAACGACTGGGGCGGTTAGCAGAAAGCTTCATTAGCCCGGAGCAGACATATGCTGTTCCCGGGCGGAGCATGGATGCCAACCTGTTCCTCGCCAGCACCTTTTTCGCGCTCCAACAGGAAGGGGTCAGGATGGGCAACCGGACTTCCGGAATGTCCGCCGCTAGGAAACGGGATGGTTGGGGGGGGAGGGAGCCCTCGCAGTCGCAGTCGATTTGCATAAAGCATTCGACTGTGTCGACCAGAGGCTCCTCCTGGAGCTGCTGGAACGCTTGGGCTTCCCGGTCAATTTGCTGACCTACCTGCGATCCTGCTGGCGCGACGCGCTCATACAGATCTTTGTCAGTAAACACACCGTGCACGGCGTACCAGTGTGACGCGGCATACGGCAGGGAGACAGCCTGAGTCCCTTGCTCTTCAGTACCTACTTCCAGTTGGTAATGAGAGCGTACACGGAAACTCTAGCGCACCTGCCGCGCGACTATTCCGGTACGCCCGCGGTGTGAGCATATGCGGACGACCTACTGCTGCTGCTCCCTATGTCCACCCCGGCATCGGCGGTCGAGGAGTTCTTCGACCTGCTAAGTCGGGGAATTGGGCTTGAGGTGAACAGGGCGAAGTCGTCCGTCATGCCAATCGGTGCGGCGTGAGCAGGGCAGCCGGACTGGGTCCGTTCGGAAATCCCCAGGGTACGGTACTTCAAGTACCTCGGTGTACCAAAAAGTGATTATCTCCCTTCGGATGCGTGGTCCAGCTGCCTTCAAAAGGTAGAGACGGCGATCCGCCCGTTCCAAGGCCTCAGGTTTTTCCTGCCGGAAAGGGCCGCGGTGTGGAATGCATTCGCGGCGCCCCTCCTTCGTTCCCTGCTTTTTGTTTGTCCCCCCACCACAGAAACTAAAATTCGGACGAGGGACCTCCTAAGGATTGCCCTGCGGGGTAATGGGAGGGCCCGAGTCCGGCTTGAGGACTTGAGCGCTCCGCGTCGGGACGGCGGTCTCGGTCTCCTGACGCTAGAGCGGCTGAAGCTCCAGCTCCAGTTTCGGTTACTCGCCCTTGTGGCGAAATATTGAAATAGCAGCTGGTGCGAGCCAGCACGTCTCCTCGTCGAAAAGGCTACAGGCAAGGTGGGACTGTCATCCTTCCTTGCGCTCCGTCGTCGCCTCCAAGTTGGTCACTGCGGGTTGCAGCTGCGGAGAGTGGCTGACCTGATGAGGAAGATTGCAGGATGGCTCTGCTGTCTCCCCGTTAACGGGCCTGCATGGCTGCAGGAAACGGTTCAGACGTGGGCAAGGAGCAAGCAGCAACGCACCCAAGAAGGGCAGAGACAATTCTTCGCCCGTAATGACCGCCTGACGCCCCGGGAGGTCCTGGAGAACCCCCAAAAACGAGCATGGGCAAGGAAAACTCCCCTCGCTGCAATGCTGTTTCCGCTCGCGGAACATTTAAACGGCAACACTGCTGCGAAATGGGATGTTTTTGTGAAAATCTCCGGTACGGAGAAAAAGATCGGGGAATGGAAAACGGGAATTCTCTGCGATACTGCGGCCCGGATTACCATCCCTATTGGACTTTTGCGCTGGGGCGAGCTGCTATATGTTCCGCGGGAACAATTAAAGTGGCCCCCGGTGCTGATGAACACCTCCACCCTTCCCTTAAAATGGCAGGAGACAGCTCTATTGTTGCTGCATTGGGGACTCCCCTGCAACGCCCGCCGACACCATTGGACCTGGGGAGCGGTGAGCCTTAATTGTGCGAGGTGTGGAGAACGGGAGTTCCTCACTCACCTCCTTTTGGATTGTGTGGCTCTTCGGCCCCTTTGGAATTATTTTGCCGCGGCAATCGGTATCCCCTGCGGCAACCGCAGAGACGCAGTTAGATCCCTCTTCGTTTGCGACGCCCTTCGGCCATCGGCCTCGTTAGCAGCTCTGTGCTGCTTTCGCGGGATCGTCGCTGAATGGAGCAAGGCAACCGGAGGACCTCGCGATAAGGGTGCCATCCAGTGCGCAGCCGAATTTCTGCGGACGGCGACAGGATGGACCCATCTGGATTCATACATTTAAAAACAGCTTGCCGGCATCCTGCAAAGGATGTAACGGCCCCACAGCAGACTGTGATCCCTTCCCGTGCACCCCAGATCTTGATTTTATATATTTCTCTTTTTTGTTTCATTTTTTGTTCTGTCCTTGGTCCCTCTGCTGTCGTGGTGGACCGTGCCGGAATACGTACCGGTGACCCGGCAGGCTTAATTTTGTATACCAGTGCGTGGCCGGACCACCTGGTCAGCCACCAACGTTTGTTTTATTCGAAAGAATAAACGCCCCGGCGCAACCGGGTGAAAAACGAGCTCTCGAACGGCCAAGGTCCAGAGATTCTGGCGGACGTGCTCCGCAGCCAACGGATTTCTTAACCAGTCGGCCGGCAACCTCCAGACGTGCGTCGGAGGGCTCTTGCCAGGCGGGAGTAGCTCAAACTTCAGCCTGTAGTGGTCGGAAAGCTCGGACGTTACGGGAGTTCTTCGACCCACCTGACAATGCAGGTGATCGTTGAGAAACACATGGTCCGGCAAAGCACGCATCCCGGGATCGTCGGCCAGCGAATTCTAGGCCTGCACGGACGTGCACACCTCGTTCACCAGCCGTTTCTCCAGGCTCCTCCGATGAGGCGTAAGTGGCTCTTCGGAAACGGTGAGACTCCTCCGATAGCGCGTGGACGTTGAAGTCCCCGGCTACGATGTGAGCCACGTCGGGGCCGCAGTTGCTGAGCCAGCGGTCGCGCAGTCTCTCGAAAAACTCCAGTTTCTCGGTGTGACGCGCATAGCCGCTCGGCGCGTGCACTTTCGTGACAACAAGGTTGATCGATTCGGACCACTTGAGAACAAGTTGGCCCACACGACCTTCCTCGTCGAAACAAACGCTCCGCACCGCTCCCGCCATCCTGCCCCGGACAAGGAATGCGACTCCGCAGGTATTCTGGGAGCCTGACCTCCAATGGAGCGTCTTGCCTGCGCGAACTTGCAGATCGGCCGCTTGCTGCTCGGAGAGTGCGTGAATCTCCTGCAGCAGGGCCAGATCGAAGTCGCGCAAGACTTTGGCAACCAGTCGCCTCCTCTCGTTTTCCTGCAGCCCGTCTACGTTCCAACAGGCCACTCGGACGCGACGGGAAGAAGCAAGACTGCGCATTGCTGCTACGGATATGGAGGTGCGTTCCTCGCCCCGTCCGGAGAGGCATCAGCCGGGAGCACGGCGGATGAGGTAGCGCGAGCGCTTCCTGTCCCCACCGCGCCGCTCGCGGCCGGCTCGGTGGAGTCGAGGACCATTGCCTCGGGCTCCGAGGAGCATCGGGAACCGTTCCCGGCATCGGACTGTTGCCTGGCAAGTTTTGGCTTGCGCGCAGCCCTGGCCTTGACCGGGGCTTGGCGAGCCTTAGCGCTGCCCTCGGACTCCACCTCGGAGTCCGAATTGCGCTCGCGCGGCGGACGTTTCGCCTGCCTCTTTTCTTGCTGGCAGCTCGGAGCTGGTCCAGCACTCTTAGAAGGTGCCTTCGTCGCCGATCCCCCTTTCGGGGTCACGGCTTCGACAGCTTCCCTGTCGCCTCGGGTGTTTGTGACGGCGCGCGTGGCGGCAGCAGGGGTTTTTTCTTGCGCCTTCCTTGGCGCGGGGCTGCCTCTTCACCCCGCCTACCTTTTTGATCGGGAAGTTGGAAGAATCACGCGGTTTGCGCTCTTCTTTCTTCCCCCAACAAAAGTGCAGCAATTTTCGCCGCCTTCCGGTTTGCCTCGGTTGAGCGCGAGGGCTTCTAGGGTCCTTCGCATCCTTTCCAAAGCCTCGGATGCGGCGATGGAAGCCAGTGTCTCCTTCAACGCGTCTGCCTTTAGCACCTCCTTACCGGAAGGTGCGGGCAGAGTGGCAGGATTCTCGGAGGTCGCGCGAGGCTTTTCTATTTTTGCTGGCGTTCGGCCCGCCGTGGCCGGCTTGCCTGTCGCGAACAAAGAGGCGCGCTACCCCTTTTTCGACGCTCCGAAGGACTTCCCGGGCGTGCCACCGCTATTTCTCTTAGGAGCAAGAACGGACGGAAGCGGTGGTTTTGCAGCCTGCCCGATGTTATCGGCGGGCTAAGTCGCTCGGGGCTTTACTGAAGCAGCTTGCTGAAGCTTCTTGTCCTTTTGCGCGGGCTCTTCAGAAGCAGTACTCCCAGACACGTCCGCGCAATCGGACTTTGTGCTTGTCCGCTGCGGAACCTCGTCCGCGCCGGATTTCTTCCCCGACGACGGGGCGGAAGGAGTCGGCGTGGACGGCGATGTTGCGAGGAGGTTTCTCGCCTTCCTCTTTCGTTTTAGCTCGGCGCACTCGTTAATCGAGTGGCCGAGCAGCTTACAGTATCGGCAACTGCGTGTTGGGCACTTCCGCGGACGGTGGCCCTCCTTCCGGCAGTTGCCGCAAGCTGGGGATTGCCCGGCAAACCGGAGAGACGACGACGTCACCGAGGAGGATCTGCGAAGGCATGAGCCTCCGGTTGTCCATGGTGACGCGCGTTGTAGCGAGTCCGCAAGAGAGGCGCGCGACTTTATCGATCGGATTCGCGCGCCTCCACATTGCGTGCACTGTGGCGAACGCCTCGAGTGCAACAATGATGTCGCGGTCCGTGATTCTCGGCCGAATGCCCGAGAGCTGGACCACGAACGATTGGTCCAGGGCCGAGGGGACGACCTCCTTACCCCTGATTTTCAGGGGCGTTCGCAGCAGGCGCTGGACGAGGGCTGCATCCTTTCAGTGCACCTCCCAATGGCCTACCCCGCTCACTTTCATAAGTGCCAGGAGATTGTCCTCTCGGACCCCTACCGGTTCCAGCTCGCTCCAGAGCTGGTCGCCCGTCCCATCCCGGTACGCGGCACTGACCTTGTAGGCCAGAGGGGAGTTGTAGCCGCTAGCGGCGTACGCCTGTATCTCTGCCTCGTCGGGAGGGGCTCCGTGAGCCGCCGCTGCCTTAGCAACAGCGGCAAAACTTCTCGCTGGAGGCGAGGAACGATCGGTGGAGGCTTTCACTCCTCCAGAAGAAGGTCCTGCGACGCAGGGGGATTCCTTTACCTCCATTTCTGCGGGCACTGGCTTCATTTTCTTCGGAAAATCAACACCACACCCTAAAGGAACAGCCGCAAAAAGCACCAAAGACGGAGCGCAAGAATGCACGTCCGTACAATGGAGGGGGTCGGCCAGCCTTCGAGCCGGCCACTCCAATGGAGGGACAACAGGTAGGCGCGAATCCACCTGTGGGTGACCCGCACGACGTACAGTTACCAATAAAAGAGGGGGAACAGGTGAATTCAGCGCCTGACCCTCCTTCTCCACCTAGCGTTCCGCCATAACAGGTGGCGGAAGCCGCATCGCCATCTTCCCAGGAGTAACACCTGGGCTTGCCAGTCGCCGTCGGATCCGCGCCGCCTGCTGGAATGTCAACGGGCTGCGCGACGACGGCAACAGGCGAGATACGGCCGACACCCTGCGTGAGCTCGACCTGGCCCTGTTGCAGGAGATCCACGTGATCACCGCGGCAGACGCCCAGGAGATCGAGACGATCGTGAGGGGTTGGTTGTATTGGCAATGCGGCTTCCGCAACACCTGCGGGGTCGCGTTCTTCGTGAAGCCAGCCATCGACGCTGCCGTGAAGGGCGTGCGGTTCGATGACGACGGTCGGGTCGTTCAGCTGACTCTCAGCTGGTCCGACTCGATCGAACTGATCGTCACAAATGTGTACGCCTCCAGCGGAAAACAGGGATACAGTGACCCCAAAAGGTTGCTGGAATCCCTGAAGCGCGACTGGCTGGCGGACACGAACGTGCGAAAGGCTCACCTAATAGCTGGAGACTTCAATCTTTGCCTGCTAACAGGTGAGCCTGAAACACAAGAGAACGCGATGAATGAGTTGTGCGCCACCATGCGTGAGCGCAACTTGTTCGCAGGTAAGAGAGGTATGGTCCGCAGCATCGACCACGTCTTCCTAGACGCTGACCTGTGTTCACGGGTCGGCACACCGGGGAGGATTGTGTCGACGCTGTCGGACCATGCTCGTTCAATCTTCGAGATAAGGCCTCGCGACAAGGGACCGCCATCCACAAATTGGCGTCTCCCGGGTCACTGAACGCGACTCTCAGGTGCGAAGGAACACCTTTGCGAATTCCTGAGAGGCATCACGCTACAGAGTCTTTTGGATTGGAACCTTTCTTAGGCCTCGGTCCGCGAGTTCTGCGAGGAGTTCCCCTTACACCGCCTGCCCCCCGGATTTGGGGAGGGGGCTCGAAACCATATGGCTTATTTACAGGCCCGACGGTACAGAGGTCCGTCGCCTGGCCGAATATCGAGCAATGAACGAACGCCAAGCCTGGCAATCCAGGTCGGCCAGCATGCTCGACGACCAGGGCCGGGAATGGTCGTCCCCAGCGTCGCTACGACATCTCGTGCGGAGATTTTATTCCTCCCTTTACGAAAGGGAGCCCCCGGATCAAGACGACTCTCGGCGCTTGCTTCCGGATGACGCCCTGGTGATAGGGGAGGAGGAGTTGTTAAGCCTCGACAAGCCTTTTACCACCGGCGAAATTCTCGCCGGTAACAAAATGCTCAAGAGGCATAAAGCTCCAGGGGAAGACGCCATGCCCGCGGAGTTCTTTCAGAGCTTCGTGGAAGAGCTGGCACCCCTGCTGCTTAAGTTGATAAGACTGATCCGAGAAAAAGGCGATGTTCCTGCCTCGTTTCGGTCAGCCAGAGTGCGGCTCCCTCCGAAAGGGAGAGACCTCAGAGATTTAAAGGACTGGCGTCCGATCACGATTGTAAATACGGACGCCAAGTTAATAGTTGCCACCCAGTCACGCCGGGGCGTGCATTAAAAATTCTCTTTGATTCGTGGTACGAGGCCCCACTACGGCTAACTCAACTGGACCTGCCGGGTCGCCGGTACGCAGACCGGCGCGGCTCTCCTCGGCAGCGGAAGGGGGTGGGGGAAAAAACAAAAAGAAAAATAAAACATAAAAACAAAAAGATTTGAAAGGGTTGGGGAGGGATCACTGACCACTGGGAGGAGGGTCCATCCTTCGCAGGATGCCCTCGAGGTCCGTCCGTATAATTCCCAGGTGGGGCCATCTGGTCACAATCCGCAAGTAGCGGACTGCAACTACGACGGTATCGCTGTCGTAGCTCGATCTTCCGACGTTGCTCCAGCACGTCACAATCCCGCGTACGCAGCAAAGTGCAGCCAGGGTAGCGGCTGGACCCAGGGCATCATGCACGAACAGAAGCCGAAAAACGTCTCTGGGCTGGCTGCCCTCTTGGATAAGTAGGGAGGCACGAAGACGTTCCCACAGGGGTCGGAGGGCAGCACAATCAACAAGGAAGTGGGGGAGAGTTTCCCGTTCCCCACACCTGATGCAGGTAGGATCTACTCGACCCCTGGTCCAGTGTTGGCGGCGTGCGTTGCAGGGTAGACCCCTATGCAACAACAGAAGCGCCGACTCCTGCCACTTCAGGGGGAGGATCCTAGATTCAATTAATACCGGGGGCCACTTCTGGTCATCCGGCTGGATGCCGAGTAGCTCGCCCCATCTCTGCAGTCCTCTCGGCTGGACACTAGGGGTACTGGCGTCCGCCAGTTCACCCGTGGACCAGCCGCTGATCAACTTCTCGTTGCCTGCGATGCGGCAGGAGACTTGCCACCTAGGCTTGCGGCTGCTGGAGAGTGCCCTCCTCAGGAAGGGCATCGCCGTAGCTAGTGGGGTTGTCTCTGCCCACGTGCTTCTCGCGGGACACTGGAGTATCTTCCGCAGAGTGCAGCGGGAATAGGCGCCGCGTCGCAGGCAGTTCCACATCTCTTCATTCTTTTCATTAATCTTCGCCCACGTGCCAGCTGTCTCCTCCAGCCATGCGGAGGAGTTGGCGGGGCTGCATACCATCCAGCCGTTTTCCTTAGCCAGAGTTGCCATGCGTCTCAGGAGAAGTCCGCATCTCTTGATCTTCCTGCCACGGCACAGAAGATAGGACGCGAGACCCTCCGTTCCGGATACACGGCTGGCAAGGAGTCGGGCCGGAACGCACCAAGAAGTGCTCCATAACTTCGCTGCGATGGCGAGGGTTCGCCACCGCAGCTGAATCTCTACTCGCTCCATCGTCAATAGGCCGAGACCGCCATCCCGACGTGGAGCACACAAGTCCTTCAACGGGACTCGGGGCCTCCCTCTTCCCCAAAGGGCAATTCTCAGGAGGTCCTTTGTCCGTTTTTTCAACTCTCTGAGGACGGCGAAAACAAAAAGCAGAGGGCGGAGGATAGGAGCCGCGAACGCGTTCCATACCGCGGCCCGTTCCCGAAGGAGAAACTTGCTATCAAATGAGCCACGCACACAGGAACGGACGGCTAACGAGTTGTGCGCCGCCATGCGCACGCGCAACTTGTTAGGGGATCTTTCGGAAATGGTCAGCAGCATCGACCACGTCTTCTTGGATGTCGACCTGTGCTCGCGGGTCGGCACACGGGGGAAAGTTGCCTCGGAACTGTCTGACCATTTCCGGTTGATATTCGAGGTGTGCCCGCGCGACAAGGGACCCGCTTCCAGGGCGTGGCGGTTGCCTGGGGACTGGACGCGCCTCTCAGATGCGAAGAAACACCTTCGCGAATTCCTGAGAGGCGTCACCCTCCGCAATCTCAATGACTTTAAGGCCTCGGTCCGCGAGTTTGCGAGGAGTTCCCCTTGCACCTCCTGCCCCGGGAATTTGGGGAGGGCATCCGTAACGAACGAGCGTACTTATATGCCCGTCGTTACGCGAATACCCCCAATGTCCGTCGCCTGGCAGAGTACCAAGCCGGGGCCGAACGTCAAGCCTGGCAATTCGGATCGGCCAGCTTGCTGGACGACCAGGGCCGGGAGCACTCGGCTCCGGCTAGAATACGGCACCTCGTGCGGCGTTTTTATTCCTCCCTTTACGCCAGGGCGCCCCCGGACCAAGATGCCTCTCGGCGCTTGCTTCCGAACTGTGCCCCGGCAATAGGGGAGGAGAAGAAGGAAAGCTTCGACGAACCTTTTACCATTGGTGAAATTCTCGCCGGTATCAAATGGCTCAAGAGGCGGAAAGCACCAGGGGAGGACGGCCTGCCTGCGGAGTTTTTTCAATGCTTCGCGGCCGAGCTGGACCCCTGGTGCTTGAGTTGACAAGGCTGATCCGAGATGAAGGCGATGTACCCGCCTCGTTTCGGTCAGCCAGAGTGAGGCTCCTTCCGAAAGGAGGAGACCTCAGGAAACTCAGCAACTGGCGTCCGATCACAATTGTGAACACGGACGCCAAGCTGATCGCCGGACTGTGGGCTTCGCGTCTGGGGCAGGTGGCCAATTCCATAATTAGCCCGGAGCAGACTTACGCTGTTCCCGGGCGAAGTATGGAGGCCAACCTCTTCTTCGCGAGCACATGGTTCCATGTGCAGAGTAGTAAAGAAAAGGAAGAGAGAAGGATTGACAGCCCCGCTTTGGAGGCGTCAGCCGGGCAGGGACAGGACTCCCAGGTGGGGAAGGGAGCCTTAGCGATCGCAGTCGATCTGCATAAAGCGTTTGACTGCGTGGACCAGGATTTCCTGCTGGAGCTCCTGGGACGCATGGGCTTCCCCCCTCCCTACTGACCTACCTGCGCTCTTGCTGGCGCAGCGCGCTGATCAATATCTCTTTCAGAGGTCAAATGGCGTACGGCGTACCGGTACGGCGGGGCATACGGCAGGGCGACAGCCTCAGTCCCCTGCTCTTTAGCACCTACTTTGAGTTGGTGCTGAGAGCGTACAGGGTGACTTTGGCCCCCTTGCCGAGCTCGTGCCTCGGCACGCCCGCCGTTGCAGCATACGCCGACGATCTTTTGCTTCTGTTGCCGATGTCCACCCCGGCGAAGGCGGTCGGGGATTTCTTCGATCTGCTTAGCCGCGGGACCGGACTTACGGTGAACAGGGCGAAGTCGACGGTGGTTCCAGTCGGTGCGGCGTGGGCTGGGCAGCAGGACTGGGTCCGCTTGGGGATCCCCACGGCGAGGTGCTTTAAGTACCTTGGTGTGCCGTTGGGGGACTACTCCCCTGCGGAAGCGTGGTCCGGCTGCCTCCAAAAAGTGGAAACGGCGATCGGCCCGTTCCTGGAAGACAAGTTTCTCCTTCCGGAACGGGCCGCGGTATGGAACGCGTTCGTGGCTCCTATCCTCCGCCCCCTGCTTTTTGTTTGCCCCGTCCCCAGAGAGTTGAAAAAACGGACATAGGACCTCCTGAGAATTGCCCTTTGGGGAAGAGGGAGGCCCCGAGTCCCGTTGAAGGACTTGTGTGCTCCACGTCGGAATGGCGGTCTCGGCCTCTTGACGATGGAGCGAGTAGAGATTCAGCTGCGGTGGCGAACCCTCGCCATCGCAGCGAAGTTATGGAGCACTTCTTGGTGCGTTCCGGCCCGACTCCTTGCCAGCCGTGTATCCGGAACGGAGGGTCTCGCGTCCTATCTTCTGTGCCGTGGCAGGAAGATCAAGAGATGCGTACTTCTCCTGAGACGCATGGCAACTCTGGCTAAGGAAAACGGCTGGATGGTATGCAGCCCCGCCAACTCCTCCGCATGGCTGGAGGAGACAGCTGGCTCGTGGGCGAAGATTAATGAAAAAAATAAAGAGATGTGGAACTGCCTGTGACGCGGCGCCTATTCCTGCTGCACTCTGCGAAAGATACTCCAGTGTCCCGCGAGAAGCACGTGGGCAGAGACAACCCCCCAAGCTACGGCGATGCCCTTCCTGAGGAGGGCGCTCTCCAGCAGCCGCAAGCCTAGGTGGCAAGTCTCGTGCCGCATCGCAGGCAACGAGAAGTTGATCAGCGGCTGGTCCACGGGTGAACTGGCGGACGCCAGTACCCCTAGTGTCCAGCCCAGAGGACTGCAGAGATGGGGCGAGCTTCTCGGCATCCAGCCGGATGACCTGAAGTGGCCCCCGGTATTAATTGGATCTAGGATCCTCCTCCTGAAGTGGCAGCAGTCGGCGCTTCTGTTGTTGCATTGGGGTCTACCCTGCAACGCACGCCGCCACCACTGGACCAGTGGTCGAGTAGATGCTACCTGCATCAGGTGTGGGGAACGGGAAACCCTCCCCCACCTCCTTGTCTATTGTGCTGCCCTCCGACCCCTGTGGGAACGTCTTCGTGCCTCCCTACGGATCCAGGAGGACAGCCAGCCCAGAGACGTTTTTCGGCTTCTGTTCGTGCATGATGCCCTGCGTCCAGCCGCTGCCCTTGCTGCACTTTGCTGCGTACGCGGGATTGTGACGTGCTGGAGCAACGTCGGAAGACCGAATCACGACAGGGATGCCGTCGTACTTGCAGTCCGCTACCTGCGGATTGTGACCAGATGGCCCCACCTGGGAATTATACGGACGGACCTCGAGGGCATTCTGCGAAGGATGGACCCTCCTCCCAGTGGTCAGTGATCCCTCCCCAACCCTCCCAAATCTTTTTGTTTTTATGTTTTATTTTTCTTTTTGTTTTTTCCCCCACCCCCTTCCGCTGCCGAGGAGAGTCGCGCCGGTCTGCGTACCGGCGACCCGGCAGGTCCAGTTGAGTTGGCCGTAGTGGGGCCTCGTACCACGAACCAAAGAGAATTTTAAATGAACGCCCCGGCGTGACCGGGTGGCAACTAGCAACTTGGCGTGCGGACGTGTTTTTTCCGCGCTCTCTGCGCCTGTTGTAAAGCGTTCTTTTTCGTTAGTGTTTGTGTGTGGAGCATCTGCGGTGTCCAATGGCAGAAATGCCTGAGGACACCGCGATGGAAGTCGGCGGGGGAGAGGATTGCTAATCTCCATAACCTATTGAGGTAAGGGCAACCGCCCCCACGGAGGAGAGAGCAACCGCTCCCTTGAAAAAGGTGGCAACCGCCTCTCCGGAAACGAGGGCTACTGCCACCTTGAAAAAGGGAGCAATTGTCCTCGTGCAAAAGGCCGCAATCGCTTCCTTGAGAAAGGGGACAACCGCCGCCTTGGAAAAGGCCGCAACCGCCCCCGTGAAAAAGGGGACAACCGCCGCCTTGGAAAAGGGCGCAAACGCCTCCTTGAAAAAGGGGGCAACCGCGTCCTTGGATCCACCTGCTCCATGCACGAAGACCTGGAGCTCCGTGGCTGCAGCGCCATCTCCTGCTGCCTTAGCAGAACAACGGGCCTTCCTGGAACAAGGATACAAGCCGTCCTTGATTTACAAGGTAGGAAACCTGTTTGTAGGGAACACCGCTCGTAACTTTGAAAGGGAGTTGCAGCGGTTGAATGTAAAAGAGGAAGACCTGGAAGGTCTTTCCGTGTTGAGTGGTGGTCAACGGGTGGAGGTGACTTGCAGAAATGCAAGCCTTGCTCAACACCTCCTGAATACGCCAATCACACTGGAAGGCCGAAAGGTTTTCCCGGTAACGGAGGATCGCTCCGTGGTGACGCTCCTCACAGGAGTCACCCTCCGCATGTCGAAAGCCGACGTGCAGGAGGAACTCGGAAAATACGGAACGGTTCACGCGCTATGGCCCAAGCCCAACGTTTTCCAGAGTTACGGAAGACTGTTTAGTGGCATGGCGGGTGCGCGTGTAACCGTCCATGAAAACGGTGGGCTACCCCACAAACTAGACGTCGGCAACGAGACCGTCGACGTCTGGTACGTGGGCAAGCCCAAGTACTGTGGACACTGTGATGCCACAAGGCACCTGAAAAAGCGGTGCCCCCACATCCAGTGTTTCCACTGTGGAGAGAAGGGCCACCTCCGCAAGGTGTGCCCGAAGAGCGAACCCCCGGCTCCCGCTGCCTTGAAAAAGGCCAAAGGGAAACGCGCGGGGGCCACGGAAAAGCCTGCGAAGGCACCCGTGAGGCGGAACCCACAGCCGGAGCCCGAGCCCGTGCAGCAAACGCCGGTCGTGGAAACTACCGACGACGCTGAAAAGAGCAAAGGCTGGCAGAAGGCGAAGCCTAAAGCCAAGAAAAGTAAGAAAACCGAAGGGTCGACAGCGGAACCCGCGACGTCTCCTTTGAATAGGAGACAACGCCGCGCGTTGATCCGCGAATGTTCGGTCGCTTTGGAGCGTGTGGAGGTACCCGAGACCGCCACCGGGGTAGATATCCCCCGCGTCGACGCCGACGATAACGCGATCACGGAAGGCGAACCCTCTGTGCAAACAGAGGGGGAACCGCGCGACGCTCTCGCCGCGATCGACGAGGCCGCGTTCCAGCAGGCGGCGGAAGATCTCGCGGCCGAACTCGCCGACCGTGAGAACGGCGCGCGAAAGGCCTTGCGAAGGCCGGCAGCGAGCAAGGCACCTCCGACAGGTGACCATGAACCGGATGCCGGAAGTGCGTCCTCCTCCGCGGAGGCGCCTTCGAAGAAGACTGGACGGAAGTCCAAAAATCCAAAGAGGCGCATCCCGACGAAGAGCGAGGGGGACGCACCGGCAGCCGAGGGGGAAGCCGGCAGCGTGGGAACGGAGGTAGGAATTTTCCCACCCTCCGCCACCGAGCAGCCGGCCACCCCCATGGAGGAGGGGGAGCAGGTAGGGCATTGCCTCTCCCTTCCACCGGTGGAGCCTGCGGAGGAGATGGTCATGGAAGAGGGGGAGCAGACAGCTGAGAACCGCTCCCCCATGCCGTCCAACCCAGCCGAGGAATCGGCCCCCATGGAAGAGGGGAAGCAGCTGCGTGAAGCATGCTCCCTTCAACCGTTGCGGTCCGCCGAGGAATCGGCCCCCATGGAGTTGGGAGAACCGCTGGGCGGTGCCCCCATGCCTCCATCCGTCCCACCCGACCAGGTGGCGAGAGCCCCATTGCCACTTTCCCGGGAATAACACCTGGGCTCGCCTGTCGCCGTCGATTGCGTGTGGCCTGCTGGAACGTCCACGGGCTGCGCGACCACAGCAACAGACACGACACGGCCGCCACCCTGCGTGACTTCGACCTGGCACTCCTGCAGGAGATCCACGTGATCACCGCGGAGAACGCCCAGGAGATCGAGAGGATCGCAGGGGGGCGGCTGGTGTGGCAATGCGGCACCCGATACACCTGCGGCGTCGCGTTTTTCATGAAGCCGGCGGTCGACGCTGCCGTGAAGGGCGTGCGCTTCGACGAAGCCGGTCGTGTCGGCCAGCTGATTCTCAGATGGTCCGACACGATCGACCTCGTCGTAACAAACGTATACGCCCCGAGCGGTTATAACAGGTACCGGGAACGCGCGGCGTTCCTGGAAAACCTGAAGCACGACTGGCTGGTCGAAGAGAACGTGCGCGTGGCTCACCTGATAGCGGGAGACTTCAATCTCCGCCTGCTATCAGGTGAGCCACGCACACAGGAACGGACAGCTAACAAGTTGTGCGCTGCCATGCGCACGCGCAACTTGTTAGAAGAAATCCCGGAAATGGTCAGCAGCATCGACCACGTCTTCCTCAACGTCGACCTGTGCTCGCGGGTCGGCAAACAGGGGAAAGTTGCGTTGGAACTGTCTGACCATTCCAGATATATATTCGAGGTGTGCCCGCGCGACAAGGGACCCCCGTCCAGGGCGTGGCGGTTGTCTGGGAACTGGACGCGCCTCTCAGGTGCGAAAGAACACCTTCGCGAATTCCTGAGAGGCGTCACCCTCCGCAGTCTCAAAGATTGGGACCTCTTCAAGGCCTCGGTCCGCGAGTTCTGCGAGGAGTTCCCCCTGCACCGCCTGCCCCCCGAATTTGGGGAGGGGGCTCGGAAACATAGGGCCTATTTACAGGCCCGCCGGTACGAGAGGACCCCCAATGTCCGTCGCCTGGCAGAGTACCGAGCCGGGGCCGAACGTCAAGCCTGGCAATCCGGATCGGCCAGCTTGCTGGACGACCAGGGCCGGAAGCACTCGGCTCCGGCTAGAATACGGCACCTCGTGCGGCGTTATTATTCCTCCCTTTACGCCAGGACGCCCCCGGACCAAGATGCCTCTCGGCGCTTGCTTCCGAACGGTGCCCCGGCTACAGGGGAGGAGGAGAAGGAAAGCCTCGACGAGCCTTTTACCACCGGCGAAATGCAAGCCGGTATCAAAAGGCTCAAGAGGCGGAAAGCACCAGGGGAGGACGGCCTGCCTGCGGAGTTTTTTCAATGCTTCGCGGCAGAGTTGGCACCCCTGGTGCTTGAGTTCACAAGGCTGATCCGAGATGAAGGCGATGTAACCACCTGGTTTCGGTCAGCCAGAGTGAGGCTCCTTCCGAAAGGAGAAGACCACAGGAAACTCAGCAACTGGCGTCCAATTACAATTGTGAATACGGACGGCAAGTTGATCGCCGGACTGTGGGCTTCGTGTCTGGGGCATGTATCCAACTCCATAATTATCCCGGAGCAGACTTACGCTGTTCCCGGGCGAAGTATGGAGGCCAACCTCTTCTTCGCGAGCACATGGTTTCATGTGCAGAGTAGTGAAGAAAAGGAAGAGGGAAGGATTGGCAGCCTCGCTTTGGGGGCGTCAGCCGGGCAGGCACAGGACACCCAGGTGGGGAAGGGAGCCTTAGCGATCGCGGTCGATCTGCATAAAGCGTTTGACTGCGTGGACCAGGATCTCCTGCTGGAGCTCCTGGGACGCATGGGCTTTCCTTCCTCCCTGCTGACCTACCTGCGCTCTTGCTGGCGCAGCGCGCTGATCAATATCTCTTTCAGAGTTCAAATGGCGTACGGCGTGCCGGTACGGAGGGGAATACGGCAGGGCGACAGCCTCAGTATCCTGCTCTTTAGCACCTACTTTGAGTTGGTGCTGAGAGCGTACAGGGTGACTTTGGCCCCCTTGCCGAGATCGTTCCCCGGCACGCCCGCCGCAGCTGCGTACGCCGACGATCTTTTGCTTCGGTTGCCGATGTCCACCCCGGCGAAGGCGGTCGGGGATTTCTTCGATCTTCTTAGCCGCGAGACCGGACTTACGGTGAACAGGGCGAAGTCGACGGTGATTCCAGTTGGTGCGGCGTGGACTGGGCATCAGGACTGGGTCCGCTTGGGGATCCCCACGGCGATGTGCTTGAAGTACCTTTGTGTGCCGTTGGGGGACTACTCCCCTGCGGAAGCGTGGTCTGGCTGCCTCCAAAAAGTGGAAACGGCGATCGGCCCGTTCTTGGAAGACAAGTTTCTCCTTCGGGAACGGGCCGCGGTATGGAACGCGTTCGCGGCTCCTATCCTCCGCCCTCTGCTTTTTGTTTTCCCCGTCCTCAGAGAGTTGAAAAAACGGACAAAGGACCTCCTGAGAATTGCCCTTTTGGGAAGAGGGAGGCCCCGAGTCCCGTTGAAGGACTTGTGTGCTCCACGTCGGAATGGCGGTCTCGGCCTCTTGACGATGGAGCGAGTAGAGATTCAGCTGCGGTGGCGAACCCTCGCCATCGCAGCGAAGTTATGGAGCACTTCTTGGTGCGTTCCGGCCCGACTCCTTGCCAGCCGTGTATCCGGAACGGAGGGTCTCGCGTCCTATCTTCTGTGCCGTGGCAGGAAGATCAAGAGATGCGTACTTCTCCTGAGACGCATGGCAACTCTGGCTAAGGAAAACGGCTGGATGGTATGCAGCCCCGCCAACTCCTCCGCATGGCTGGAGGAGACAGCTGGCACGTGGGCGAAGATTAATGAAAAGAATGAAGAGATGTGGAACTGCCTGCGACGCGGCGCCTATTCCCGCTGCTCTCTGCGGAAGGTACTCCAGTGTCCCGCGAGAAGCACGTGGGCAGAGACAACCCCACTAGCTACGGCGATGCCCTTCCTGAGGAGGGCACTCTCCAGCAGCCGCAAGCCTAGGTGGCAAGTCTCCTGCCGCATCGCAGGCAACGAGAAGTTGATCAGCGGCTGGTCCACGGGTGAACTGGCGGACGCCAGTACCCCTAGTGTCCAGCCGAGAGGACTGCAGAGATGGGGCGAGCTACTCGGCATCCAGCCGGATGACCAGAAGTGGCCTCCGGTATTAATTGAATCTAGGATCCTCCCCCTGAAGTGGCAGGAGTCGGCGCTTCTGTTGTTGCATGGGGGTCTACCCTGCAACGCACGCCGCCACCACTTGACCAGGGGTCGAGTAGATCCTACCTGCATCAGGTGTGGGGAACGGGAAACTCTCCCCCACCTCCTTGTTGATTGTGCTGCCCTCCGACCCCTGTGGGAACGTCTTCGTGCCTCCCTACGGATCCAGGAGGACAGCCAGCCCAGAGACGTTTTTCGGCTTCTGTTCGTGCATGATGCCCTGGGTCCAGCCGCTGCCCTGGCTGCACTTTGCTGCGTACGCTGGATTGTGACGTGCTGGAGCAGCGTCGGAAGACCGAGTCACGACAGGGATGCCGTCGTACTTGCAGTCCGCAACCTGCGGATTGTGACCAGATGTCCCCACCTGGGAATTATACGGACGGACCTCGAGGGTATCCTGCGAAGGATGGACCCTCCTCCCAGTGGTCAGTGATCCCTCCCCAACCCTCCCAAATCTTTTTGTTTTTATGTTTCATTTTTCTTTTTGTTTTTTCCCCCACCCCCTTCCGCTGCCGAGGAGAGTCGCGCCGGTCTGCGTACGGGCGATCCGGCAGGTCCAGTTGAGTTGGCCGTAGTGGGGTCTCGTACCACGGATCAAAGAGAATTTTTAATAAACGCCCCGGCGTGACCAGGTGGCAACTAGCAACTTGGCGTCCGGATTCACTATTGTGATGGGACGCCAGTTGTTCATGCACCTTAGGTTTTTTCCCTTCGGGAGGAGCCGCATCTTTGCTGAACGAAACGAGGTGGGAA
>JAYWIR010000103.1:0-183033 GCA_036172245.1 Raillietiella orientalis | reverse complement strand
CAACGACGCAGCAGCTTTTAATTTTTTCGCGGCGCAGAGCGGTTTCGCTCCGTTTCGCCACGTTCTTTCCCTTCTTATGGGAGTTTTTCTTGGGATCGACCTTCTGCCACCCTGGCTCTTGACCCTCGCCCTCGATCTTTTCGGCGTTTTTCGCCGGGGTCTCGGGGCTGACCTTCGCCTTGGTGGCGGATGTGATCTTCTTAGCAGCAGCACGAGCTGCCAGCTACTTACTCTTTTTTGCCGCTCGCTTTCTCGCGTTTTTCGCGGACACGACGCGGAAGGTGTTATGGGGGCACACCAGACGGGTGTGCCCGCTTGTTTGCAATGCTGGCACTGCACGCTCGGACACCTCATTTTAAGGTGACCGAAGCTGCTGCAGCAGCCGCAAAACTTGGGTTTCCCCACGTACCACACGTCAACGGATTCAACGTTGACGGTGAGTTTGTGGGGAAACTCACATCCCTCGCGAACCGTCACTCGCGCTGCACCCAAGCCGCCAAGCACCCCGTCGTAATCGACAAAAGGAGTGGGCTTTCCACACAGCGCGTTGACAGTTGCAAATTTTTCTAATTCGTTCCGTGCGGCCTTCTTCGTCATCCGGAACGTGATACCGGTCAGGTGAATGATCACCGACCGGTCTTCAGTAATGGGGAGAAGCCTCCGGCTGCCCATAATTACGGGGGTTCGCAGAAGTCTCTGCGCAAGAGTTGCCTCCTTGCAGATAACTTCCACGAATTGACCCCCGCTTCCGACGGACATAGCCAGAAGCTCCTCTTTTTGTACACCGAGAACGCGCATCGCCTGCGGAAAGCCGCGCGCGTTCTCGGGAGAATATAAACCGCCTACCTTATATAGAAGGGGTGAATTATACCCCTCCTCCAGGTAAGCGCTCATTTCCGCCATAGCCGCTGGCGTAGGTGCCGCAGCCACGGCGTTCCAAGCCCTGGGTAGGGCCGGGGGCGCATCTGTGCTGGCGGGAGCCTCCACTGATGCGGGAGCTCCCACCTCCATCTGCTCCGGGGGCAATGAGGTCATCGCCCCCGGATCCTCACCGGTGGTGGTATCAGGCATTGCTGCCTAATCCTCCACCCACACCAAGCACAAGCACCAACGGAAATGAAACTCAGGAGCAACGAAAAGACACGTCCGCTCGACGCTCTGCAATCACGCTGACTGGGGCCTCGGTCCGCGAGTTTTGCGAGGAGTTCCCCTTGCACCTCCTGCCCCGGGGATTTGGAGATGGGATCCGTAATTAACGAGCGTACTTGTATGCCCGTCGTTACGCGAGGACCCCCAATGTCCGTCGCCTGGCAGAGTACCGAGCCGGGGCCAAACGTCAAGCCTGGCAATCCGGATCGGCCAGCTTGCTGGACGATAGGGCCGGGAGCACTCGGCCTTGGCTAGAATACGGAACCTCCTGCGGCGTTATTATTCCTCCCTTTACGCCAGGGCGCCCCCGGACCAAGATGCCTCTCGGCGGTTGCTTCCGAACGGTGCCCCGGCAATAGGAGGAGGAGAAAGAAAGCCTCGACGAGCCTTTTACCACCGGCGAAATTCTCGCCGGTATCAGTAGGCTCAAGAGGCGGAAAGCATTAGGGGAGGACGGCCTGCCTGCGGAGTTTTTTCAATGCTTCGCGGCAGAGTTGGCACCCCTGGTGCTTGAGTTGACAAGGCTGATCCGAGATGAAGGCAATGTACCCGCCTCGTTTCGGTCAGCCAGAGTGAGGCTCCTTCCGAAAGGAGGAGACCTCAGGAAACTCAGCAACTGCCGTCCGATCACAATTGTGAACACGGACGCCAAGTTGATCGACGGACTGTGGGCTTCGCGTCTGGGACAGGTAGCCAATTCCATAATTAGCCCGGAGCAGACTTACGCTGTTCCCGGGCGAAGTATGGAGGCCAACCTGTTCTTCGCGAGCACATGGTTTCATGTGCAGAGTAATGAAGAAAAGGAAGAGAGAAGGATTGGCAGCCCCGCTTTGGGGGCGTCAGCCGGGCAGGGACAGGACTCCCAGGTGGGTAAGGGAGCCCTAGCGATCGCAGTCGATCTGCATAAAGCGTTTGACTGCGTGGACCAGGATCTCCTGCTTGATCTCCTGGGACGCATGGGCTTCCCTCCCTTCCTACTGACCCACCTGCGCTCTTGCTGGCGCAGCGCGCTGATCAATATCTCAATCAGAGGTCAAATGGCGTACGGCGTGCCGGTACGGCGGGGCATACGGCAGGGCGACAGCCTCAGTCCCCTGCTCTTTAGCACCTACTTTGAGTTGGTGCTGAGAGCGTACAGGGTGACTTTGGCCCCCTTGCCGAGCTCGTGCCCCGGCACGCCAGCCGTAGCGGCGTATGCCGACGATCTTCTGCTCCTCTTACCTATGTTCACCCCGGCGAAGACGGTCGGAGATTTGTTCCACCTGCTTAACCGTGGGGTTGGATTACAGGTTAACAGGGCGAAGTCGTCAGTGTTGCCAGTTGGAGCGACGTGGACAGGGCAGCAGGACTGGGTCCGCTTGGGGATCCGCACGGCGAGGTGCTTGAAGTACCTTGCTGTGCCGTTGGGGGACTACTCCCCTGCGGAAGCGTGGTCCGGCTGCCTCCAAAAAGTGGAAACGGCGATCGGCCCGTTCATGGAAGACAAGTTTCTCCTTCCGGAACGGGCCGCGGTATGGAACGCGTTCGCGGCTTCTATCCTCCGCCCCCAGCTTTTGTTTGTTCGGTCCCCAGAGAGTTGAAAAAACGGACGAAGGACCTCCTGAGAATTGCCCTTTGGGGAAGAGGGAGGCCCCGAGTCCCGTTGAAGGACTTGTGTGCTCCACGTCGGGATGGCGGTCTCGGCCTCTTCACGATGGAGCGAGTAAAGATTCAGCTGCGCTTCCGAACCCTCGCCATCGCAGCGAAGTTATGGAGCACCCCTTGGTGCGTTCCGGCCCGACTCCTTGCCAGCCGTGTATCCGGGACGGAGGGTCTCGCGTCCTATCTTCTGTGCCGTCGCAGGAAGATCAAGAGATGCGGACTTCTCCTGGGACGAATGGCAACTCTGGCTAAGAAATACGGCTGGATGGTATGCAGCCCCGCCAACTCCTCCGCATGGCTGGAGGAAACAGCTGGCACGTGGGCGAAGATAAACCAGAAGAACGGGGAGATGTGGAACTGCCTGGGACGCGGCGCCTATTTTCGCTGCACTCTGCGGAAGATACTCCAGTGTCCCGCGAGAAGCACGTGGGCAGAGAAACCCCCGTAGCTACGGCGAGGCCCTTCCTGAGGAGGGCGCTCTCCAGCACCCGCAAGAGTAGGTGGCAAGTCTCCTGCCGCATCGCAGGCAAGGAGAAGTTGATCAGCGTCTTGTCCACGGGTGAACTGGCGGACGCCAGTACCCCTAGTGTCCAGCCGAGAGGACTTCAGAGATGGGGTGAGCTACTCGGCATCCAGCCGGATGACCTAAAGTGGCCCCCGGTATTAATTGGTTCTAGGATCCTACCCCTGAAGTGGCAGGAGTCGGCGCTTCTGTTGTTGCATTGGGGCCTACCATGCAACGCACGCCGCCACCACTGGACCAGGGGTCGAGTAGATCCTACCTGCATCAGGTTTGGGGAACGGGAAACGCTCCCCCACCTCCTTGTTGATCGTGCTGCCCTCCGACCCCTGTGGGAACTTCTTCGTGCCTCCATACGGATCCAGGAGGGCAGCCAGCCCAGAGACGTTTTACGGGTTCTGTTCGTGCATGATGCCCTGCGTCCAGCCGCTACTCTGGCTGCACTTAGCTGCGTACGCGGGATTCTTACGTGCTGGAGCAACGTCAGAAGACCGAGCCACGACAGGGATGCCGTTGTACTTTCAGTCCGCTACCTGCGGATTGTGACCAGATGGCCCCACCTGGGAATTATACGGACGGACCTCGAGGGCATCCTGCGAAGGATGGACCCTCCTCCGAGTGGTCAGTGATCCCTCCCCAACCCTCCAGAATCTTTTTGTTTTTATGTTTTATTTTTCTTTTTTTTTTTTCTCCCACCCCCTTCCGCTGCCGAGGAGAGTCGCGCCGGTCAGCGTACCGGCGACCAGGCAGGTCCAGCTGAGTTGGCCGTAGTGGGGCTTCGTACCACGAATCATAGAGAATTTTTAATAAACGCCCCGGCGTTACCGGGTGGCAACCAGCAACTTGGCGTCCGCATTCACTATTGTCATGGGACGCCAGTTGTTCATGCTCCTCAGGTCTCCTCCCTGAGGGAGGAGTCGCACCTTTGCCGAAGGAAACGAGGCGGGAACGTCACCTGTTTCGCGTATCAGCAAGCTGATTTGCTGTACCAGGGGGGTAAGTTTAGACGCAAAAGTTTGGTAAAACTCCGCGGGCAGGCCGTCCTCCCCTGGAGCCTGGAGACTCTTCAACTTTCCGATGGCCGAGAGGATCTCGTCCATCGTGAAAGGCTCGTCGAGGGTCTTTCTCTGCTCCTCCCCGATCGCTGGAGAGCCTTCCGCAAGCAGGAGACGTGAGACGTTCCTCTCTGGAGGTGCCCTGGCATACAGGGAGAAGTAGTAACTCCGCAGCAGGCCGCGGATTTGGGCGGGTGCCGAGTGCTCTTGGTCCTGATCGTCCCGCAAACTGGCCAGTCCGGACTGCCAGGCTTGCCTCTAGGCTCCCGCTTTGTAATCCGCCAGCCTACGGATGTCGGAGGTCCTGGCGTAACGACGGGCCTACAGGTAGGCTCGTTCGTTACGGACCCCAGTCCCAAAACCCGTAGGTAGGCGGTGCAGAGGAAACTGGTCGCAGAACTCCTGGACCGAACGCTTGAAGCGGTCCCAATCCTGGAGTGTCCGCAGCCTGAAGCTCCGTATGAACGTGCGGAGATGTTCCGCCGCGTCCGGGAGCTTCAGCCAGTTCCCTGGGAGACGACACGCTGACGAGGGGGGCCCCTGTTGCGCGGATGGATCTCGATGACTAGCGGGCGATGGTCGGACAGCTCGCACGGTAACTTGCCGCGCCTGCCCTCGCGAGGGCACAGGTGCTGGTCAAGAAACACGTGCTCAATGCTGTCTTCCATCCCCAGTGCACTGGCCAACAAATTCCAGGTGTGCACCGCCATGCACATTTCGTTGACCAGGTCACGCTCGGGATTCTACCCTTCTGGTTTCAGGCGAACTTTGAAATCGCCTGCAACCAGGTAGGCATTCCGCACGCCTGCTTCGGTCAGCCAGTCTCGCCGAAGGGCAACGAAAAACTCTTTCCTCGCACTCCTGGTCATCAGGTTCGCGCCGCTCGGAGCGTACACGTTCGTGACGATCAGATCGATCGAGTCGGACCACCTGAGAGTCAGCTGGCCGACACGACCGTGATCGTCGAACCGCACGCCCCGAGCCGCGGCTTTGAAGGCTGGCCGAAGCAGGTAGGCGACACCGCAACTTTTCGCTCTCCCACACCTGTACCATAGCCGCCCTCCGGAGATCCGTTCGATCTCTTGCGCTTGTACTCCAGAGATCACGTGGATCTCCTGCAGCAGCGCAAGGTCGTAGGACTCCAGAAGGGCGGCCATGTCTCGTCTCCTGCCGGTGTCTGTCATGCCGTTCACGTTCCAAACGGCGATGGGCAGACGACGGCAGGAGGAGATTCCCGGCATTACTGCTGGGAAGATTAAGGTGTGGGGGAGCCCGTCTCTTGCGAGGCGGGCGGGATGTCCATGGGGGTTTCGGCCTTCTCAGGCACCTGAGGCACCTGTTCGTCCTCCACCCCCTCCATCCCCTCCGTGCCCGTGCGTGGGAGTCTCTCGGGCGACGGGTCCCGAGAGTTTCCCACGCTCATGGCACCTTCGCTTGCGGAAGCCATCTCTTCCCCTTCGTCGGGGGAGACGAGCTTCCTTGGCTTTGTGGACTTACGTCCAGCCTTCTTGCGCGGTGCTGTGGAAACGGAGGCTGCGCTTCCGGCCTCCATCTCGGGGTCGGAAGTGGGTGACTCCTGAGGGGAGGCCGGACGCTTTACGGCCTTCTTGCCAGCCTTAGAGGGTTCTGGCTGCAACGAGGCTGCCAGCTCCTCCCCGGCTCGCGCGAAGGCTACGCCATCGATGGTGGTGTCGATGACGGACGCCGCCGCCGGCTCGCTCCCCTCGCTCTTGACAGAGTCAACAGAGGGGTTGTCGTCGGTCGCGGCGAGTTCTTTTTCGCAGCGATCGGGAGTACGCTTGACGACAACGCTGCATTCTTTTATATGCTCTCTTGCCTGCTGTTTTTTCTGGCGGTACGCGGGCTTTTTCTCCATCCTCCTCTCCTTCTTTGATTTTTTGGCCGTAACCACCTGCCACCCAGGCTCCTGGCTTGTTCCCTCGACTTGTTGGGCGTTGTTCGTCGGGGTCTCGGGTGCGGTCTGGGCCTTAGGCTCGGGTGGCACAGCCTTCGCGGCAGCTTTCGCCGCCAGCCTTTTCTGCAGAAGCCGGGCGCGTTTTCTAAGGTTTCTCTTGGAAACCACCCGCACTGCTGCTTTAGGGCACACCTCTTTGATGTGTCCCATGGTTCCGCATACTTGGCACTGCACATTAGGACACCTGTTTTTGAGGTGGCCCGACGTATTGCAGAAGCCACAGTATTTCGGCTTCCCTACATACCAGAGGTCGACGGTTTCGCCTTCGACCACCAGTTTGTGGGGAACAGTGCAGCCCTCCCGAACGGTCACGCGCGCAGCAGTGAGGCCGTGCTGCAGCCCCGTGTAGTCCTCGAAAGAACTAACTTTCGTCCACTGCGCGTGGACTGTTCCGTATTCCTCCAACGCGGCGCGAACCTGTTCCTTGCGCATCCGCGCGGTAACACCTAACAGGTGGACGACCATGCTGCGGTCCGCCGTAATAGGGAGGAGCCTGCGCGTCCCCATGACCACGGGCATTTCAAGCAGTCGTTGGGCCAGCTCTGCTTGTTTGCAGATGACCTCAACGTACTGACCCCCGCTGCGGATGGTCATAGCGCTGAGCTCCTCCTCTTTTACATCGAGAGCGCGCATACCCTTGGAGAAGGCGCGCGCGCTCTCTAAAGAATATAAATTGCCTACCTTGTAGAACAATGAGGGGTTGTACCCCTCCTCTACATAGGCCGACAATTCCGCCGTGGCTGCAGGCGATGGCGCCGACACAACTGCGCTCCACGCCCGCGCTGCAGCGGGGACCGATTCTGTGGGGGCGGATGCCCCCACCTCCATCGCCTCTGGGGGCGACGTTGCCGCCGCCCCCTGGCTCTCTATTGCCTCTGGGGGCGGCCTTGCCGCTGCCTTCTGGCCATCCCTGGTGGTCGCGTCAGGCATCGCTGCCTGATCGACCACCGAACTTCACGACGCTTGCACTGGGGGAGACTTCCTGGCACGAGGAGCACCGAGAAAACACGTCCACCCTGGAGCACGCAAGGCGTTCGACTGCGTGGACGACGATCTCCTGCTGGAGGTCCTAGGTGGCATGGTCATCCCACACATCTTTATCACATAGCTGCGCTCCTGCTGGCGCCATGCAATATTTACCGTCTCCTTCAGCGGACAAACCACGTACGGCCTGGTGGAGCGGCGGTCCATACGGTATGGTGATAGCCTCAGTCCCCTGCTCTTCAGCGCCTACTTTGAGTCGATGCTAAGAGCATACAGGGTGACTTTGGCTGCCTTGCCGAGCTCGTGCCCCGGTGCGCCCGCCGTAGCAGATTACGCTGACGATCTTCTGCTGATGTTGACCATGTCTGCCCATGCATGCGCTGTCGCGGACATGTTCGTTCTGCTAAGCCGTGGAACAGGACTGCGGGTGAACAAGGCGAAGTCGTTGGTGGTAGTGGTTGGTGCGACGTGCTTCCGACGGTCTGACTGGTTCCGCTTGTGATTTCCACGTCCAGGTACCTGGAATACCTGGGCCTCCCGTTGGGTGGCTTCTGTCTCGCAGAAGCCTGGTCAGGTAGTCTCGAAAAAGGAGAGCTGGAGATCGGCCCCTTCCTGGAAGGCAAATTCCTTCTTCCGTAACGGGACTCGGTTTAGAACCCGTTCGCGGCCTTTATTCTCGGTTCCCTGCTTTTGTTTGCCAGTTGAAGAAGAGGACTAAGGACATACTCTGCATCGCCCGCTGGGACAGCGGGTGGCCTAGTGTGTCTCTGAAGGACTTGTGCTCTCCGCGTCGGGACAGAGGTCTTGGCCTCCTGACGTTGGAGCGCTTGGAGATGCTACTGCGACGGCGCACCTTGGCCATCTCAGCGAAGTTTTGAAGCACCCTATGGTACGTTTTGGCCCGATTTCTGGACAACCGTGTTTCCAGGACGCAGGGAGTTTCGCCTTATCTTCTGTGCCACGTCCGGAAGATGAGAAGATGTGGTCTTCTCTCTGGAAGCATGGAAACGCTGAAATACAACGGCTGGATGGTTTGCAGCGCGCCTACTCTTCCGCCTGGCTGGAGGAATCCGTTATCACGTGGGCGAATCTGAATTACTATGGAGGTAATTACTGGAACTGCCAGCATTTTCTGCCAGTCGCACTTCGGCAGAGACCACTCCTTGAGCTCCGGAGCTTCCCTTCCTATGGATAGCTCCCGTCAGACGCTGGCGATAAAGTTTCAAGTCTCCTATCGGATCGGAGCAGGGAGAAGAAGATAAGCTTGTGGACTATGGAAGAACTGCGGATGCCACTACCGCGAGTTTCCTTCCGCGTGGACTTTGTAGATGGGGCGAGCTGCTTGGCATCGCGATGGATGACTGAAGTTACCCTGCTATTGAATGGTTCCAGGATCGTCCCCCACAAGTGGCAAGAGTCCGCGCTCCTGTTGTTGCATTGTGATCTACTTTGCAACGTCCTCTGCTTTCACTGGACGAGGAGAAGAGTAATCCCTGGGTGTGCCAGGTCCGTGGAGGAAGAGCGCTTCTCTTACCTGATAGTGGACAGTCCTGCCCTCCGGCCCCTCTGGGAATGTTTCGGGACGACCCTTGGGATACCGGCTGGCGGCAACCCCAGAGACGTTTACCGCCTTCCTTTCGTGCAAGACGCCCTGCAGCCAGCCGCAGCCCTGGCAGCACTTTGCTGCATCCGTGGAATTGTAACGGCCTGGAGTGAAGCCAAAGATGAAGACGCCAACGAGAGGGACGTCATCCCGTATGCTGTTCGCTACCTTCACAGAGCTACCGGATGGCCCCAGCTGGGTGGAAAAAAGAAAGACCTCGAGGGCATCCTGCAAAGGATGGACCCTCCTCTTAGTGGTCAGTGATCTCTTCTCGAACCTATAAACTTTTTTTCTTTATTTTGTTTGTTATATTTTTTTGTGCGTTTTCTCCTTACTCCTTTTACTGCAAAGTAGAGTCACACGCGTTTGCGTCCCGGTGTCCCGGCAGGTCGTGCTAAATATTTGCTGTTAGTAGAGCCTTGTACCACATGTTTTCGTGACGATGCGGAGAGTTTGAATAAACGTCCCGGCGTATCCGTGTGGCAACGTCGCCTGCTCGAATTCGATGTCCTCGATTTCGCCGAGCGCGTCCAGTGGCTCACCCCCTGTTTGAACAGATGATTCGTTTTCGGGGACCGCAGCTTTGACGGAAGCGAGAGGGATGATTCCTCCCCTCGTAGCGGTAACGTTTGTCTCCACGGTTTGAAAGGCAATCGGACATTCTGCGAGTTTTTCGAGGCGCGGCTTCTATTTTTTATGTTCGTCTGTCGCAGTTTTCTCCTCTTTCGGAAGCGTTTTTTCTTTCGAAGAATTCTTAACTTTTTTGTGTTACACCATTCCTCCTTCTGCTCTCCCGTTTAGTCGGAGATTTCTTTCTCTGAAGTTCCTTGGGAGCTTGAAGGACCGGCTGCTGCTTTCGCCCAGTCTTCTTTGCATTTTATCTTTCTAGTTCTCCCGCCCGTTTTGCCTGCGCTTTTTTCGCTGCAGGGGGCATCGGAGATGCGCGTTTTGGGCACATCTTTTTAAGGTGGCCTTTTTCGCCTCAGTGGTGGCATTTGACATGCAGGCACCCCTGCTAAAGGTGCTCGGTGGCATCGCAATGCCCGCAGTACTTGGGCTTATTCACGTACCAGACGTCATCGTTTTCGTTGCTGAAGTCTGGTTTGTGCGGAAGCTCACCGTTTTCGTGTACTGTGACACGCGCTGCAGCCATCCCGCTGAAAAATATGTTGTTGCTCCAGAAAACATCGGGTTTCGTCCACATCGCGTGCACGGTACCATGCCTCTTCCGCTCTTCGTGGACGGCGGTGCGTCCCATCCGAAGAGTGAACCTGTGAGGTGCACAATCAAGGAATTGTCCAACGTCACAGGGAATACCTTCCGGCCGTCCATCTTATGGGGAATGTTCATCACTGATTTTAGAAGTTTGATACAATTTTTAACTCGTGCTTTGATTTAATTTGACTGATTTATGTCCACACCTTGGAAGAGGTGGAGATACTTTTATTCATGGCGTTATTCTAAGCACTTTCAGAATACATCGAAGTTCACATTTCGAATCACATAACCAAACCCAACAACTGTGACTGTTAAGGAATAAGCTTCTAGAATTTTTCAGAGTATCAGTAACTCATAAATACATATTATGTCAAAGGTTCCCCATAAGTTGGACTTATTCAAACATTTGTCAGATGGAATTCTTTGTATCACCC
Organism: Raillietiella orientalis; assembly: GCA_036172245.1. Lineage (NCBI taxonomy): Eukaryota > Metazoa > Arthropoda > Ichthyostraca > Raillietiellida > Raillietiellidae > Raillietiella > Raillietiella orientalis. The sequence goes on along the minus strand of JAYWIR010000103.1, from coordinate 172,454 downwards.
AAGACCCAGCTTACGTGAGGACAAGAATCAATATTAAATATTAATGCTACATTCAGAGCTAAATATTGTTCAGGATCCAATGAATTCAACTTTTAGGGGTAAAATGACATTGCACATCGTATAAACCTGGAAAATGTTCATGGTCTCCAGTTCTTAATTTTACTTTGAATCCTTCCCATTTTTGTAAGTGATTACGAACGGTAACTAGGATAATTTAGAAACATTTGTATCTTTGTCTCCTTTGGCAAGCTTTGAAAACCAGCTACCAAAGACTTGTGCCACACAAAACATTTACAAAGTCCTTGTTTTCAATATTAACCACTCTCTTAGATCAATACATTAAATGTGTTTATCATTCCGTTGAATCTCCCGTGCAAGGCGTGTCTCACTCACTGGACACTTGAAAGTGTGAATGCCCTTTTTTACCGGTGAGGGGAGAAAGAGACATCCTTCTCATGGACTGCATCGCCCACCGTCCCCTCTAGAGGACCGCCCAGCGTGCAGTGTGATCCCTTTTCCATTCTCTCCACTCCTAGCTATTTCTCCCCTGCTCACGTTTCACCTTTTCTTTCTTTTTGTTTACTTTATTCCCACCCCCCGCGCTGGATGGATCTCGCAGGTCTTTGCACCTGCAGCCAGCAAGCTGTTGTAATATGGTGACTTCTTGGGTTCACCACAAGAAAATATAATTGTGTTTTTATTTTTTTAAATAAATGATTCGGCACATCCGGGTGTTAATGAATTACTCGGATAAGTTCAGTCAAATGGACACCGTACGATTGTTTTGCTACCAATGGAGATGTTCTAGGGTTTGCAGGGTTCAGAATGTATGGAATCATGATTTGAGTAAAGAGTTTTTGTCCCGAAATCACTCTTCCATGAGAAATGTTTATATTTTTAAATTTCTTTTTGGCATTTCTGCTAATTCTTCATTACTGTGCATGTTATAGAATTCAAATTCTTCGCCATGCTTCATTAATTCGTCCTTCAAAATGAAACACAAGGAATCAAAATATTCTATCGAATTTAAAAGCCCAGAGCGAAGAAAGCATTTGCAAAGAATTGACCGACTTATTGATCATCTGTTTAAACATGCTTCAAAATGCACATATTTTTGTGCACCTCTGAAAGTTCTAACTGTCCTACCCTTTGAACAGTGAGCATTTTGGATGCCAAATTGTAAATAATGACAGCGAAAGGAGATCGTTATTTATGAAAATCCACGTAGAGAAGGAATTTGAGGGGCTTGGAGTGGAAATTCTGTTGCTGCACTAATGTACATGTGGCGTTTAAACGGAAACTGCCTACATCACGACATAAACTGAGGCATAACTACGGTAAAAGGTAGAATCACAGCAACACACACATGAAAGTTCTAAATTTCCTGGTGGGAAGAAAAGGTGACCCTCGAATTAGAAAATTGCGAAACGTGAAGTCTGGCCTCGGAAGCTTCTGAAACCTCACTTTGGAGCCTGGCCTCCTCGTCTCCGAGCTCGGTATCGCAAGAGGGAAGTTCTCTGCAGCTGTTCGTCCCTACAAGAGTCGTTTTCCTCCGCAATAAGTTATCGCTCATTGAAAGAAAAAAACAACAACAGACCTCGCATCGAGGCAGGAGAAAGGTTTGGCACTCTGATTTGGGCCCATTGTTGGGAGGACGGGGGTCGGTCCGCGAGCCGCTTCCCCGCAGCACGCAACAATAGTTCCGCGGGTTTGGAACGCGGCGCAGATGACGCCACCTCTGGCGCCGCTATTCCAGTAGCCGCCCATCCAGCGAGACGGCCGCCATTGTGCTTCCTCTCGTGGTTTGCTCAATGTGTTGTACCCAATAACCAAGCTTGGAAAGAGAAAGAGGCTATGCAGGTTTCATGCTGATATAATATCTGGTAAATATGCAGCGAATTATTTAATATATGGATGTGAATGTACCCACTATGCAACCTTAATGTTAAGCGAATGCCAAACACATCGGTCACGTGTATTTTCAAAAAACCCGTCATCTTAATAGTAGTTCTTGTTAAAGATAAGTTAGGTATCCATAAGCCTAAGCGGTTTATTTTGGGGTGAAATGTTGCACTATGTTTGTTTTGAATTTTTGGCATATAGTTTCTATAAATCAGTGTTTCAATGGGTATATCACGTGAAAAGATAACTACTGCATGATAGCTTAATGTTGCAACCAACTTCGTATTCGAATTGTGTTGTGAAATTCTTGAATTGTTTATGATACATAATATTTTTTAAATTTAAAAGGAAACTACTGCTAATGCTTAGTTTCATATGATTGGAATATCAAAGTATTATTAACTTCGGGCCAGCTTTGATCCCAGTAGCATTGTAAAATTTATCATTCTTCATTTTCAATATGTGTATTTTAATTACGCGACAAACTTGGCTCACATTGCGAGTAATTGAAGATGACAAGCAACCATGCAATCGTTTTGGATCATAAAATTTAGTTGCTTATTGACAGTTGTTTATCCATGGATCACTGATTCAAAGAAGTATGACGAAGAATTCATTGAACCAGATTCGAAGGGTATTATAATGAAAACATACAGGACAGAGACGTGAATTAAAGCAGAAAATATTCCAAGTGATTAATAGCTTCTAGGCATAGGTGTTGCAATGACAAAAAGTTTAGCTTTTCTGTGTTATTTTTATTAGGTTTTGAAACATGATTTAGATATGTAGAAAAACATAGGAAAAAGATAAATTCAAGCTTACTGTGACAACGGTTTTGCAAGCTGCTTGTAATATCAAATGGAAACTGTGAAGTACAGTGTGTTTATGAAATCTGACTTGACAGGTTTATTCATTATAAGGTGTTTCTGTTTGATTTATTACTTGGCATGTTATTGCATTCTGTTAGGCATCTTGTAATGCTGCAGCGTATATGAGGCATGTATTTAAAATAGAAGGCTGATGGGAAAGTTTTCTTGAGACAAGGTTGGGCATTATGTTGTTAAATGGCAAACTTTAGAAGTCTATAGTGTTAATCAATTTTTTCAGTCAATTTGGTGGTTGTAATCAATATGAGTAATCAGTAAACAGTGATACAAAGCTTGTCAGCAATAGCTTTATTAAGTTTGTTGTGTTTCAGGTGTCTAATAGGGAATTGATTTCTAGTGTTAATGTATTTTATGATAACTGAAATGGTGATCAAAGTGAATTTCAAGTGTTGCCATTCAGTTTATGAGATTAAAAATTAGGGCTTAATATTTGTCATCATGAAATTCTCTTCTGTGCATGACACCTTCTCCAGAAATAAGAGGGTTTTCAAATGACTTTTTTCCCCAAAGTTCCTTTGTGGTCTGTCTGATTTTTGGAGTTTCTGTTTCTTAATACAATTACATGTATGGGGTGTATTGTAATTAGGTTTAAACTTTAGCTGCATGCATACACTGAGATCTTTTGAAGTGGTTCATTGTTGAGATTTTTTCGTACCTTAATTGATTTGTCAAAAAAGTAAATTTGCATTTTCAGCACTATGTATTAATAAAATGAAAGTGCACAGTGCTGTTAAACAACTACTGTAATATAATCTTTTTAGACAAAAAGCAAGTATCTTAATCATAGTCTTATAATGCTCCTTTTTGTACAAAGAGCTGTTGTGTGGACAAATTTCAATTTTAAATAGTGCTTAGAGAGGTATGTACATTATGGTATAATTTGCAAAACTCTCAGTGGATAGCTGGTCATCTTATATGTTGCTACTTTCTACTTTCACTACTTTCTTTTCTACTTTCTACACATCAGCTGAAATGCACACTTATCAATGCAGTGATTATTTGATTTCCTTCATTTTAGATTGCATGTGTATAGTGTGTGCGGAAATCTCTTAAGAACATTTACTATATTTAAGTAATTAATAATATGTGTATAAGTTTTAGCAAAATGATAATTACTGAAGGGGAATTGAGTGCAGCATCAAACTTCTCCTCAGCAGATGTGAAAATGTCTCCCAAGGAATGCCTATCTTCGGAAACATCTGGTACATTCAGCTGTTTTTTTCAGTAGTTGTGGAATGTTTAAGTTGCATTTTGATTAAGTAAATTTTGACAATATCTAATTTGATGACAAGTACAATTCACTTTAGAAGTATTATTTCTAGATTCTCCTGAAATAGTTGTGTTGAGTGATGATAGTGACTGTGAATCCACTATTTTTTGCTATGATGATATTAACGTTTCTGAAGGAGATACCCGAAGACAGGAAAAGATCACTGAAATTATAAGTGCTTCCTCTGAGGATGCTACTTTGTTAACAGTTGGTCAGTGCTTAAGCCAGCATTTAAAATTCCAAGTGTGTATTTCCAGCCAAAGAAAGTACTCAAATTAATGCCTTTAGAACCAGCTCCCTTAGATCTGGTTCTAAGGATACTGTTCCATGTGCTGCTGTGATGCAAGCACAGAATTCAGCTAACGATATTTCAAAGTTTGTGCCTGAAATTACAGAAAGTACACATGCAATACCTAGTGAGGCTAAGTCTGCATGTGGATTGGCCTCCGATTTATGCAGAGAGGTAAACACTATGCTGATTGCTTGGCCTACAGAACAGAAATCCGAAAAACCAAAAAAGCAGAATGCATCTGGTTACAGAAGACCCTATGCTGAAAATAAAATTGTTGCAGCAAAGGAATCCAGTGAGCCAAAGAAACAGCTGGATACTTTGAATGTTGTGGGTAGCAATACTAAAAACCAGCTGACAGGTATTTAACAAAAAGAAAACATATGTGCATTGTCTCCATTGTATTTCAGTAAGGAATTCTGAAACTGGAGATCTCAATGCATGTCTTTCAACAGTTCAGTTCAATGCTGCTAATCAGGAAGAAATTTTTGGAAAGGATTTACTTTCAGAATTTAAGCAATGTATGGAAAATAATACTATCTTAGAAAACTTGCAAAAGGAATACAAATCTAATTTGAGGAATGTATGCAAAGAAATTAAGAAAACCAAAAAGAAGTCTTTGCAGATTCAGAAGAATTTGCATCAAAGATTGCAGATTCAAAAAAGGATCAAAACATTGGAACATGTTTATTTGGAAGCAAAAAGACAATTTTCTAAGTGCCAGAAAGTTGCTCAGTTGCTAAGTGGTTGTCAGGAGTCCTTACAGTTTACCTGCCAGAATGCAGAAGCCAAAGCAGATGAGCAGTTGAATGTGTGGCTGAATGCTAAGGAGAAACTCACGAACCTGAAAAATGCAAAAAATGATGTGGTTTCTGGCCTTATTGATGCTAGTAATTCATGCACGACTCTGACAAATACTATTCCAGAATGTATAATCACACTGCTAGATGGTCTTTGTGTGCTGTATCCAGAGCTAATGTCTTTGTTAAACAGTAGTGACAAGGCATGCGGTGATGAAGCCATTTCCCAGAGTATTCCTAAAGAAACAGAACCCAAACTTGGTATTTCAAAAAAAAAAGATGTTTCTTGTAAAGGTGGCAGTAATGATGCAAAGGGCTTAGATATGGCAAAGCAGATGTATCCTCAGAAAGTGGTGATTAAAAATAATGAGAAAGGTGATGTAAATCTCGAAAACTTATCTTCAGTTAAGAAAGGTCATGCCTCTCCAGCAAAATGTATGGATAGTTTTTCAGTAGAATCAGCTGAGAAGTCTCTGTGGCATGATCACTGTTATGATAGTGAAAGATGCTCTTCCACTGTCAGTGACTTAATGCAATGCATTGAACCTTCTTTGGTTCCATGTACAAAGAAGCAAAAGTGTGAAAGTGTGAACAATTCCTCTGTATGTGATGCTTCCAATAGTTGTTTGCTCCAGGAGTCATCCTCAAGTAAATTACTGAATGCGTTGCTAAATAAGGGAACAAAAGATGATATGGGAAATTGTTCACAGAGTTCAGTTAATCCTTCTGAAACAGGTCCTTCCCACCTGGCAAACGCTAAAGCACAAAGTCTTCAAAATGCAACATGCACTCAGGATCACCTGAAAACAAATGAACCTTGTAATTCTTCCATTATTCAGGATTCCTCTTTAGCAGAAAGTTTAACTCAAGCAGAGAAGAAAGTTCAGCTCTCTCAAAATATTAGTTTCATCTTAGCAAAGCTGAAATCTGATCCCACTATTAATGTTTTACTGAGTAGTAATCAAGATAGACAAGTGTTAAGTCACATTGCAACTACAATGGATGTAGATGATTTGATCTATTTCCTTTCCCTAAGTGATGACAGCAGAACAGGAACGATGAAATTATCACTTCTGAGGGTTCTTGTCCATCTTATGGATATGTTACTCTGGAAAAAATACAAAATGTTTGAAGATATTGATGAAGATTTTCTGTTTGATCGAGCACGCATTATAGCTTCACTCTGTCAGCAACTGTACTGTGATTTAAAGGTTAATCATTCAGATGTAATAGTACCTTGCCATATGACACCTGTTAGCTGGAAACCATGGTTTATATCTTATTTGCATCACAAAATAGCATTAAAAAAATAGAAGCATTAGAATACATATGCAGAATATCTTTTAAAGGTAAGAATTTTGGCATTTTTTCAAGTTCTCTTGTGCTTTTAATTTGTTTGTGCCCCAAAATATCTCCTTTCTACGAAAAAAATTCTCTTGCAACTATGTGCTCATAATTTGTAATGCCCCTTCACTACTAGTGAGAAAATAAATTTTTGTTCAGGGATGAGTTGTAGTCTTTCTATATTGTGGACTCATCAGGTAGAAAGGAGATATTTTGATTTTAATGCATGATCAATATGTGAATACCCAGCTATTCATGTATTATTCGTGTATGATGTGTTCATTTGATCACAGACATGATCAGGTCAAGAGTTGGTTTAAGCTATAGCATGGTTTCCCAGAAATGTGGTGAAGTTTAATATATACCGTAGTGAAGAATTATTCTTACGTAAGAATATCCAATTTGAACTGTTCTTCTAACAATAGTTTTGGTGCACTGAATTCCATCACTTTTATACATCAAATGACTCGTTTTAGCAAAACACTTTTAAACATCTAATAATTTTGTCCTTATCAAGTGTTGTTGAGTAGGAGTTGTATTGGTATGATGGTGAAGAGGACCATGTAGATATATATAGATATGTCTAAAGTGCCCGAAAGTTATCTTATGTGTGTGTGTTTTCTCAAGGAATTCAAACTGCAGTTCTACTCTATAATGTCTAATTGGCTACTTAGGAAGTAAATGCAAACGCGTAGGGGTAACAGTACAGTAACCTAGTTGGTGAGTACATAAGAGTTTGTTGCTATTGCACCATGAGTGCTAGTAGTTAATTTTGGTTATATGGTTGCCATTCTCTTATTTGTGTAATTCTTTACCCCGAGGTATTCTACTAGACTTATATGTCTAAAGCATCGAAGTACTATGCTGAGTGGTACTCCGCATTGTATCCATGATTGATGCTCTCCTAATAACTAGGATGCCAAGCACGAAACTTTAAATTCACATGGCCTAAGCAGTACTTTTCTTGTTTCACAGTTCTAAAGTGTGATGACTAAGGCAAAGTTTTTCGGTAATCTCTTAAATTGGTATCTTTAACATTGTCAAAAGTCTACAGTAGGAAAGCACGGCTTTCGCAAGTTGGTTTCATTTTAGCAGTGTTCTTTGCGACATCCGTGGTAAAGTCGCTTACCATGGAACTTATTGGAACACGATCTTTTGCTCCGTATTTGAAGCAGATCATTCAAGATGCAACTTGATGTGGTCTTCAGAAATGTGAATCAACAAATGAACTAATCGCTTATCTCGGTGGAATGCCAGTAAACAAATTAATCACATTTGATTGCAGGGATGTAAACAAAACAGTTAGAATTCAGTTATTAACGCTCTGTCATTTTTCGATGTATAATTTATGTTTATAATTACATTATACTTATTTATTAGATTATAAAATGAATGATAAACAGGTGTTGGCAGTTACCTATTTCATAAATTTGTCTGCACTATCGTCCTCACCCATTGACTGTCACAGTGTATTCAGTATTTCAGTAAGCTTCTGTGTGCTTGCGCAGTGTAGTTGTGCACATTTTATAATTCCAAAGTGCATCATATACCAATGTAATCACTCTCAGGGTCATTTCCGTTTTAGGTGTGTTTACGTTTCGCAGCATTTTAAAGACTTTGTCAGTGGAATATAATATATGGTATTTGGATTCCACCCGGTGTGTTTTGAGGTCATTTTTTCTTTTTAACTAATCGGCATTTGTTATAATGACAGGATTAGACCTTGATCTTTACTATCCGAACTTTAAAACTGGAAACTGATGGCACCTTCCGCTCTTTTTTCTTTTATTCTACTGAACGCACTTGTTTAGTCACTTTGTACGTTTGTTACTATCCTGCATTGTTTCCCGAAAGGCCGTAGTACTCAGTATATCGAATTTTTCTTAGTCAGGTGCATATTTAAGTATTCGTTAATTTGCTTCCACCTTCAGTGAAAACTTTCCTCCACTTGGTAATTTAAAGCTGTTTTGTCTCCATTCATTGATATACCACTGCAAATTTTAGTAGATGTCCATAAGCTGGTTTTGTTTATGCACATGACCTCTGTAAGCATGAATGCACAGTGGATGAGAGCTACATAGTACGTCTGTTATTTCTATAGTCATGGTATTTCTGTTTGTAAAGGGAAGTCGGTTTCCCTTTTTCCGATTTTGTGTACTAGTAAGGGCAAATAAGGCAAAAATGTTCATACGCTCATTTTCATAGTGATCTCCATATTTCATTAATTTATTAATGAATAAAGGATACGCAACAGGTATTGGACACAGCTAATGCCATGCCACAATATATAATCTGGAGCCTCTGGCAAGCCTGATTGCAAAGGTTTTTCCACTACTGCGGCCATCCTGGTAGTGAATTGTCAGGTTATGGTAAGAACCATTTCCTGGATTAAAATACTGAGATAAATGACCTGAAATGTAATTGTTTTTGTCTCGAAAAAATTATATATTTTGTCGCATTAAGCAATTAGTAATTTGAAACGAAGACTGGCACCGCGTTTTCAAAATGACTAAAGTTTCCTATGGAAGTATAGCTCAGTCGAAACGTAATAAGTGCTCGTAACAGTTCTCCATCAGCAAGACGTCTTGTGCATACATTTTCGATTTCAACCTTCCTACCTTCTCTAGATAACTCCTTATAATCGGTTATTGCCCTGCACGTGGCTTAACAAATGGTGCGGTCGTGATTGTTGTCATTCAGGAATGCGTTCAATATTGTCTCTTGTTCCTTGTTAGTCAGTATCTTCTGCGGTCGCGATAACCTATGGAATCAACACTTGAAGTTTCCTTTTGACGCTGAATCCATGGGAAATGTATGTGCACAAGAATGTTCCTAGAACCCACATGTAAGGGCCAATCCAAGGCTGGGCCTCTGTTCTAATGTCAACTCTTTGAACTAGCGTAAACTTTCATTTATGTTTTTTCCACGGGAAGTTGTCTGATATTCTCAAGTTCCCTTACGTAAGTTGTGATCTTCACTTAGGTTATGAGTGCCATTTCTAAACATTGGCATCTTGGTTGTCTAATGATGCGTCAACGCTGTCCAGCAGTTCCAAACAGCTGTTGGTGGTCTGCGTTGTTGGATGAGAGGTACCCTATGAGTGGATCACAGAGTGAGCCATTTGTATTTGTTGTGTAGCAGCAGTCTAGTTCCGCTGTACTACCATTTTGCTCTTAGTTGTCCAATTTTACGAGTGTTGCAGAAATAACAGCACTTTCCTGGTCTTCCAAAGAGATGTCGAAGGACGATTCAACTAGAAAAATTGTTATACATACTCAACATTTAATTACCTTGTTTTGAATTTACGTAGTGAAACACCTGTTGTCACGTTACGTGATGGATTGTTTTCCTAGTCTGCTGCAAAAAGAATAGAAATTTGGCACGGTTTTGCAGCCGACTTAAAACAATTTAATTTCCTTCAATTTAATTTCATTGAATAGTATAAACTTAAGCTTTTTTTTTTATGAATGTCATCCGTACAGTTCGGTATGCTCAGGACTATATGATTCGCAACAACACAGCGGTATTATATCTTCCGTGCAATTGCTAAAAATGTTTTCATCAATATAATTGCATCGTGTATCAGATTTCTCAATTTCTGCAGGTCATGAGTTTTACATTCCTAGACTTTGTCTTCCGATTAACGGAACTGGAAAAAACGGTAAGAATTGTGTCTGGAGGTTGAGACACTGAAGCAATTGGTCCTGTTCTACATGTGGGCACGAACTCATCCTGAGGAGCCCGGTCTTTCCGCAGGACGAAATCATTTCGTTCTTTTATGTGAAAGAACCACAAACTATTCAAGCAAGTTTGCATACTATGTACCTGTAACTGCTTTATAAAAGAGATCAATAGTTTTGGATCCATGCACATTTAATTGTATCAATTAAGTTTTCCCAGAACTCAGATTTTACATTTATCCATTCTAAACGTCTTATCGAACAATTGTATTTAGAAATTCAGAGCGTCTATCGCCTCCGACTCATGTTGGAGTGTATTCATATCGAGTCAAGATCCTCAACCGCATGCACGCACAGACGATGATAATAAAGAACAAATGTACTGTTATTATGTAATGTCTACTCGCACATTGCATAGATTTTCGCTACATTGTCAACAGTATTTCTGAAATCACGAACCACAGATGAATAGAGAATACTCGTTCATGCCTTCCAAAATGACTGGAATGTAGTTAAGCACTATGTTTGGTTTACTGAAATCTGTTAACCTTCAGCTTCAATATGTCATATTGTTCACTCGGAAATTGATAAAAAGTAAGGTATTCAAATTATTGTATATTGAGCACAAGTAGGGATGTATAGTGTGTGCTTTGTTTTATATTAGACTTTGTTCATGCACATGTTCTGCGTCCAGTATCTGATAGGTAAATCGATCCTTAAGAAATGGAGCTTCATACAGTTCATATAGTTTCGGTGAAATAGGATAAAAACTTGACTGAAATGATAGGTTCCACAGGAAGTATGTGGAGTTTGGGTAAGAAAGACTGAAAGTCAAAGGTGTCTGAAAGGAGATGTAGTAGTGTTGAAGTTTGTTTTGAAAATGTTTCCGTCACGAAAAATGCTGTGCCCAGAATTTTGTCCACTGAGAAGTGATATTGTTCAAGTGACCAATTATTTAAGATCCTTAAGCGATCTTCGCCTCTTTGAAATCGTTTGTGTTCGTTGGAACTATTTAAAGCTCTTTATGGATAACTAGGAAAGATTCCTGATGCAGTCATGCATTTTGGAAAATTTACTGCTTTGCAACTTTCGTTCAGGTTTGAGTGACGCGTTGCCAAAGAAAGATCGCGTAGATCTTCATGAACGGAATGCAAAGTATTCGATCAGGTTTTCGGACCTCGAACCTAAATAGTCTAGTCTTGGCCATTTCTTAGATCGCAATATAGAACTTAATATCGTTCATTTTCTGTGCACGACACGGAGCGCACAGTAGTGCTACAGTGGCTTATAGGTTTACGTTCTATTTCGAGAAAGTAATCCTTTGCAAGCTGTGGATTGCCAGCTTTTTCACGAGTTCATTTCTAGTGGTTTCGGATACTTCCAGAGTCATTAGGAATTCCATTTTTTTTGTCACGTCTTTGCTCTCTTAACTGAAGAGGAGTTATTTTTGATGTGTAGATTGTACAATTATGCAACCTTGGTGAGATGTTTCTCCGCGGTACTTGTATCAAAACAAAGCAGTCTCATTCTCCCTTGCTGAGTTCTAAAGATAGTTTTGCAGATGCTTGGCATTAGTATTCGTTGTCTTTTGGAGCTTTGTGCGTTTGGCTTTTCCTTGCGTTTTTTGGAAGGTTTGTGTGGCGCTTGTTATTGTAACCATGAAATAATATTGAGGTACTTAATCATGAAGTTTAGCCACATCTGGTGAAAACTTTGGCTTTTAGCGTGCACACAAACCACAGATCTACAGACAAATTCAGTTCCCATCTCAAATTTTTGGGTAAACTTCATTAGATATACGTCAAACCGTTGAAAAGATCCTCGAAACCAGGGAACAAGTTTGCTTTGACCTACCTGCACTGTGTCAAATACTGTAGCTATGAATAGTACTCTTGCCCATCTCCACCATTTTGGTAAGGTGCTGTCACTGGGCGAGGGACGCTAGCTCTATTATACATTGGAGGAGCTTGCGTCCCTCGATCGTGATAGGAGCTGAGAAGTAACTACAGTTTTGTAGCCGACTTCACGCCCTGTCCTCACTCAAGACCTACAGTCTCGAAAGCTTCCTTTTCAATCTGGAACTTTCCTACTTCGAATCGTCACGTGTAACCTGTCAAAATTATGTCGTAAGCAAGGTTTTTATGAGTAGGTTTTCGGGTTACAAACTTCTGCTTTGGCTACCTTTCGCATCTACCTTGCTCTATAGCGTCTTTGCAAAAGACGGTTCTTCGATGGGTGGATCTTTTAATATCTGTGGTCTTAAGGGGAAAAGCTTCCTCTAGTGTCGACATCCATAGTTCTTTCTCATTCTGGCTATCACAAAAACCAGTATCCTCACATTAAAGCGAAACAAATTAGTTTCTCTTCGCTTGCGGAGTGATGAAAAAACGTTTGTAGAGATGCGAGTCTTGTTCCTTTCATGAGGTGATGTTAAGCACGTTTAATGAAAACAGCTGCAAACAACAAAGCCGATAATATTCTGCCCGCTATCAATTAGCAAGGTTACTGCAGTAACGAATGTAGGGAAAATAAAGGAAAAAATGATTGAAGGTGTTTTTGTAATTTGCGGGCGAAGGGAAGGGAACTGCAGCATGTCAGCATACACTTTCTTACGACATCTCTGTTGGGATCATCGCGTTACTGTTTTCAGGAAGGGAATAACAAAATGCATATTGTGTTTTCTTCGGCATGGATCACGCGATTATGGAGATCACACAGTAATGTTGCGATTACGGAACCAGGCGACGCTGAATCCCGCAGTAAAAAGCGATTTAAGAATCCTTCAGTATTCTGAGGTTCTGTGTACAATGTCTACAATAAGGATGCCACCGGACGCGGCATCAGGAAGTCCTTGAGGCGGATCCGGGACTTTGCAGCGCCCCACAGGGCTTTCCCTAATTGACGCTGCACTTGGATCTTCACCGAGTATGGGGGCGGGCGAAGAAAAAACAAGTGGCGTAGGAGAGCAGCAGCAAAATTGTTGCAGATGGTGACCCGCGCTGGCAAGAACTTGCTTTCGAGGAACGGACCGGGAGACATTTCAGCCTTTTGAAGACAGTGATCACACTTCCGCTACACAGAAATCTCGCCCCCAAAATCTAGAGTAATTGAAGTAGCGGCCTGTGGGGATACTTCGACAGATCCAGTCGTTCTGCCGCTCTTACGACGCACCCACTGGGACGACCACACTCTTGCCCCTATTAACGCCTGTACCTCGATGGATGAGCTCGAAAAAGTTTTCGAGTTTAGCCGATAGGGTGGGCATAGACAACAGAACAGCATTTCGCTTATGTGGCCGACCTGCTTATGAGTATGAGGGAGCTCAACTGATTCTTTGAAACTCCCGAATTGGCTGCCAAAGATGTTCTGTCGTGAGGTGAAATCGTATACCTGAGTACAGGCTTGTAGTCATTTGCTATATACACCTATAGCTCAGGGCTGTCGGTCCATGCGTGTGCTGTCGCAGCGGCAGCGACTGGAGTGTACGTCCTCACCCATAGACAAAAGAGTTGCCCACCTCGGGGACCGAAGCAGTTTTATCCAGAGTCTTTTTCGTCTTGGGGTTGTCAAAAACGAGCACATCGGAAAAGAACAAAATCAGCGGATTAAATGCAGTGACTGGAAAACACTTCCGCTCGCTGTGCCAACAGAAGGGAAGTTGCGCAGCAAAGCGAGAGAAACGCCTTCAAAAAAGCGGCGGAGCTCACAGATATACTGCGAAGCCCGACCAAGGCAGTGAGAGATGCTTGAGAAAGCTGCAAGAAAGCTAACGAAGACAAACTATCCGGGGAAGGTCCACTTAAGGTTTTGTGGCCGGGATCCAGAATCCAGGTACTCGATCAGATTTACGGTCAGAGCGTCAGAATTACGCTTGATGTGCATCCCTATGGCAGTTTTTTTAGAGTTTCTTCATTAACGGTATATTAATGTATGCCTCGTTAGAATCTTTCTGTATTCTTTCCTTTTTTGCAAGATTTGTAGGCGTTTCAATATCATTGCGTTTGCCGCACCTGGAGTTTCCTTTTTCCGGATACACCTAGCACCTATTTCGCCGCAGCTCGACCCACGTGCAGGAGAAAAACAGATTGCAACCGCCTAGGTTTGCTGTGGACTTACCGCGGATTATGCAATCTTCCCTCTGGTTGAAAACATAAACCTGTTCCTCCTTAATGACGCGAGAGGATGGCATTAGCCATTGTCCTCCATAGATAACCAAATCGGTTTGGGAAGTCACTGAACGAAATGTGATGCAAGCTGCAAGGCGACTGTAACTGTTGTTAAACTCTGAGCATTCGCCGGCTTAGCTCAAAAGTCCAACCGCTCCTACTTGATCAGTGACTGGACCAGCGGAATAGAAATCTTCAGTCATACTGAATAGATTACAAATGTAGGGAATGTTTTCTACAGTCGTAACCAACTGTAAATCAGTAAAGGATTTAACTAGTTGGAATGAGTTTTCTTTTCGAGAGTAATTAGTTCAGTTAGATGGGGAAACTTACCGTAGAGAGAATTGACGGTTGATCGTAACAATTGCAGCTCTCGATCTGTAATCATATCTGGCATTATCTCATCTGGATTCATCAACAAATGGTTGATGAAAACGGCGTTAGGAAGCGGGTTCACTTCAAAATATTACTATGGTCAATGGCCATGGTCGCATCTGTCAAAGCTACCACAGTCTTTCTGATGTTGTTGAAGGTAACCACAAATGAATCGGGTTTCTTAGCAACAACTTCCACGGCACACTCAGGGCGCGCTCTCTTTTCGGGTGTCGCTGTAACACATTCACGTGAAGGGTCTATCAACTCATACAGCACACAGGACGTCGAAACAAACGGTGTAGCGCCTATTGTCACGTGTGAATTGGCCAGTACCATTAATTACCGTCGTCAGGTTTCAAGTTGATAGGAGCTGAAACGATTGACTGATCGATGTTATAATTGGCAAATCTATTAGATTGTCGGTCACTTAAGATGAAGCTGGTATATACAGGTGTCAGCTGTGACTTTAAGAGTTGCATCTACAGTTGCATCTACAGTTTCACACGATATAAGGCGTTCTTACTCAATGCTGAATCACATATCCTGACGAGTTTAACCTCTTCCCATGCGAGGTTACCAAGCAATCCAAGTCCACTAGTGGTCACCGGCTCATTTGTCAGAGTTTAGCTCTTCAGTTGTCCGATGGAGACGTCCATTTCCTCGAAGGTATCCGCTTGGAGTTTCGGTCGATAGTCTTCCATAAACTGGATGCTTGCTCGTTTCCTGAACTTGTCATTGTGTGCGTGCAAGGACTGCTACGAACTCCTCGTGGTTTGTTGGTGGACGATGGTTTGGCAGATGTCATAAGTACAATCCATCTATCAGATGACGTGTTTTCATAGTTGGGGTCGGTATTTGCAAAAATAATTACATGGGGACGGGAGAACATTTCAAAGTGTCCTTGGTATTTGGTGGAGCATAGATGATTTTTGATGGATTCAATCAGTCCGTAGTTTATGAGTTCCTGGACATCTTTTGTAAGGTCGATGCTTGTTATCTTTTTCCTGCGTACATATATGATGCGTCTGTTTTTTTGCAGTTGTTGAGATATAGTGCGTCGTAGTTGAGATATAGTGCTTCGTAGTTGAGATAAATGTGCTTTGCGATAGTGGTTTTCCCGGAGTTTCCTTGGCAGTTGCTGTACCAGTGGTTACCTCTGTCGCTGGGGTCTTTTGATATGTCTAAAAGGTTTTTTTGCCATATTTGAAGTTGTTTTAATTCCATGGAGTCTGTTTGGAAGTATTTAATAAATCTAATGCTATCAGTTACAAATAGCCTGTTTGTCGTATATCTCGGGTTTTTCTCTCCATATCCATTTTTCGCTCCTGCCATCTAATATCTATTGTTGCATCTGAAAATGCAAGATTTTTATATTGAAATATTAGAAAGTTTACCTGTTTATGTATTGATTTCTTGGATTGTAGTTGTAGTGTTCCGTAAGTCCATGGATTTTCGTCTTCCTTTTGGCAGTATTGTTCAGCTTGTTCAGGGGTTCCTCTGCTCCGTTCGAGATGCAATCTGGGTAATACTTATTACCAAGATTGCTGAGTAACCGATCCCGTGGGAAATTCATAGGCAACGCGGTTTCTGGCGAAAGTCCTTATCGTGAAGGACTTGAATTATTCGGAAAGCAATGAGGGCTTCCAGATGTTGTAGCTGGTATAACCTGACTTGATGGTGGAATTAGATAAGTCAGGTGGGTGGAGCCCACCAGCTGTCGGGTGGAGTTGAAAAGGTTATCAAGCAATTGAATGGCTGCACCCACGCGTTGTTTCGCTCTTGAAAGAGGAAAGGAGGTCAGGCGTCGCAGGTCATAAAAAGGAGAAAGTCAGGAAGAAGTGGCTATAGGGGAATGTTAAAGGTAGGTTGAGACTTTGATTTGGAATCTTGGGGGACCGTTTTTCTCAGGAAGGGTGAAATTCTTGGACTCAGAGCATTCTGTAATCCAAGAGGAGCGGGGAGTTGAGTTGTATACACGATTGTTTAGGAGAGGCGAAAGGGCGTCGTGAGCTGTGATGGAGGTAACCAAGTAAGAATCATCAAACTTCGTTGAAGAGGGAATGGAGACGCCTCGAACTTTGTCATCCGATCGGGGAAGGAGTAGCAGCGAGCTGGGGGGGAGAGATATGCTCAGCTGTGATCATCGCTGCAGAGTAGTAGTTCTGCATCCAGTGCGGCAAGAAGTTTGAGGAGTTTCCTTGAGGAAAACTTTTGGTTCACGCGAAGATGTCCGAGTATGAGGGAGTGGATTTATGAAGACTTTGGTCATCTATAGGGCTGGGCTTAGGTGCAAGTTTTTCCTGAAAATCCTTAAAGAGACGTTGGAACGCCTCTTCATTTTCCATGAAGGAAGGAATGGAGGAATCAATCTTGGGGCTGTGTTCTGGAGGGTGAAGGGAAGAGGAGTGGCCATTGGGATTAGTAGGCGAGCGACAGTCGAACAGAGGGGCGAAAATCTTTCTGCATGAAGAATTGCCAGTTGAATAAGCATATTTGCCAGCACCTGAGTGTTTCGCTTTGCAATGGGTTTTGAGAAGATGGGAATGGTCAAAACTAATACCACACAGGATGCACACGAAGTGCAATGAGTTGAGAGGGGTTCGGAGAAGATTCTGCGATACATAGCATTTTCGGCAGTCTGACCGTGTGAGGTTTTCCAAAAAATAGGGGAACAGGAGGACCGGATGAGGGCTGCCGGGGGATAGAGCACCTCAAACGTAAAAGGGAGCGCCGCTATCCTGTGGCACGTGCCGATGGGGACCAGGGATGAAGCAGCGCATACTGGATCTGTGGATTTCAATTCTAGGGAGTAGACTGTACAGACGTCAGAAACCAGATCACTTGGTACGCTAAGTGCAACTCGGGAATTTTTTATTTTTTTTTCTTAATGTCTTGATGTTGGTAACTTCTAGAGGCTTTACTCATCGATCTTGCTCTCCTGGCATCCAGGTAATCATATATACTATATCTTCGAGATATGTTACACACATTGTGTCTTATTTCCCTCATATTGCCTATTATATAGTCTAACATTGCTGCAATACTTTCAAGAGTTGCATCTCCGTAGTTATGTGTGTATCAACAGTGGTGACTATATGCACAAAATCCATATCCTTGGTATGACTTACAGATTCTTCTACTATGTGTGGCTTCCATATTTATCGGACGCAAGTTGCTGAGCTCTCTGAGGTTTCCTCCCTTGGGAAGGAGCCTCACCCTGGCTGACCGAAACAAGGCGGTAACATCACCTTCGTCTCGGATCAGCCTTGTCAACTGAAGCACCAGTGGTGCCAACTCTGCCGCGAAGCATTGGAAAAACTCCACGGGCAGGCCGTACTCCCCTGGTGCTTTCCGCCTTTTCAGCCTTTTAATCCCGGCGAGAATTACGCCGGTCGTAACAGGCTCGTCGAGGCTTTTCTTCTCCGCCTCCCCTATTCCCGGGGCACCAGCCAGAACCATGCGCCGGGAGGCGTCTTGCTCCGCGGAGGCTCTGGCGTAAAGGGAGGAATAAAATCTCCGCACGAGGTTGCGCTTCGCGGCCGGGGCCGAGTGCTCCCTGCCCTGGTCGTCCAGCAAGCTGGCCGACGCGGATTGCCAGGCTTGGCGCTCCGCCCCGGCTCGGTACTCTGCCAGGCGACGGACATTGTGGGTCCTTCCGTAATAGCGGGCATGCAAATATGCCCGTTCGTTACGGACCCCGTCCCCGAATCAGGCTTCTCCCCCTGAAGTGGCAAGAGTCGGCGCTGCTACTGTTGCACTGGGGTTTACTCTGCAACGCGCGCCGCTTCCACTGGACGCGGGAAGTGTAAGGCCTGAGTGTGCAAGGTGTGGGGAGCGGGAATCGCTCCTCCACCTACTTGTTGACTGTGCTGCCCTCCGAACCCTATGGGAACGGTTCGGGACGATCCTCGGGCTCCAGGTGGACAGCCAACCCAGAGACGTTTTCCGTCATCTCTTCGTGCGTAACGCCCTGCAGCCAGCCGCAGCCGTGGCAGCACTGTGCTGCATCGGAGGCATCGTGGCGGCCTGGAGCGATGCATGCGACGAAGGATTGGACGCTATCGAGAGGGATGTCATCCCTTATGCGGTCTGCTTCATGCGGAGAGCTAAAGGATGGCCCCAGCTGGGTTCAATGCTGATGGACCTCGAGGGAATCCTGCGAAGGTTGGACCCTCCTCCCAGTGGAATGTGATCCCTTCCCCTCCAAACTCTTTTTGTTTTTTCTTTGTTTTTATTTTATTTTTTGTTTTCGCCCACATCCCCCTCCACTGCCGAGGGGAGTCACGGCGGGCTGCGTCCCGGCGGGTCCGGTGTTGTTAGGCCGTTAGTGGAGCCTCGTACCACGTCTTGTAGAGTTTTATTTTTTCAATAAACGCCCCGGTCATACCCGGGTGGAAACCCCGAATCAGGGGGGCGGAGGTGCAAGGGGAACTCCTCGCAAAACTCCCGGACCGAGGCCTTAAAAAGCTCCCAGTCAGCGAGATTCTGGAGGGTGACGCCTCTCAGGAATTGGCGAAGGTGTTCTTTCGTACCTGAGGGTCGCGTCCAGTCCCCAGGCAGACATACGCCCTGGAAGGGGGTCCTTTGTCGCTCGGGCAATCCTCGAATATCAGCCGGGAATGCTCCGACAGCGTCGACGCAACTCTCCCGTTTAGGACCCTTGGGGACACGGCAGCATGCAGAAAAACGTGGTCGATGCTGTTGACCATTCCCGGGAGATCACCCAACTAGTTGCGCGTGCGCATGGCAGCGCACAATTCGTTGGCCGTCCGCTCCTGTGCGTGGGCATCACCTGACAGCAGGCGGAGGTTGAAATTTATCACCCGGTCACGCCGGGGCGTTTATTTTAAATAAACCGGTCAAGGACGATGTCCCCAAGCAAAGAAACGATAAGGAACAAAGAGAAGTTACCGGCACACAGGCTTGGTGAACTAACCGCTGCCAACATTGAGAGAGTAAAGGGATAACAATACAAACACACAAACTCTGGAGGGAAGGGTGACGGGTCTTTGGTGAGGCTCGGTACTCACGGAGATTTACAAGGGAGAGCACCTAGAACGTTCCGGAGCCTAAGAGGACCGAAGTGGGAAAAAAAAGAAAAAAAAAACCGATGGGAGCGAGGGGAAAGGGTCACCGGGTGCGCTGCTAGGTAGCGTCTGTAAACCGACGTTGTATGCCGGCGAGATCGTTTTTTATGTCCTTGGTCAATTGAGGCCATCTGGCGGCCGCTTCCATATAGGAGGCTGCCTTGCCGACCACCTGTTGATGCTGCCCGTTGATTACCAGCGCCTGACGGGCTGAAACTATGGCGCGTATGCAACCGATGGTTGCAATCCTTGCGCTTGTAGACAGTCCGCTCGGCGTGAAGAATCGTCGCAGCAAGTCTCTTGCGGTGTCCACGGGATGCGATAGTGCTGCTGCCAGCCTTCGCCAAGGTCTTTGTAGGACACCGCAGTCCAGAAGTAGGTGCGGGATCGACTCCGTCGTCACTCACCGAACGCAGTTCGCATTTGCGAGTCCCCCGGAGACACGATGCCAGCGCTCGTTGCACTGAAAACCCCAGTGAACGAAAAGCAGCACGGCTTGTTTCGAAGCAAGGGGGAGCAGAGAACTGTCTGTACACTGTGGAGGGACTACAAGTTCTTCGGGGGTGACACCAAGTTCTGCCCACCGGAGGAGTCCCTTTGCATCAGAACGAGGAGTGGCGGCGTCCGGCTCCAAGGAGTTTCGTTTCTCCCGCTATCGTGCAGCAAACCTCTCACCTCGCCGGTTGGCAACTGTCGTTTCTTGCCCTGAGGGCAGACAGCGCTGCGGCGAGAGGCGTGGCAGCCAGGGTAGAAAACTACACCTCGTGCTGCATTTCTTCTTCCAAAGTTCGCTGAAGAAGATGGCGCAGGGGGTGAAGATCTTCAGGGCGCATTCCTTGGAATGCTGCCCAGCATTCAACAGACTCCTGCCGCCAAGCTTCGAAGTTCATTGGGCGGCAGGAGATCCACGAATGGGCCTCCAGAAGTGCGGTCAACTGCCTCAATGAAAGCCCAAAACCTCGCTTCCTGTATTGGGTGCCCGGCAAAAGCCAGAGCAGTCCTCCGCTGCCGGCGCATCTCCGCTGGAGAATGCGTGCAGGCACACACGGGGGATGTCCATAGCTGAGCACACAGTGCCAGCACTCGGAACCGCACCTGCAGTTTGATTCGCTCCATTGTCAGGATGCCCAAACCAGCATCCCGACGTGGTGCCGCCAAATCTTTCAGGCGGATCCTGCATCTTCCCGGTCCCCAGAGGGCGTTTCTGAGCAGACGTTTAGCCCGCTCTTTCGCTGCGAAAAGTCGCCACGCCATCGTAAACCAAAACCTTTGTTTCAACTACTCCTACCTAAGATTACACACAAATAATTACACACAAAACATACAAGAAGCTTTAGTTGTAATCTTATCATCTTCGTCAATTTCTCACATAAATTATATGTCTGAGTATCATCCAGTGAGCACTCAATGCATAGGCTCAGCTGCTGGAACAATGTCTTCATGCTGCCTCCCGCTTGCCACACCAGGCATTTTGTGTTCAAATGTCCTAATTGCCTCATAGAGTTTTGTTCTGATTTCCGAAATTTGTCTGTCCCCAGGTTTGGATATATCATCTCGATTGGTTTTCAAGACAGCTCCTTTGGGACCTTTGCACAGAATGCGTCCCATTCAGGAGAGGGGTTCTCTTTTGATTCCACGGCCTGCTGCGACATATGGGGCGAGAGGCATAGTGTTGATTTTGGGTAGACGTTCAGCATAAATGAGCCCAGTCGTCCGAGAGTAGCGTCTGCATCAGCATCGCTGAAGTTTGTACTAGCTTGTCCAGTTATGTGCTTTGCCCCAATATGATAATGCTTGAAATTAAGCATTATCTCGGCGTACGCCTCGCCCAGAAATAGCATGTTTTCTATCTCCGGACAATTTGCCGCCTGTGCCCAATTTACAAGCCGTTTAAAAGCCTGGTACGCCACAGCATGCCTGTGCTTAGCAGCTGGAGGGGACAAGAATCTAAGGAGCGCATTCTGTGAAATGGATATAGGTTTAAAAGGGGGTCCTTGGATTTCTATCGATACAGATGGAATTTTATGCGTGAATCCGGCCAGCTCCATGATACTCAGGGTACTTCAATAGTGACCGAGGGTATGGGCGATGTCCATCCCCTTTTCTTCGGGAAGTGGCGTGCGGGCAAACAGAGAGCGCGACACTTTTAGTGCATACCCTGCTCCTCTTGAACTATCTTTCTTCACCCCGGTATTATGATTGGTGAGCCACCAAGAAACCATGGTAGCCACCATCACTACAATGCGGTTGGTCGCAGTTTGTTGGTTGAGCAAAGACTGACTAGCCGTCCTCTGTGTGTGTGTCATATGGTAATGCTGGGTGGTCGGTTTCCAGTCACCATCCGGAATCAGGTTACCATTCACCGAGCGGAATCGGATTAAGTCGTATGTCAGCAGTGCGTATATGCCATTAAACATGAGCGGAAGCTGGGCATCCTTAAAGTGCTTGGCACTGTATAACCATCCGTTAGCCGAGGCACGAATGTTCTTAATCGTGGCTCGGGAATTTGTAGGCTGATACACAGGGAACCGGCGGTCTTCTGGGAGGGCTATGTCTGTTCCAGTTGTAAGCCCTATCTCGATGTCACCATCGAGGTCCGGCAAGCTGGAGCTGTATTCCTCAAAAGTTGCTGACATGTCTTCACTTGCCGCTGCCATCACCAATCAGGCAACAATACCTGCAAAAACAAATAGAACATTAGGTATTATCACAGAGTGATTAGCCCTTCCCGCCACCCTAGACCAACATGCATGAAGCACATCATACATATACCCCCAGCTCTTCAAATTGTACTGCAACTGCATAGCATGCTAAACATGCTCAAGTACACCACAGAGTCTACCTATCAGTCAGATATCCAAGTCCGACATGGTGCACCCTAGAATGCTTTAACTGCGGTTATCTCACCTTTTGTGTATACGACGAAGGGCCTTCAGTGGGTTTGTGTTTCCGTCCGTAGATTGAAATTTTTCACCCGGTCACAATTAACCGGTCAGAAACAATCTCCCCAACCAACAGATTGACAGGAAACAGAGAGAAATTACCGGCACGCAGGCCTGGTAAACAAACCGCCAGCAACATGGGAGGAATAAGCGGAGAACAAACGAAAACAGAAAAACTGGAGGGAATGGTAACGGGTCCTTAGTTAGGCTCCGTACTCACGGGGATTCAAACGGGGAGAACCTGAAATGTTCCGGTGCCAATGGGGACGCGGGTGTCAATAGAAAACACAAAAATGACTTCATGGAGGGTACGACATTGATCACAGGTTGGCCGCTGCTCAGCGGTAACCGGTGATCAATGTATAGAAAACATCACCTCGTCCTGCAGTACTTCTTCCAAAGATCGCGGAAGAAGATGGCGCAGTGGGCAAAGAGCTTCAGGGAGCATTCCTTGGAACGTTGCCCAGGATTCCACAAACTCCTGCCGCCAAGCTTCGAAGTTCATTGGGCGGCAGAAGATCCACGAATGGGCTTCCAGAAGTGAGCTCAACTGCCGCAATGAAAGCCCAAAACCTCGCTTCCTGTATTGGGTGCCCCGCAAAAGCCAGAGCAGTGCTCCGCTGCCGGCGCATCTCCGCTGGAGAATGCGTGCAGGCACACACAGGGGAGATGTCCAAAGCTGAGCACACAGTGCCAGCACTCGGAACTGCACCTGCAGTTCGATTCGCTCCATTGTCAGGATGCCCAAACCAGCATCCCGACGCGGAGCAACGAAATCTTTAAGGCGGATCCTGGATCTCGCCGGACCCCAGAGAGCGTTCCTGAGCAGGCGCTTAGCCCGCGGTTTTGCCGCATAGGGGGGGTCCAAAACAAAAAACAGGGGACGGAGGAGGGGGGCCACAAAGGTGTTCCATATAGTCGCCCGTTCCTGCAAGGTAAACTTGCCGTTAAAGAACGAGCTGATGGCCAACTCTGCTTTCTGAAGACAGTCCGCCCACGCTTCGGCTGCGCCGAAAGCGCCCAACGGAACGCCAAGGTACTTAAAGTACCCGCCCGTGGGGATCCCCAGGCGGATCCAGTCGGACTGCCCCTCCCACGACGTACCCACAGGAACGACCACGCTCTTCTCTCTGTTCACGCTCACGCCCGCTCCCCGACGAATGAGGTCGAAGAAATCCTCCTAGCGCCTTTCGTCTCTTCAGCCCAGCAATGACGGAAGAGAATTCATCCGGCGTGAAGGGCTCGTTGAGACGTTCGCGTTCCTCCTTGCCGACAACACGAGCATCCTGAGACAGGAGTATCTCAGAAAGAATATCCTCCGTCTGGGATTCCGCGTACAGAGAGGAGTAGTAGCGTCTCACAATGCGGCGTACTTCGGCTGGGGCCGAACATTCCTGGCCCTTGTCGTCCAACAGGCATGCTGCTCCGGACTGCCAGACCTGGCGCTCGGCCCTCGCCTTGTACTCTGCGAGACGCCCGACATCCGCGCGTCTCGAAAACGTGCGGGCCTGCAGAAAGTCTCTACTGTTGGCCACGCCCTCTCCGAAACCGCGTGGAAGCCGGTGCAAGGGGAATTGGCAGCAGAACTCGCGGACAGATCTTTTGAGGTTGTCCCAGTCCGCGAGTTCTTGAATGGCGAAGCCTCGTAGGTGTTCACGTAGATGCTCCGCAGCCTCCGGATGGCTAAGCCGATCCGCCTGCATCCTCCTGTTTTGCAACGGAGGCCCCTTGCCTGGCGGAAAGATCTCAAACTCCAACCTGTGTTGGTCAGAAAGCTCAGTCAACAATCTTCCTCTCCTACTCACACGTGAATGGAGGTTTTCGTCGAGGAAAACGTGATCGAGCGATCTTTCCATTCCTGGTTCGCTGACCATGAAGTTGACGGCGGGCACCGACGTGCACATCTCGATGGGAAGCGCGCGCTCCCTGGGGCGGCTCGAATCGTCGGAGAGCAGACGGACGTTAAAGTCCCCCGTGACGAGGTGCGCCACTTGGAGGCCGGAGTTGTTCAGCCAGTGGCTCTGCACCTCACCAAAGAAAGCTACTCTTTCTTCGAGGTAGCGAGAGCCACTCGGCGCCTAGACGTTTCTAACGACGAAATCGATGGACTCCGATTATTTGATGACAAGTTGGCCTAACCGTCCTTCGTCGTCGAAACGAACACCACGCACCGCTTTCGCCATTTTTCCTCTTACGAGGAACGCGACGCCGCACGTGTGGGCGTCGTCACACCGCCATGTAGCGTTCCGCCTGCGCGGTTCTCGATTTCGGCTGCCTGCTCATCGGAGATTACGTGAATCTCCAGGAGGAGCACGATGTCGAAGGCGCGCAGGGCGTTGGCTACTAACTGCCTCTTCTCGTCGTTCTGGAGTCCGTTCACGTTCCACACGCGACGGACATACTACGGGAAAACGCGATTCCCCGCATTACTGCTGGGAAGGCGGCGGCTTTTTGCTCGCTTTATCCTCCGAGTGGACGGCGAGCAGCACGATCGGCTGGAGGGCGCGGTCGCCACCCTCCTTCGTCGTGCTACATGCATGTAACGCCTCCACGCCATGCTTGACCCCGTCGGGTTTCGTGGAGACCTCGGGTTGTTTCGCTGGAAGCGTTCGCTGGCTGCCTACTTTAGATCGGCGCGCACACGCTTTGGAACGAGTTATCCTCGTCTCGGCTATCGGGACGGCCTCCGTTTCGGGGTCCGCTTGGCCGATGCTCGATCGAGTTTCGGCCTTCCGCGAAGAAGTGGCAGGCTATGCTAATTTGACAGAAGTCCTGTCGTCATTTCCCGTAACCATAGCGTCGCTGTTGGTAACGAATTCCTTCCCGGCACACGCGATGTCCGCGTTGTTACGCGCAGTTCCACGTGGAACCTTCGCGGAAGTCTTCGTAACTTCACGGAGTTTCCTCCCTTCACTTGGAGCCGTGGATGTAGGTTGTGGTGAGTTTTTTGGAGCTTTGTTTATTTTTCCGCTCCCTTTTACCACCGTTGATGCGCCATTGCCATCATTGGAGGCGCCCGCGTCTTTGGACGCGAGCATTTCCGATGACTCCGACACGCTCGCCATCGGCGCTGCCTTCCTTGGGGCTTTAAACCCCTTCGTAGGAATCGCGTCCGCTTCAGTCGAGAGCTTACTCTCCGATTGTGACGATGTGGAATATTTCTCCGCTTCCGCGGCGTTTGACCGCGGCGCGGATTTTATTTTGTTGACTATCGAAGTCGGCATGGCACAACCCTTCTTACCTGTTTTGGGCTTCTCCGCCACTAAAGATGGTGAAGGAATGGATCTGACGGTACTGCGAGTGTCCTTACCGCCGTTGTCCATTGACGCCCCTGCCGGTTGCTCGGACTCCGATAGAGTCGTGCGTGCTTCGGCGGGTCCCGTATTGCGCCTGGGGGGACTTACCATTGCCCCGGATTCCCCGCACCCTTTCTTTTCGGGCTCCCCTGCCGCGAGATCGGGCGCGCGGGGCTTCGAGTGCGAGGACTCCCGCTTCTTTGGGGCGGCATTCCGCTTCGCGTTTTTGCGGGATTTCTGCCGCGCGTTTTCCGGGTTTTTCGAGAAATTTTGATTTTTTTCCGCTTTTTTTTCGTCCGTCGAAGCTACGCGGCTGCCTTTTTTCGCAAAAGATCGGGGCAATTTCCTAATTGGTGCCCGGAAAGCTTGCAATAACGGCATTTTCCGGAGGGGCATTTATCCAAACAATGCCCCTCCTTCCCGCATTGCTCGCACGTTCTTACTTTGCCCACGAACCAAAGGTAAACGACCGTGTCTTTCACCTGTAGTTTGGTGGGCAGCAGACGGCGGTCCGGCATTCTAAGCCGGACTCCAGCGACTCCGCTGTGTATGGACGGGAAGTCGTTGAGGTTGCTACGCACCCTCCACAGCGCATGGACCGTGGCGAATTTCGCCAACGCGTTCCGAATATCAATATCCGAGATTTCCGACTCGATGTCGAAAATCTCCGCCACGAATGAGTCGTCCATGGCGGCCGGGAAGACCTTCTGGCCACGGATCGACAACGGGGTGCGCATCAAGCGTTGCACAAGTGCAGCGTCTTTGCAACGCACTTTGAAATAGCCCATATCCTTTAAAGGCATAATGGCGAGGAGGTCCTTCTCCCGCACGTTAACACGGGTCAGTTCATCGTTGAACTGATTCCCGTCAAACCCAGAAAGAAACTTACCTTTTATCGGAGAGCGGGTCTATAGCCCTGAGCTACGTATGATCGCAACTCTGAATCGTCGAGTGCTCCCCCTTTGACGGCTGCCGCGGCAGCAACGTCAGCAAAACTGATCGCCATTGGCGAGCAAGGCGAAGTGGAGGCGGCCGTCGGTCTTGCGATTACAGATCCCTATACTGTTCCTCCAACTTCAGTAGCTTCGGGTTGGATCGACATCGTCGTCAAAATGCGCGACACCAGGATGAAGCGATTGAAAGCCTGGAGACGAGAGCGAAGAAAAACACATCCTCACTCGGTTGTAGTCTCTTGCTATCAGGTGCGCCCGCCGCACGCCGGCTTCGGCCAACCAGTCTCGCCGCAGGGCTTTGAAGAACGCAGTGCATTCTCCGCACCTGTGTCTGCTGCAGGGCGCGTATACGTTCGTGACCACTAGGTCGATCGAGTCGGACCACTTCAGGACAATTTGCCCAACTCGACCTTCATCGTCGAAAGTTACACTACGCACTGCCTTTATACGGCGATCTTCAGCAGGAGGGGCACTCCACGGGAGTGGTCTCTACCGCATCTCAGAAGTAGAGTTCCCCCAGTGAGCCTCTCGATCTCCTGGACGTCCTCTCCTTTGAGGGCGTGAACCTCTTGGAGAAGTGCCAAGTCGAAAGGTCGCAGGGTATCGGCCACGCTGCGCCTCTTGCTTTCGCTACGCAGCCCGTTTACATTCCAACAGCCTATACGCAGCTGCCGGCAAGAGGCGATTCCACGCATCATGCTAATGATGGTGGTGGCGATTGTGTAGCCGCCTCCTGCTCGAGAGGCGGCTGGTCGATGTCCACCTGCATGGACGGCGTTTCCGCAACGACCGGAGCGTCGGTAGGCGGACTGAGGTCGATCGGAAGATCGGACCGGGCGGTTTCCACGGAGGGATACCGCGACCTCGCGGACATCGCCTCCTCGCTACCCGAGCGCATTTCCTCCTCCTCAGCCTGAGGGGGAGCGACGCGCATAGGGTTGCGGGACTTCCGGCCCGCCTACCTCTTCGGGAGGGCGACGGTGGGAGCGTTTCCACCTTCCGCCTCGGACTCGGAGGTTTCCGGTCCTTTGGCTTCCGCCGGACGTCTGACGGCCTTCTCTGCAGGCTTAGGCGGCTGCATTAAGATGGCCGCGAGTTCCTCCGCCGCCTTCGCGAAGTTTTACTCGTCGCTGCTGCTCACGTTCTTGTCGCAGGATTCCTGCGGCGGTTCCGCGGCGTTCGCGACGGTTACGGGAGTCGCGTTTGCCGATCGACGTTCGATCGACGGAACGCGCTCGATGTTAACGCGGCATTCCTTTGTTATTTCTCGAGGCGTAATTTTTTTTTCGCCGTTCGCTGTTTTTTTCGGCTTCCTAGCGTTCTGATTTGTGGATTTTTTTGTTTTTTCATTACTAGCATTTGGATTTTTTGTTCTTTAGGTTGCGACTAGTTTTGAGCCTTCCTCGCCGACGGTTGGTTCAGAAGTCTCCTTTTGATTCTCCTGTTCCTTTTGTTCGGCTTCTTCTGAGTTTGTCTGTTCTTCACTGTTTGGTTTGTTTTCTGCCTGCTTCCCTTTTTTTAAAATAGGGGTTTCAGGCGTTGTAGCGGCGTTTTTCGTGCACACAGCACTAGAGTGTCCCTTCGCGCCGCAGGTTGGGCATGTGGCGTCCCGGCTTCTCTTTTTCAGATGCCAAAATGTGTTGCACAGTCCACAGTACTTTTCTTTCTCCACGTACCAGATATCAACGAGCTCGTCGTTGACTTCAAGCTTGTAAGGAAGTTCTTTGTTTTCGCGGAGAGTTACGCGCGCGGCCACTCGCCCATTGAATGCTCCTCGATAAGTAAAGGCGTTGGGCTTTGACCACATCGCGTATATCTCCGCGAATTTGTTGATTTCAGTGCGGATGGCTTCATCGGTCATCCGCACCGTTGTACCCGTGAGGTGGATCACCATAGAGTGATCCACCGTGTCTGGGAGGAGATTCCGCCCTTCGAACGGAACGGGCGTGCAGAGCAGTTTGTGTGTGAGCGCTGCATCTTTGCAGATCAGCTCCGCGAACTGCCCGCCGCTCCGAATCGAGAAGCAAGAATCTCCTCGTCAGAGATTCCTATCCTACGGATGGCGTTAACAAATTTCCGCGTTGTAAGCGGTGAATAAAGATTTCCTACCTTTTAAAGGAGGGCTGGGTTGTAGCCCTCCTTTATGTAGGCCTGCACTTCGGCGGCCACGTCCGGCAGATCCGCCGCGGCCACTTTATTCCAAGCCCTCGCCGGAGTGGCGGGGGCTGATTTTGTGGTGGGGAATGACCCCACCTCCATGGGTTGGGGAGACGTGGGTTTCAGGTCTCTTGTCGCAGGTTTTTCACCCGGGTAAGCCGGGGCTTTTATTACTAAACTTTTGAGCTTACAAAATTTTTTTATAAAGTCTTTGTTCTTAAAAGTTTTTCTTTTTTTTTTTAGGACGTCAGAAGTTCAGTAGAGAACTTCAGTAGCACTTGTCCTTACCGACCCGCAGACCGATAAGGTCCTTCACTGGCGCCGGGGCGGGAAAAATAAAAAGAAAACAAAACCAAAAAAGAAAAACATCTGGAGGGCAATGTTTTTGGGAAGGGGGAGCGAGGGAGGGGATCATGGTGCGCCGTGAGCAGGCCTTTGCATCCGGTCACGGATGCGAACACGTGCCGGCAAATGTTTTCGAAGTCGGCGCCAACGGCACGCTTTCTCCAAGGAGATCGCTGCCCAGTGGATGGCATTCCGGCTGGTCCTTCCTCTCCTAGACGCGGTCCACTTCTCCAGGGTACCGCGTATGCCGCAGAACACTATTACGCTACCGTAGGCTGGCAAGCCATCTCGCGTCAGGAGGCGTCTGAATAAGTTTTTCGGGTCACCCTCCGGAATGTTGAGGATCGACGAGATTCTGTCCCACATTTGGCGGAGGGCAACACACTCCAGAATCAAGTGAAGGAAGGTCTCCCTTTCCCCGCACTCTGCACAACTAGCATCCACATTCCCCGATGTCCAGCGAGACAGGCGTGCTCTGCTTAAAAGTCCCCAGTGGAGCAGAAGCAACGCCGTTTCCTGCCACTGCAGGGGAAAGGTGCCGTTCTTCCATGACGCTGGGGGCAATTTCACCTCCTCCGGAGTTATACCGAGCAGCGCGCCCCAGCGTAAAAGTCCGTTCGGCGGGAAACTCGGGGTACTAGCGTCCGCTAGTTCCCTCGGCGTCCACGCCTTCATTGATTTTTTCCTGCCTCCGATGAGGCAGGACACTTCCCATGATGCCTCTTGGTGGCTGTCCCGAACTTCCCCGAGGGAGGGCAGCAATGGGCAAGGGGGGTGAAGGAAGCCCACAGAAGTTTCCGTGGGTTGGAAACGATCTCCTGGAGTGGCTGACCAGCGTGCCTCCCTCTGCGGAGGCAGGACAAGTCCTCATCGCTAGTGCCATTGATCTTCGCCCATGCGGAAACGGACTCCTGAAGCCAGGTAGTCCAGTCCGCTGGGATGCAGGAGATCCAAGGGTTGTTTCTCAGCAGGGCAACCAAATCCCGCAGCTGATAACCACAATGGTTCAGGCTGCGTTCGTTGGCTACCAAGATTTAAGTCAATCCGATGCAGCCGGTTGCCCTGTGAGCAAGGAGTCTTGCGGGTGCACACCAGGGTGCTGTCCAGAACTTTGCCACAAGGGCAAGTTTTCTGAATTGGAGCTGTCGCTCCATGCGCTCCAACGTCAGGAGACCAAGTCCACCGTCCCTGCGTGGAGCGCACAAGTCTTTGAGCCGGACGCGGGGCCTCCGGTTGCCCCAGAGGGCTTTCCGTATAAGGCCTCTAGTCCGTGTCCTAATTTGATAAGGGGAAGGGCACACAAAAAGTAGGGGGCGAAGGAGGTGGGCTGCGAAAGCGTTCCATACCGTTGCCCGTTCCTGTAAGTGAAACTTCCCGTCCCGGAACGGGCCGATCGCCAGCTCCACCTTTTGTAGACGGTCGGACCAGGCTTCTGCAGAGCAGAAGTCCCCCAACGGAACGCCAAGGTACTTGATGTACCTGCCCGTGGGGATCCCCAAGCGGATCCAGTCCGACCGTCCGGCCCTCGTCGAGTCGGTGAAAAGCAACGACGACTTCGTCCGGTTTACCTGGAGGCCTGTCCCACGGTATAGCAACTCGAAGAAATCCTCGAGCGCCGATGCCGGGGTGGACCCGGGAAGCAGGAGCAGAAGATCGTCGGCATAGGCCGACACGGCAGGCGTGCCAAGACACGAGCTCAACAGAGTTGCCAAAGTCTCCCTGTATGCTCTCAGCACCAACTCAAAGTAGATGCTGAAGAGCAGGGGGCTGAGGCTGTCACCCTGCCGGATGCCTCGCCGCACCGGCACGCCGAACACGTGCGGGCCGCTGAAATCAATATTAATGAACGCGAAGCGCCAGCAGGAGCGCAGGTAGGCCAGGAAGACGGCCGGAAATCCCAAGCGTTCCAGGAGCTCCAGAAGGAGCTCCTGGTAGACGCAGTCGAAAGCTTTACGCAAATCGACTGCGACCGCAAGGGCTTTAGGCGCCGTATCTTCTTCCCAGCTTCCCTCCCCCCTGTCAATAGAGAGTTCTGGAGTTTCCCGACGTAGCTGCGCCTCGCGTTGTTTGAACTGCCAGAATGTGCTGGCGAGGAACATGTTGGCCTCCATGGTTCGTCCGGGAACAGCGTATGTCTGTTCCGGACTGACCACGGAAGCCGCTACCCGTCCCAGACGCTCAGCCCAGAGTTTGGCGAGCAACTTTGCGTCCGCATTCACTACAGTGATGGGACGCCAGTTGCCAACGTTGCGCAAGTCTCCTCCCTTAGGAAGGAGACGTACTCTAGCTGACCGGAACGAGTTGGGGACATCCCCACGTTCACGAATCAGCATACATAATTTTACAACCAGGGGAGCCAGCTCTGGCACAAAGTGTTGGTAGAATTCAGCTGGCAGGCCGTCTTCCCCTGGTGCTTTGTGTTTTTTCATTTTTCTGATGGCGGAGATTATCTCCGCCATCGTGAATTCTTGGAGGAACATGTTTATTTCTTCCTCCTTTAACGCGGGAGCACCCTCTGGCAGCGGGCGCTGCGCAGAGGTGCGCTCTGGTGGTCTCATCGCGTAAAGCGAGGAATAAAAATCCCGCAGCATGCGGCAAACCTGCGCTGGAGATGAGTGCTCCTGGCCTTCATTCAGCAAGCAGGCAGGCCCAGATTGCCAGGCCTGCCTCTCCGCTCCAGCCTTGATTCCCGCCAGGCGACGGACGTCGGGCTTGTTGGAGAAACCAGGGGCCTGGAGATAGTTCCTGTCGTTCCTCACGCCTTCGCAGAAAGCCGGTGTGGGTGGACGTGTCTTTTGGTCGCTCCGCCAACGCCTGTCTGGGAAGCAACCGGAGTTTTTTTAGTGTAGTCAGGTGTTAAGTGTGGGTCGTCGGTGTCCGATGGCAGCCGTGCCAGAGGACACCGCGATGGATGTGGTTGTGGGGGAGGCAAGTCCTACCACAGGACCTACATCTATGGGGGCAATAGTCCCTGGAACGTCTTCGCAGCCGGCGAAGACTTGGAGTGAAATGGTCGCCGCCCCCAGTGCGGAGGCCATGGCCGAGGAAGCCGCCTATCGGTCCTCTGAATACAAGCCATCGCTTGTATACAAGGTAGGCCCTTTGTTTGAAGGAAACACAGCGCGCTCTTTCAGCAGAGCGCTACAAAATGCTAATGTCCGTGAGGAAGATCTGGACGGTCTGTGCGTGCTCAGCGGGGCGCAGCGGGTTGAGCTGGTGTGCAAGAGCATCAGCCTAGCCGATCGCCTTATAAATACCCCGCTGATCATGGACGGCCGTAAGATCTTCCCGGTGTCAATGGACCACTCGGTAGTGGTCCACTTGACAGGAATATCCAAGCGCATGACGCGCACTGCCGTAAAAGCAGAATTAAGTAAGTACGGGGACGTACACGCGCTGTGGCCGAAGCCCACAATCTTTGAGGGCTACGGACGCCACTTCGGGGCCTCCTGCGGCACGCGTAACCCCAAAAAACGAAGCGAAGCTACCCCACAAACTTGAGGTCGCGGGAGAACCAGTAGACCTCTGGTATGCTGGCAAGCCACGGTATTGCGGCTACTGCGATGCGGTCGGACACATCCGTAAGAGGTGCCCGAACATCGTATGCTACTTGTGCGGGGAGAAGGGACACGTCCGTCGCGTGTGCCCTAAACGCCCCACCCCAATTTCCTCGGCCGCCAAAAAGGCGCAAGCGAAACGCGCGGGAAAAGAAAAATTAGAAAACCGTGAAACTGGCCGAGAAAAGGTGCCAATAACCCAAGCTCCAAGCGCGGCATCGGAGAAAAACCTTCCCGAAACCGCAGAGGGTGAACAGGGCTGGCAGCTAGTCAAAGCCAAAAAAGAAAAAAAGGACAAGCATGTCCCGAAGAAAGGAGAGAAGGCGGCGGCCGGAACAAAAGCTCAATCCGTGTCGCGCGTAGAAACTCTCCGAGAATGCACGGTTACGCTGTAGCGCATTGACGTTCCCGCCGACACCACCGGAGGCAATACGGCTTCGATCGATCTTCCTGCCGCGAAGAATGCGCGCGAAAACCCACCCCCCGTTTGCGAAGAGGGTCAGCCGGACGACAAAATCGCCGAAACCAAGGAGGCAGCCTTCGAGAAGGCCGCCGAGGAGCTTGCGGCAACGCTTGCCGAACGCGAGAACCCTTCGCGAAAGGGGTTGCGTAGGCCGGCAGCGGCTAAAGTGGCCCCCGCAGGTGAGTCGGACCGGGAGGCCGGAAGTGCATCCTCCTCTGCGGAAGCACCACCAAGGAAAGCGGGGCGAAAATCCCAGAAACCCCGAAGGTGCATTCCGCCTCCGCGCGAGGGGGATGCAATGGTGGAAGAACCAGTGGATGGCAGCGTGGGAGCCCAAGTCGGGCATCACCCACGTGCGGAAGCCGACGAGGAGGCGACTCCAATGGAGGAGGGTAACCAGGGGTCAGCAATGCTCTCTGAAACCGCCGAACCTGAACCACCCGCACCAATGGATGTGGGCCAACAGGTACGAACAACACCCCCTTCGCACGGGCAGCCGGAGACGTCGGCACGAAAGAAGGATGGGGAGTTGGTGGGCAAGACGCCAACCCCGTCCAGCGACCCGCCCCAAAAGGTGGCGGGAGCTCCACCGCCAGGTTCCCAGGAATAACACCTGGACTCGCCTGTCGCCGTCGGATCCGCGCGGCCAGTTGGAATGTTAACGGGCTGCGCGACGACGGAAACAGACGAGATACAGCCGCCACCTTGCGAGATTTCGACCTGGTACTTTTGCAGGAGATCCACGTGATCACCGCAAAAGACGCCCAGGAGATCGAAACGATTGCGGGAGGGCGGTTGTACTGGCGATGCGGCGCCCGCAACACTTGTGGGGTCGCGTTCTTCCTAAAGCCAGCCATTAACGCGGCCGTGAAGTGAGTGCGCTTTGGGGACGACGGACGGATCGGCCAACTGATTCTCAGATGGTCCGATTCGATCGACCTCATCGTCACCAATGTGTACGCTCCTAGCGGTAAACAGGGATACCAGCAGCGCAACGCGTTACTGGAAACCTTGAAGCGCGAATGGCTGGTGGACGCGGACGTGCGAAAGGCGCATCTGATAGCAGGGGATTTCAACGTCGGTCTGCTCTCAGATCAGCCCGGAGCACAGGGTAACGCGATCAACGAGTTGTGCGCCGCCATGCGCGCGCGCAACTTGTTGACAGAAATAAGCGGGATGGTCAGCAGCGTGGACCACGTCTTCCTCGACGAAGACCTGTGCACACGGGTCGGAAAACGAGGGACACTTGGATCGACGCTGTCGGACCATTCCCGGTTAGTTTTCGAGATGCGCCCGCGCAACAAGGGACCGCCATCCAGGGATTGGCGTATGCCAGGGGACTGGACGCGCCTGTCAGGAGCGAAAGAACATCTTCGCGAATTCCTGCGAGGCGTCAGCCTCCAGAGTCTCGCGGATTTGGACCAATTTAAGGACTCGGTCCGGGAGTTCTGCAAACAGTTCCCTGTGCAACGTCTGTTCCGGGGAATCGGCGTTATCACCCGGGTACGCCCGGGGCGTTTATTAATAAACTTTCCATGCGTGGTACAAGGCCCCACCACGGCCGTAAACACAGGACCTGTCGGGACACCGGGACGCAGCCCGGCGTGGCACTCCCCGACAGCGAAGGGGGATGGGGATAAGACAAAAAGTAAAATAAAAAGAAACAAACAAAAAGAAGCTGGAGGGCAGGGAAGGGATCACTGGTCGCTGTGGGGAGGGCCCATCCGTCGAACGAAGCCCTCGAGGTCAGTCTGCATATTCCCCAGTTGGCGCCATCCGGCAGCTCTTCGCAAGAAGCGTTTGGCATACGGGATGACATCCCTCGCCTGTGGACCCACTCCTTCGTTGTTGGCGTCGCTCCATGCCCCCACGAAGCCACAGACGCAGCACAAGGCTGCGATGGCTGCGGCTGGCTGCAGTGCGTCCTTCACGAGGAGGGGCCGAAGAACGTCTCTGGGGTTGCTGCCCGTAGGGAGCCCGAGGGTCGTCCCGAACCGTTCCCAAAGGGGTCGGAGGGCAGCACAATCCACAATAAGGTGGGGAAGCGACTCCCGCTCCCCCCACATGGCACACGCAGGATCCACAGCTCCCCTCGTCCAGTAGAAGCGGCGCGCGTTGCAG
This sequence comes from Raillietiella orientalis, assembly GCA_036172245.1. NCBI lineage: Eukaryota > Metazoa > Arthropoda > Ichthyostraca > Raillietiellida > Raillietiellidae > Raillietiella > Raillietiella orientalis. The sequence goes on along the minus strand of JAYWIR010000103.1, from coordinate 136,820 downwards.
GGTAGACCCCAGTGCAACAAAACCAACGCCGAATCTTGCCACTTGAGGGGCAGGATCCTGGATTCCTTTATTACCGGGGGCCACTTCAGCTCATCCCTGGGGATGGCGAGCAGCTCGCCCCATCTTAATAATCCTCGCGGCTGGACCCTCGGGGTCGTGGCGTCGGCCAGTTCTCCTGTTATCCAGCCGCTGATCAACTTCTCGCGTCCCTCGATGCAGCAGGAGACTTGCCACCTTGGCGTCCGAGTGCGGTGAAGTGCCCTCCTTAGGAAGTGCAGCGCCGTAGCTAGGCAGGTCGTCTCTGCCCACGTGCATCTTGCTGGACTCTCCAGGAGATTCCGCAGCGTGCAGCGGGCGTAGGGGCTGCATCGGAGACGATTCCACGTCTCGTGGCTTCTCTGGTTAACTACTGCCCACGTTCCAATATTCTCCTCCAGCCAGGCGGGGGAGTTGGCGGGGCAGCAAACCATCCAGCTGTTCTCCTTGGCCAATGTTGCCATGCGCCCGAGCAGTAGGCCGCATCTTCGCATCTTCCGGCCACGGCTCAGAAGAAAAGAAGCGAGTCCATCGCACCGGGACACACGGCTGGCCAGGAGGCGGGCCGGAGTGCACCAAGGGGTGCTCCACATCTTCGCTGCGATGGCGAGGGTTCGCCACCGCAGCTGCTTCTCCACGCGCTCCAGCGTCAGGAGGCCAAGACCGCCGTCCCGACGCGGAGCGCACAAGTCCTTCAGTGGGACTCGGGGCCTCCCCTTGCCCCAAAGAGCTATGCGGAGAAGGTCCTTAGTCCGCTTTTTTGATTCCACGGGGGCGAAGCAAACAAAAAGCAAGGGGCGGAGGATGGGGGCCGCGAAGGCGTTCCAAACCGCGGCCCGTTCCGGCAAGTGAAACTTGCCTTCCAGGAACGGGCCGATCGCCGTCTCGATTTTTTGGAGGCAGCTGGACCACGCTTCCGCAGGGGAGTAGTCCCCCAACGGCACACCAAGGTACTTGAAGCACCTCGCCGTGGGGATCCCCAGACGGACCCAGTCCTGCTGCCCTGCCCACGCCGCACCTACTGGCACCACCGACGACTTCGCCCTGTTGACCTGCAGTCCGGTCCCACGGCTGAGCAGCTCGAAGAAGTCTGCACCAACTCAAAGTAGGTGCTGAAGAGCAGGGGACTCAGGCTATCTCCCTGCCTGATGCCCCGCCGCACCGGTACGCCATGCACCTTCTGACTGCTGAAAAAGACGGAAATTATGGCATGGCGCCAGCAGGAGCGCAGGTAGTTGATCAGGGAGGGTGGAAAGCTCATGCGACCCAGGAGCTCCAAGAGAAGTTTCTGGGCTACACAGTCGAACGCCTTGTGCGCTCTAGGGTGGACGTGTTTTCTCGGTGCTCCTCGTGCCAGGAAGTCTCTCCCAGTGGAAGCGTCGTGTGGTTCGGTGGTCGATCAGGCAGCAATGCCTGACGCGAGCACCAGGAATGGCCAGGGGGCAGCGGCAACGCCGCCCCCAGAGGCGATGGAGAGCCAGGGGGCGGCAGCAACGTCGCCCCCGGAGGAGATGGAGGTGGGGGCATGCGCCCCCACAGGATCGGTCCCTGCTGCAGCGCGGGCGTGAAGCGCCGGTGTGTCGGCGCCATCGCCTGCAGCCGCGGCGGAATTGTCGGCCTATGTAGAGGAGGGGTACAACCCCTCATTGTTCTACAAGGTAGGCAATTTATATTCTTTAGAGAGCGCGCGCGCCTTCTCGAAGGGCATGCGCGCTCTCGATGTGAAAGAGGAGGAGCTCAGCGCTATGACCTTCCGCAGCGGGGGTCAGTACGTTGAGGTCATCTGCAAACATGCAGAGCTGGCCCAACGACTGCTTAAAACCACCGTTGTGATGGGGACGCGCAGGCTTCTCCCCAATACGGCGGACCGCAGCATGGTGGTCCACCTGTTAGGCGTGACCGCGCGAATGCGCAAAGAACAGGTTCGCGCCGCTTTGGAACAGTTTGGAACGGTCCACGCGCAGTGGACGAAAGTTAGTCCTTTCGAGGACTACACGGGGCTGCAACACGGCCTCACTGCTGCGCGCGTGACCGTTCGGGAGGGCTGCACTCTTCCCCACAAACTGGTGGTCGAAGGCGAAACCGTCGACCTCTGGTATGGGGGGAAGCCGAAATACTGTGGCTTCTGCAATACGTCGGGCCACCTCAAAAAGAGGTGTCCCAATGTGCAGTGCCAAGTATGCGGCACAATGGGCCACACGAGGGAGGTGTGCCCAAAAGCAGCAGTGCGGGTGGTTTCCAAGAGAAACCTTAAAAAACGCGCCCGGCTTCTGCAGAAAAGACTGGAGGCGAAAGCTGCCGCGAAGGCTGTGCCACCCGCGCCCAAGACCCAGGCCGCACCCGTGACCCCGGCGACCAACGCGGAAAAAGTTGAGGGAGCCGGCCAGGAGACTGAGTGGCAAGTGGCAACAGCCAAAAAATCAAAGAAGGAGAGGAGGATGGAAAAGAAAATCGCCTACCAATAGAAGAAGAAAGAGCAGGGTCGCGCCATAATTAAAGAGTGCAGCGTCGTTGTCGAACGCGTTCTCGATGTTGCCGAACGCTGCCGGAACGAACTCGCCGCTACCGACGAACTCCCCTCTGTTGACACAGACAACAGCGAGGGGAGCGAACCGGCGGCGGCGTCCGTTATCGACACCACCATCGATGACGTAGCCTTCGCGCGAGCCGCGGAGGAGCTGGCAGCCTCTTTGCAGCCAGAACCCTCCAAGGCTGGCAAGAAGGCCGTAAGGCGTCCGGCCTCCCCTCAGATGTTCCCCACTTCCGACCCCGAGGTGGAGGCCGGAACCGCAGCCTCCGTTTCTACGGCACCGCGCAAGAAGGCTGGACGTAAGTCCACAAAGCCAAGGAAGCTCGTCTCCCCCGTCGAAGGGGAAGAGATGGCTTCCGCAAGCGAGGGTGCCATGAGCGTGGGAAACTCTCGGGACCCGTCGCCCGAGAGACTCCCACGCACGGACACGGAGGGGATGGAGGGGGTGGAGGCCGAACAGGTGCCTCAGGTGCCTGAGAAGGCCGAAACCCCCATGGACATCCCGCCCGCCTCGCAAGAGGAGGGCTCCCCCACACCTTAATCTTCCCAGCAGTAATGCCGGGAATCTCCTCCTGCCGTCGTCTGCGCATCGCCGTTTGGAACGTGAACGGCATGACAGACGCCGGCAGGAGACGAGACATATTTGCCCTTCTGGAGTCCTACGACCTTGCGCTGCTGCAGGAGATCCACGTGATCTCTGCAGAACAAGCGCAAGAGATCGAACGGATCTCCGGAGGGCGGCTATGGTACAGGTGTGGGAGAGCGAAAAGTTGCGGTGTCGCCTACCTGCTTTGGCCAGCCGTCGAGGCCGCGGCTCGGGGCGTGCGGTTCGACGATCACGGTCGTGTCGGCCAGCTGACTCTCAGGTGGTCCGACTCGATCGATCTGATCGTCACGAACGTGTACGCACCGAGCGGCAAGGACCTGATGAACAGGAGGGCGAGGAAAGAGTTTTTCCTTGCCCTCCGGCGAGACTGGCTGACCGAAGCAGGCGTGTGGAATGCCCATCTGGTTGCAGGCGATTTCAACGTTCGCCTGAAACCAGATGAGCAGAATCCCGAGCGTGACCTGGTCAACGAGGTGTGCATGGCGGTGCACACCTGTAATCTGTTGGCCAGTGCACCGGGGATGGAAGACAGCATTGACCACGTGTTTCTTGACGAGCACCTGTGCCCTCGCGTGGGCAGCCGCGGCAGGTTACCGTGCGAGCTGTCCGACCATCGCCCGCTAGTCCTCGAGATCCATCCGCGCGACAGGGGTCCCCCCTCGTCAGCGTGGCGTCTCCCAGGGGACTGGCTGAAGCTCCCGGACGCGGCGGAACATCTCCGCAAGTTCATACGGAGCTTCAGGCTGCGGACACTCCAGGATTGGGACCGCTTCAAGCGGTCGGTCCAGGAGTTCTGCGACCAGTTTCCTCTGCACCGCCTACCTACGGGTTTTGGGACCGGGGTCCGTAACGAACGAGCCTACCTGCAGGCCTGTCGTTACGCCAGGACCCCCGACATCCGCAGGCTGGCGGAATACAAAGCGGGAGCCTTGAGGCAAGCCTGGCAGTCCGGATCGGCCAGCTTACTGGACGATCAGGGCCAGGAGCACTCGGCACCTGCCCAAATGCGCGGCCTGCTGCGGAGTTACTACTCCTCCCTGTATGCCAGGGCACCTCCGGAGAGGAACGTCTCACGACTCCTGCTTCCGGAAGGCACTCCAGCGATCGGGGAGGAGCAGAGCAAGACCCTCGACGAGCCTTTCACGATGGACGAGATCCTCTCGGCCATCGGAAGGCTCAAGAGGCGAAAAACTCCAGGGGAGGACGGCCTGCCCGCGGAGTTTTTTCAAACTTTCGCGGCTGAGCTTACCCCCCTGGTACAGCAATTCACCTTGCTGATACGAGAAACAGGTTACGTTCCCGCCTCGTTTGGTTCGGCAAAGGTGCGGCTCCTCCCTAAGGGAGGAGATCTGAGGAGCATGAACAACTGGCGTCCCATCACAATAGTGAATGCGGACGCCAAGTTGGTGGCCAAGGTTTGGGCAGAGCGTCTGGGACGGGTTGCCAACATCTTCATCAGCCCGGAACAGACATATGCTGTTCCCGGGCGAAGCATGGAGGCGAACCTGTTCCACGCTTCCACCTGGCTAGAGCTCCAACATGAAAGGAGCTTGGTGCGCAGCCGGAATTCCGGTGCGTGCGCCGGCAAGGGGTTGGATGGTCGGGTGGGGGAGGGAGCCCTTACGGTCGCAATCGACTTGCAGAAAGCATTCGATTGCGTCGACCAGAATCTCCTTCTGGAGCTTTTGGAACGCTTGGGCTTCCCGGCCTCATTAGTGACCTATCTGCGCTCCTGCTGGCGCGACGCGCTCATCAATGTTGCTTTCAGCGGGCAGACGGTGCACGGCGTGCCGGTGCGGCGTGGGATCCGGCAGGGAGACAGCCTGAGCCCCTTGCTCTTCAGTACCTACTTTGAGTTGGTACTGAGAGCGTACAGGGGAACTCTGGCGCACCTGCCGCACGATTGTGCCGGTACGCCGGCCGTTTCAGCATACGCGGACGACCTTCTGCTGCTGCTCCCTATGTCCACCCCGGCTACGGCGGTCGAGGAGTTCTTCGACCTGCTGCATCGGGGAACCGGACTTACGGTGAACAGGACGAAGTCGTCCGTGATGCAACTTTGTGCGGCGTGGACATGGCAGCAGGACTGGGTCCGTTTGGGGATCCCCACGGTGAGGTATTTGAAGTACCTTCGTGTGCCGTTGGGGGACTACTCCCCTGCGGAAGCGTGGTCCGGCTGCCTTCAAAAAGTAGAGACGGCGATCGGCCCGTTCCGAGGCGGCAGGTTTTTCCTGCCTGAACGGGCCGCGGTTTGGAACACGTTCGCGGCTCCTCTCCTCCGCCCCCTGCTTTTAGTTTGCTTCCCCACAGAGAGGATTAAAAAGCGGACAAAGGACCTCCTCCGTATCGCCCTTTGGGGCAACGGGAGGGCCCGAGTCCGCTTAAAGGACTTGTGCGCTCCTCGTCGGGATGGTGGTCTGGGCCTCCTGACGCTGGAGCGGCTGGAGCTTCAGCTCCAGTTCCGCTTGTCGGCACTCGTTCCAGAGTTGTGGTGCACCTGTTGGTGCGTCCCTGCACGTTTCCTTCTCCAGCAAGCCACCGGTAAGACGGGACTGACGTCGTTTCTTGCACTCCGTCGCCGCGTCAACCGATGCGGACTCCAGCTACGGAGGGTGGCTGCGCTGTATCGGAAAAACCCAGGATTGCTCACCTGTCGCCCGTTTAACGGTAGTGCCTGGTTGCAGGAAACCGTTCGAACGTGGGGACGGTTCGGCATGCAACGCTCCCAACAGGAACGAAGGTTCCTGTTTGGGGGTTACAGAAGTTGCACGCTCCGCGAGATCCTGGAGGATCCAAAGAAGAGAGCGTGGGCAGGAAGAACCCCCCTCGCTGCTGCGCTGCCCTCCCTGATGGAAGATCTGGACAGCGATGTTGCGGCGAAGTGGGTGGTTACAGTAACAATCTCCGGAAAGGAGAAGATAGGAGAGTGGAAGACGGGCCAGTTAACAGACGCTGCGACCCCGAGTACGCCTCCCAATGGACTTCTGCGCTGGGGCGCGCTGCTCGATGTTCCCATTGAACATCTGAATTGGCCCCCGGTGCTCATGAACACTTCCGCCCTCCCCTTAAAATGGCAGGAGTCGGCTCTCCTGTTGCAGCACTGGGGACTCCCCTGCAACGCCCGCCGACACCACTGGACCTGGGGAGCGGTGGACCCCAATTGCGTCAGGTGTGGGGAACGGGAGTCCCTCCCCCACCTGCTAGTGGATTGTGTTGCCCTTCGGCCCCTTTGGTTTCGCTTTGCCGCGGCCATCGGAATCCCCTGCTGCGACCCCAGGGACGCCCTGAAAGCCATCTTCGTTCCCGAAGCCCGTCGGCCAGCGGCCTCGTTAGCAGCTTTGTGCTGCCTACGCGGGAACGTCACCGCTTTGAGCAAGGCTACGGGAGGACTACGCGACCAGGGTGCCATCCAGCCAGCCTCCCAGTTTTTGAGGAGGGCGTCCCGATGGCCCCACCTGGATCCAGAAATACAGAAGGAGCTTGCCGCCATCCTACAAAGGATGCAACGGCCCCACTAGCAACTGTGATCCCTTCCCTTACCCTCCCAACTTTTCTTTTCTTTTTTGTTTTGTTTTTTGTTTTTCCCCCTTCCCCCTGCTGCCGTGGTGGACCGTACCGGTCTGCAAACCGGTGACCCGGCAGGCTCTGTGTTTCTTCGTGCGTGGCTGGAGCAATGGTCCAGCCACCGCACGTCTTTGTAAAAGTTTATTTTACAATAAACGCCCCGGCGAAATCCGGGTGAAAATCCAACGCCTTGTGGAGATCGACTGCGAGCGCTAGGGCCCCTTTCTCCGCTCGGGGGTCCCTTCCCAGCCCGGCTAACGGACCCAATGTTGGGTTGCCGACTTTCCCTATCCCTTTCTTTTCTCTTCTCTGCAGGTGCACCCATGTGCTTGCGAAGAAGAGGTTGGCATCCATACTTCGACCGGGAACAGCATAAGTCTGCTCCGGGCTAATTACGGATTCTGCCACCTGCCCCAGACGCGAAGCCCATAGCCCTGCTATCAACTTGGCGTCCGTATTCACGATTGTGATCGGACGCCAGTTCTTTAAATTCCTGAGGTCTCCCCCTTTCGGAAGGAGCCTCACTCTGGCTGACCGAAACGAGGCGGGAACATCGCCTTCGTCTCGGATCAGCCTGATCAACTTAAGCAGCAGGGGTGCCAGCTCTTCCGCGAAGCTCTGAAAGAACTCCGCGGGCAAGCCGTCTTCCCCTGGAGCTTTACGTTTCTTGAGCCTTTTGATACCGGCGAGAATTTCGCCGGTGGTAAAAGGCTCGTCGAGGCTTTCCATCTCCTCCTCCCTTATTGCCGGGGCGCCATCCGGAAGCAAGCGCCGAGAGGCGTTTCGATCCGGGGGCTCCCTGGCGTAAAGGGAGGAATAGAAACTCCGCACGAGATGCCGTACCGACGCCGGGGACGAACATTCCCGGCCCTGGTCGTCCAGCAAGCTGGCCGACCCGGATTGCCAGGCTTGGCGTTCGGCCCCGGCGCGGTACTCGGCCAGGCGACGGACATTAGGGGTTCTCTCGTACCTACGAGCCTGTAAATAGGCCCGATGGTTGCGAGCACCCTCGCCGAATCCGGGGGGCAGGCGATCCAGGGGGAACTGCTCACAGAACTCGCGGACCGATTCCTTAAAAAGGTCCCAGTCCTGGAGATTCCGGAGCGTCGAGCGGACGTGTCTTTTCGTTGCTCCTGAGTTCCATTTCCGTTGGTGCTTGTGCGTGGTGTGGGTGGAGGATTAGGCAGCAATGCCTGATACCACCACCGGTGAGGATCCGGGAGTGATGACCTCATTGCCCCCGGAGGAGATGGAGGTGGGGGCTCCCGCATCAGTGGAGGCTCCCGCCAGCACGGATGCGCCCCCGGCCCTACCCAGGGCTTGGAACGCCGTGGCTGCGGCACCTACGCCAGCGGCTATGGCGGAAATGCGCGCTTACCTGGAGGAGGGGTATAACCCACCCCTTCTATATAAGGTAGGCGGTTTATATTCTCCTGAGAACGCGCGCGCCTTTTCGCAGGCGATGCGCGTTCTCGGTGTACAAAAAGAGGAGCTTCTGGCTATGTCCGTCAGAAGCGGGGGTCAATTTGTGGAAGTTATCTGCAAGGAGGCAACTCTTGCGCAGAGACTTCTGCGAACCCCCGTAAGTATGGGCAGCCGGAGGCTTCTCCCCATTACTGAAGACCGGTCGGTGATCATTCACCTGACCGGTATCACGTTCCGGATGACGAAGGAGGCCGTCCGGAACGAATTAGAAAAGTTTGCAACTGTCCACGCGCTGTGGGGAAAGCCTACTCCTTTTGTCGATTACGACGGGGTGCTTGGCGGCCTGGGTGCAGCGCGAGTGACGGTTCGCGAGGGATGTGAGTTTCCCCACAAACTCACCGTCAACGGTGAATCCGTTGACGTGTGGTACGTCGGGAAACCCAAGTTTTGCGGCTGCTGCAGCAGCTTTGGTCACCTTAAAATGAGGTGTCCGAGCGTGCAGTGCCAGCAATGCAAACAAGTGGGGCACACCCGTCTGGTGTGCCCCCAAAACACAGTCCGCGTCGTGTCCGCGAAAAACGCGAGAAAGCGCGCGGCTAAAAAAAGGAAGAAGCTGGCAGCTCGTGCTGCTGCTAAGGAGGTCACCTCCGTCACCAAGGCGAAGGCCAGCCCCGAGACTTCGGCGAAAAACGCCGAAAAGGTCGAGGGCGAGGGTCAAGAGCCAGGGTGGCAGAAGGTCGACCCCAAGAAAAACTCCCATAAGAAGGGAAAGAACGTGGCGAAACGGAGCGAAACCGCTCTGCGCCGCGAAAAAATTAAAAGCTGCTGCGTCGTTGTAGAGCGGATTCCCGCCATCGACGGATGCGGCGCTAAAGACCTCGCTGCTGCCCCTGCTCAACCCTCCGTTGACAAAGTCAACAAGGAGGGGAGCGAGGCGGCGGCGTCCGTCATCGAGCCCACGCTCGATGACGTCGCCTTCGAGCGCGCCGCGGAGGAGCTGGCTGCCTCGCTGCAGCCGGTTGCCCCCAAGGCTGGCAAGAAGGCCGTCAGGCGTCCGGCTTCCCCTCAGGAGTCGGCCACTTCCGACCCCGAGGTGAAGGCCGGAAAAACAGCATCCATCTTCGCGGCACCCCGCAAAAAGGCAGGACGAAAGTCCACAATGCCCCGGAAGATCGTGTCCCCCGACGAAGGGGAAGAGATGGCTTCCGGTAGCGAGGGTGCCATGAGCGTGGGAAACTCCCGGGACCCGTCGCCCGAGAGAATTCCACGCTCGGACACGGAGGGGATGGTGAGGATGGAGGCCGAACAGGTACCCCAGGCGCCTGAAGAGGCCTCCGTCCTCGTTCCGATGGTCCTCGTACCGATGGACCTTTCGTACATCTGCCCCGCGGCAGGTGCCGCGACGCCACTTTCCCAGCCATAATGCCGGGAATCGCCTCTCGCCGTCGTCTTCTGATCGCCTGTTGGAACGTGAACGGGCTAAGCGACGACGGCAAGAGGCGTGACGTGGCCGCCACCCTGGCATCCTTCGACCTGGTGCTGCTGCAGGAGATCCACGTGATCTCCGCAGATCAAGCCCGGGAGATCGAACGGATCTCGGGTGGGCGGCTGTTGTGGCGTTGCGGCACCGCGAAATCAAGCGGTGTCGCCTTCCTGCTTCGGCCAGCCATCGAGACCGCAATAAAGGACGTTCGGTTCGATGACGCAGGTCGCGTCGGTCAGCTGACTCTCAGCTGGTCCGACACTATCGACCTGGTCGTCACCAACCTATACGCTCCTAGCGGAAATAACGCGTTGAAGGCGAAGGCAAGAAGGGAATTCTACCTTGCCCTGAGACGCTATTGGCTGACCGATGCAGGAGTTCGCAAAGCGCACCTGATCGCAAGTGATTTCAACCTGCGCCTGCTTTCAGGTGCGCCGGATACACTGAACGACCGCGTCAACGAGTTGTGCGCAGAAATGAACACGCGCAGCTTGTTGGCCGGGGACACGGCCATGGAAAGCAGCATCGATCACGTGTACTTTGATCAGCACCTATGCTCTCGGGTGGGCAGGCGCGGCAAGGTACCATCCGAGCTGTCGGACCATGGTCGGATCATGTTCGAAGTGCGTCCGCGCGACCAGGGCCCCCCCTCGTCAGCGTGGCGTCTGCCAGGGGACTGGCTGAAGTTTCCCGACGCGGCGGAGCACCTCCGCGCGTTTATTCGGAGCTTCAGGATGCAGACACTTCAGGACTGGGACCGCTTCAAGCGGTCGGTCCAGGAGTTCTGCGATCAGTTCCCCCTGCATCGCCTACCTGCGGGTTTTGGGGAAGGGCCGCGTAACGAAAGGTGCTATCTTCAGGCCCGACGTTACGCGAGAACCCCCGACATGCGCAGGTTAGCAGAGTACCGAGCGGGAGCCGAGAGGCAAGCCTGGCAATCCGGATCGGCCAGCTTGCTGGACGACCAGGGCCGGGAGCACTCGGTTCCCGCTCAGACACGCGGGATAGTAAGAAAATTTTACTCCTCCCTGTACGCCAGGGCGCCTCCGGAGCGGGACGTCTCACGACTTCTGCTTCCGGAAGGTGCTCCAGCGATCGGGGAGGAGGAGAAAAGAAGCCTCGACGAGCCTTTCACGATGGACGAGATCCTCTCGGCCATCGGAAAGCTCAAGAGGCGGAAGGCTCCAGGGGGGACGGCCTGCCCGCGGAGTTTTACCAAACTTTCGCGGCTGAGCTTACTCCCCTGGTACATCAGCTCACCTTGCTGATCCGTGAAACAGGTGACGTTCCCACCTCGTTTCGTTCAGCAAAGGTGCGGCTCCTCCCGAAGGGAGGAGACCTAAGGAGCATGAACAACTGGCGTCCCATCACAATAGTGAATGCGGACGCCAAGTTGATAGCCAAGATGTGGGCAGAGCGCCTGGGACGGGTCGCCAACATCTTCATCAGCCCGGAACAGACTTATGCTGTTCCCGGGCGGAGCACGGAGGCGAACCTGTTCCACGCTTCCACATGGTTAGAGCTCCAACAAGGAAGGGGCTTATTGAGCAGCCGGAATTCCGGTGCGTCCGTTGGCGGGAGACGGAACGGTTGGGTGGGGAAGGGAGCCCTTGCGGTCGCTGTCGACTTGCGTAAAGCATTCGACAGCGTCGACCAGAATCTCCTGCTGGAGCTTCTGGAACGCTTGGGCTTCCCGGCCTCTTTGTTGGCCTACCTGCGCTCCAGCTGGCGCGACGCGCTCATTAATGTTCTTTTCAGCGGGCAAACCGTGCACGGAGTACCGGTGCGACGCGGCATACGGCAGGGAGACAGCCTGAGCCCCCTGCTCTTTAGCGCCTTTTTCGAATTGGTGCTGAGAGCGTATAGGGAGACTCTTGCGCACCTGCCGTGCGATTGCCCCGGTACGCCTGCGGTTTCGGCGTACGCGGACGATCTTCTGCTGCTGCGGCCTATGTCCACCCCGGCCTCGGCGGTCGAGGACTTCTTCGACCTGCTGAGTCGTGGAACAGGACTGACGGTGAACAGGGCGAAGTCGTCCGTAATGCCAGTCGGAGCGGCGTGGGCAGGGCAGCAGGACTGGGTCCGTTTGGGGATCCCCACGGTGAGGTACTTCAAGTACCTTGGTGTGCCGTTGGGGGAGTACTCCCCTGCGGAAGCGTGGTCCGGCTGCCTTCAGAAGGCTCAGGCGGCGATCGGCCCGTTCCAGGACGGCAGGTTCTACCTGCAGGAACGGGCCGCGGCGTGGAACGCGTTTGCGGCCCCCCTCCTTCGCCCCTTGCTTTTTGTTTGCCCCCCCTCAGCGGAGTCAAAGAAGAGGACGAAGGACCTCCTGAGGATCGCCCTTTGGGGCAGAGGGAGGCCCCGAGTCCGTCTTTCGGACTTGTGCGCTCTTCTTCGGGATGGTGGTCTGGGCCTCCTGACGTTGGAGCGGCTGGAGCTACAGCTCCAGTTCCGAGTTGTTGCCTTTATGGCAGGAAATTGGTGCACCCCTTGGTGCCTCCCTGCACGTCTCCTCGTCGAGCGGGCCACCGGCAATGCGGGACTCTCGTCCTACTTTGCACTCCGAAGCCCCATCTGCCACTGCGGACTTCAACTTCGGAGGGCGGCCAAGCTCGTGAAGAACAACTCGGCGCGGATCCTCGTACGCCCCGCGAACGGCCCTGCCTGGTTGCAGGAAACCGTCCGCACGTGGGCGATGATTCAGGAGCAGAGCCCGCAACACGAGCGAATAGCTCTGTTCGGGCCGCATGCCCGCCGCACGCTCCGAGAAATCATCGAGAATCCCCGAAGGAGAGCGTGGGCACAAAGAACCTCCCTTGCTGCGGTACTGCCTACCCTACGGGAACATCTGGGCAGCGACGTCGCGGCACAATGGGAGGTTACTGTCAAGATCGACAGCAGGGCAAAGAAGATCGTGGATTGGAGAACGGGTCAGCTCACCAACGCTGCGACCCCGAGGACCACCCCAAATGGACTGTTGCGCTGGGGAGAGCTACTGGATGTTCCAGAGGAACATCTCGAGTGGCCCCCGGTGCTCATGGACTCGCACACCCTCCCCATGATGTGGCAACAGTCGGCACTGATGGTGTTGCATTGGGGGCTTCCTTGCAACGCCCGCCGACACCACTGGACGCGGGGGGGTGTCAACCCTAATTGTGTCAGGTGCGGGGAGAGGGAATACCTCCCCCACCTGTTAGTGGATTGTGTTGCCCTCCGTCCCTTGTGGGAACGCTTTGCCGCAGCCCCGGGGATCCCCGGAGGCAACCTTAGAGACGCTTTGCGCCCCCTCTTCGTCCGTGACGCCCTGCCTCCAGCGGCCTCGCTTGCAGCCCTGTGCTGCCTACGCGGGATCGTCGTGGCATGGAGCAAAGCGACGGGAGGATCCAGCGACAGGGATGCCAACGTGTATGCTGCCCGTTTTCTCAGGATGGCGACGCGATGGCCCCATCTGGAACCACACAAGCAGAAACAGCTTGCCGGCATCCTCCAGAGGATGACGGGCCCTCCCAGCAGACTGTGATCCCTTCCCGCTCCCTCCCTGATTTTTGTTTATTTTTTTGTTTTCTTTTTGTTTCGTTCCCCCTCCCCTCTGCTGCCGAGGTCGACCGCGCCGGTCTGCGCACCGGTAGCCCGGCAGGCTATATCTTTCCAGGGCGTGGCTGGACTACTGGTCCAGTCACAGATTGTATAAGTTTATTCGTTAGAATAAACGTCCCGGCGCACCCGGGTTTCAATGGAGATTCCGGAGCGTGACACCTCTCAGGTATTCGCGAAGGTATTCCTTCGCACCTGAGAGTCGCGTCCAGTCCCCCGGCAGACGCCAATCCCTGGATGGCGGTCCCTTGTCACGAGGCCGCATCTCGAAAATTAACCTGGAATGGTCCGACAACGTCGACGCAACCCTCCCCCGTTTGCCGACCCGTGAACACAGGTCAGCGTCGAGGAAGACGTGGTCGATGCTGCGGACCATTCCCCTCTCACCCGCGAACAAGTTGCGCGCACGCATGGCGGCGCACAACTCGTTCATCGCGTTCTCTTGTGTTTCTGGCTCACCTGGTAGCAGACGGAGATTGAAATCTCCCGCTATCAGGTGAGCCTTCCGCACGTTCGTGTCCGCCAGCCAGTCGCGCTTCAGGGAATCCAGCAGCCTGGTACGGTCGCTGTATCCCTGTTTACCGCGGGGGGCGTACACATTCGTGACGATCAATTCGATCGAGTCGGACCAGCTGAGAATCAGCTGACCGACCCGACCTTCGTCATCGAAGCGCACGCCCTTCACGGCCGCGTCGATGGCCGGCTTCACGAAGAACGTGACCCCGCAGGTGTTGCGGAGGCCGCACTGCCAATACAACCGACCCCCCGCGATCGTCTCGATCTCCTGGGCGTCTGCCGCGGTGATCACGTGGATCTCCTGCAGCAGGGCCAGGTCGAGCTCACGCAGGGTGTCGGCTGTATCTCGCCTGTTGCCGTCGTCGCGCAGCCCGTTGACGTTCCAACAGGCGGCGCGAATCCGACGGCGACTGGCGAGCCCAGGTGTTAGTCCAGGGAAAACGGCGATGCGGCGTCCGCCACCTGCTGGGACGGGACGCTAGGTGGAGGGGGAGGAGGGACAGGTACTGAAGGCACCTTTTCCTCCTCCTCCATCGCTGCCGGCGCGTCGGCCGGATCACCCGCACGTGGAGTCGCGCCTACCTGTTCGCCTTCCTCCATGGGTTCGGGCTGCTCAGGTTTCGCGACTGCAGGGAGGACTTCACCCCCCTGCTCTCCCTCCTCCATGGGGGTGGCAGACTCGACGGCTTCCGGACGTGGGTATTCCCCCTCCGGGATTCCCACGCTGCCGCTTCCTTCCGGTTTCTCCTCCTCGCTGGTGGAGAAGAGGCGCCTCCTGGGTTTCTGGGACTTGCGTCCCGACTTCCTGGGGGGTGCCTCCGAGGAGGAGGATGTGCTTCGGGCCCCCAGGTCCAACTCACCTGTGGGGGCCTTTCTCGCGGGAGCAGGCCTTCGCACGGCCTTGCGTGAGCGGTTCTCACGCTCCGCCAGCGTGGCCGCGAGCTCCTCCGCCGCCTGCGCGAACGCGGCGTCCTCGGTGTCGACCGGCCCGTCGCGCGGCTCACCCTCTGTTTGCACAGAGGGTTCGCCGTCGCGAACTTCGGGCGCATCGGAAACGGCAAGGGGAGGTTCGTCGCCCCGGGTGGCATCTTCAGGAACGACGATACGTTCCAATGCCACCGTGCACTCGCGTACGGTTTTCGAACGCGGCCCGGGTTTTTTTGCCTTAGCGGTCGACTTTTCTTTCTTCTCCTTTCAAGGAGCTTTTTTCTCTTTTCTGGCGGCTACAAGTTGCCAGCCCTCTTCACCTTCCGCCTCTTGGGAAGGTTTACCCTCCGTCTTTTCTTTTGGAGGTTGAGGATCTGGCAGTTTCAGCCGGCCATCGTCCGCCATAGGTTTTGCGACCTTTAGTGCGCGTTTCCCCTGCGCCTTTTTCGCTGCAGGAGGAACCGGGGTGGGGCGTTTTGGGCACACACGTCGAACGTGGCCCTTCTCCCCGCACATGTAGCATTGGATGTTAGGACACCTCTTGCGAAGGTGTCCTACGGTATCGCAGTAGCCGCAATACCGGAGCTTTCCCACGTACCAGAGGTCCACGCTCCCTTGCGCGACCTCCAGCTTGTGGGGAAGCCCACAATCCTTACTCACGGTTACCCGCGCTGCAGCCTGACCTCCGAAATGGCTATTGAAGCCTTCAAAGATTGTTGGCTTAGGCCACAGAGCGTGCACCTCGCCGAACTTCCGAAGTTCTTGTGCTACCGCAGAGCGAATCATACGGCTAGTTATTCCAGTGAGATGGACCACCACGGAGCGGTCCATCGTCACCGGCAAGATCTTGCGGCCGTCGACGTTCAACGGGTTGGTGATCAGAGTCTGAGCCAAGGTGATCTCCTTGCACACCACCTCGACTCGCTGACCTCCGCTGAGAACGGACAAACCGTCAAGATCTTGTTCTCTAACTCCGGCGTTTTGCAGCGCTTTCGAAAACGCGCGTGCCGTTTTTCCGTCAAATAAGGGGCCTACCTGATACACCAAGCTGGGCTTGTACCCAGCTGCCCGGTAAGCCGCCATCTCGTCCACGGTTTCCGCGTTCGGCGAGGCCACCATGGCGCTCCAGCTCCTCGCCTTGGGCGGCGAGGGCGATTCCGGGGCGGACGCCCCTGATTCTCTAGGCTGTGGGGGTGGGCAAGCCTCCCTCACACCTACCTCCATCGTGGTGTACTCAGGCATTGCTGCCATCGGACACCAACGATGTTCCACACCAAACAACAATAGAAAAAACCGCTTCCTGTCGACTCACTCGGGAGCGAAGGAAACACACGTCCACTCGCCAAGGGATTCGGCGTTATCACCCGGGTACGCCCGGGGCGTGTATTGATAAACTTTACATGCGTGGTACAAGGCCCCACCACGGCCGTAAACACAGGACCTGTCGGGACACCGGGACGCAGCCCGGCGTGGCAATCCAAGACAGCGAAGGAGGATGGGGATAAGACAAAAAGTAAAATAAAAAGAAACAAACAAAAAGAAGTTGGAGGGCAGGGAAGGGATCACTGTTCGCTGTGGAGAGGGCCCATCCGTCGAACGAAGCCCTCGAGGTCAGTCTGCATATTCCCCAGTTGGGGCCATCCGGCAGCTCTTCGCAAGAAGCGTTGGGCATATGGGATGACATCCCTCGCGTGTTGACCCACTCCTTCCTTGTTGGTGTCGCTCCATGCCGCCACGATGCCTCGGACGCAGCACAAGGCTGCAAGGGCTGCGGCTGGCTGCAGGGCGTCCTTCACGAAGAGGGGCCGAAGAACGTCTCTAGGGGAACTGCCTGTTGGGAGACCGAGGATCGTCCCAAACCGTTGCCAAAGGGGACGAAGGGCAGCACAGTCCACAATAAGGTGGGAGAGCGATTCCCGCTCTCCGCACCTGACACACGCAGGATCCACAACTCCTCTTGTCCAGTGAGAGCGGCGTGCGTTGCAGGGTAAACCCCAATGCAAAAACAGCAACGCCGACTCTTTCCACTTAAGGGGCAGGATCCTGGATTCCTGAAGAAGCGGGGGCCACTTCAGCACATCCATAGGGATGGCCAGCAGCTCGCCCCATCTTCTTAGTCCTCGCGGCTGGACGCTCGGGGTCGTGGCGTCTGCCAGTTCTCCTGTTGTCCAGCCGCTGATCAACTTTTCGCGTCCCTCGATGCAGCAGGAGACTTGCCACCTTGGCGTCCGGCTGCTGTGAAGTGCCCTCTTCAGGAAGGGCAGCGCCGTAGCTAGACAGGTCGTCTCTGCCCACGTGCATCTTGCTGGACTTTCCAGAAGATTCCGCAGCGTGCAGCGGGCGTAGGGGCTGCATCGGAGACGATTCCACGTCTCGTGGCTTGTCCTGTTAACCACTGCCCACGTTCCAATATTTTCCTCCAGCCAGGCGGGGGAGTTGGCGGGGCACCAAATCATCCAGCTGTTCTCCTTGGCCAATGTTGCCATGCGCCCGAGCAGTAGGCCGCATCTTCGAATCTTCCGGCCACGACTGAGAAGAAAAGACGCGAGTCCATCGCAACGGGACACACGGCTGGCCAGGAGGCGGGCTGGAGTGCACCAAGGGGTGCACCACATCTTCGCTGCGATGGCGAGGGTTCGCCACCGCAGCTGCTTCTCCACGCGCTCCAGCGTCAGGAGGCCAAGACCGCCGTCCCGACGCAAAGCGCACAAGTCCTTCAGTGGGACTCCGGGCCTCCCCTTGCCCCAAAGGGCGATACGGAGGAGGTCCTTCTTCCTTTTCTTGGATTCCACGGTGGGAGGGCAAACAAAAAGCAAGGGGCGGAGGATGGGGGCCGCGAAGGCGTTCCAAACCGCGGCCCGTTCCGGCAAGTGAAACTTGCCTTCCAGGAACGGGCCGATCGCCGTCTCGACTTTTTGGAGGCAGCTGGACCACGCTTCCGCAGGGGAGTAGTCCCCCAACGGCACACCAAGGTACTTCAAGCACATCGCCGTGGGGATCCCTAGACGGACCCAGTCCTGCTGCTTTGCCCACGCCGCACCTATTGGCACAACCGACGACTTCGCCCTGTTAACCTGCAGTCCGGTCCCGCGGCTGAATAGATCGAAGTCTCCGACCGCCTTCGCCGGGGTGGACATTGGCAACAAGAGCAGAAGATCGTCGGCGTACGCTGCTACGGCGGGCGTGCCGGGGCACGAGCTCGGCAAGGGGGCCAAAGTCACCCTGTACGCTCTCAGCACCAACACAAAGTAGGTGCTAAAGAGCAGGGGGCTGAGGCTATCGCCCTGCCTTATGTTCCGCCGCACCGGCACGCCATACACCTTCTGTCCACTGAAACAGACGGTAATCATCGCATTCCGCCAGCAAGAGCGCAGGTAGGAAATCAGAGAGGGTGGGAAGCCCATGCGACCCAGGAGCTCCAAGAGGAGTTCCTGGTCTACACAGTCGAACGCCTTCCGGAGATCGACTGCGAGCGCTAGGGCTCCCTTCCCTGCCCGGGGGTGCCTTCCTAGCCCGGCTGGTGGCCCCAATGTAAGGTTGCCGACTTTCCCTATCCCTTTCTTCTCTCTTCTCTGCAGGTGCACTAATGTGCTTGCGAAGAAGAGGTTGGCATCCATACTTCGCCCGGGAACAGCATAAGTCTGCTCCGGGCTAATTACGGATTCTGCCACCTGCCCCAGACGCGAAGCCCATAGCCCTGCTATCAACTTGGCGTCCGTATTCACGATTGTGATCGCACGCCAGTTCTTTAAATTCCTGTGGTCTCCCCCTTTCGGAAGGAGCCTCACTCTGGCTGACCGAAACGAGGCGGGAACATCGCCTTCGTCTCGGATCAGCCTGATCAACTTAAGCAGCAGGGGTGCCAGCTCTTCCGCGAAGCTCTGAAAGAACTCCGCAGGCAAGCCGTCTTCCCCTGGAGCTTTACGCCTCTTGAGCCTTTTGATACCGGCGAGAATTTCGCCGGTGGTAAAATGCTCGTCGAGGCTTTCCATCTCTTCCTCCCCTATTGCCGGGGTGCCATCCGGAAGCAAGCGTCGAGAGGCGTTTCGATCCGGGGGCTCCCTGGCGTAAAGGGAGGAATAAAAACTCCGCACGAGATGCCGTACCGACGCCGGGGACGAACATTCCCGGCCCTGGTCGTCCAGCAAGCTGGCCGACCCGGATTGCCAGGCTTGGCGTTCGGCCCCGGCGCGGTATTCGGCCAAACGACGGACATTAGGGGTTCGCTCGTACCTACGGGCCTGTAAATACGCCCGATGGTTGCGAGGACCCTCGCCGAATCCGGAGGGCAGGCGGTCCAGGGAGAACTGCTCGCAGAATTCCCGGACTGATTCCTTAAAAAGGTCCCAGTCTTGGAGATTCCGGAGCGTGACGCCTCTCAGGTATTCGCGAAGGTGTTCCTTCGCACCTGAGAGTCGCGTCCAGTCCCCCGGCAGACGCCAGTCTCTGAATGGCGGTCCTTTGTCGCGAGGCCGCATCTCGAAAATTAACCGGGAATGGTCCGACAACGTTGACGCAACCCTCCCCCGTTTGCCGACCCGTGAACACAGGTCAGCGTCGAGGAAGACGTGGTCGATGCTGCGGACCATTCCCCTCTCACCCGCGAACAAGTTGCGCGCACGCATGGCGGCGCACAACTCGTTCATCGCGTTCACTTGTGTTTCCGGCTCACCTGTTAGCAGGCGGAGATTGAAATTTATCACCCGGTCACGCCGGGGCGTTTATTAATAATAATAAACTGGTCAGGGACAATGTCCTTAACCAACAGAACGACAGAGAACATTGAAAAATTACCGGCACGCAGGCCTGGTAAACAAACCGCTCGCAGCGTCGGGGGAATGAGGGGAAACAAACAAAAATCAAAAACTGGAGGGAAGATTAACGGGTTTTTGGTTAGGCTCCGTACTCACGGGGATTTATACGATGAGCACCTGAAATGTTTCGGAGCCTATGGGGACGCGGGTGTAAAAAGAAAATCCAAATTTAGTTTATGGAGGGTAGGGCAATGATCACCGGGTTGGCCGCTGATGAGGGTGTGTAAACCGGCGGTGTATTGCGGCGAGATTCCTCTTTGTCTCCTCTGTCAAATGAGGCCATCTAGCGGATGCTCCTATGTAGAAGGATGCTTTGCTGATTACCTCTTGGTGCTGTCCGTTGATTACCAACGCCTGGCGGACGGAAACTATCGCGCGTATGCAACCGATGGTTGCAATCCTTGCGCTTAGTGAAAGCCCGCTCGGCGTGAAGAATCGTCGCAGCAAGTCTCTTGCGGTGTCCACGGGATGCAATAGTGCCGTTGCCAGCCTACGCCACAGTCCTTGTAGGACACCGCAGTCCAGAAGTAGGTGCGGAATCGACTCCGTCGATCCGCACCGAACGCAGTTCGCAGACGCAAGTCCCCCCGAGTCACGATGCCAACGCTCGTTGCACTGAAAACCCCAGTGAACGAAAAGCAGCACGGCTTGTTTCCAAGCAAGGGGGAGCAGCGAACTGTCCATACACTGTGGAGGGACTACAAGTTCTTCGGGGGTGACAGCAAGTTCTTCTGCCCACCGGAGGAGTCCCTATGCAGTAACACGAGGAGTGGCGGCGTCCGCCAACTCACTTGTCTTCCAGGTGCCAAGGAGTTTGGTTCTTCCCGCTATCGTGCAGGAAACCTCCCACCTCGCCGGTTGGTAACTGTGGTTTCTTGCCCTGAGGGCAGACAGCGCTGCGGCACGAGGCGTGACAGCCAGGGTAGAAAACTTCACCTCGTCCTGCAGTACTTCTTCCAAGGATCGTGGAAAAAATTGACGCAGGGGGCGAAGATCTTCAGAGCGTATTCCTTGGAACGCCGCCCAGGATTCAACAGACTCCTGCCGCCAAGCTTCAAAGTTCATTGGGCGGCAGGAGATCCAAGAGTGTGCTTCCAGAAGTGCGGTCAACTGCCGCAATGGAAAACCGAAACCCCGCTTCCTGTATTGAGTGCCCGGCCAAAGCGAGAGAAATCCTCCGCTGCCGGCGCATCTCCGCAGGAGAATGCGAGCTGGCACACACAGGGGGGATGTCCATAGCTGGGCACACAGTGCCAGCAGTCGGAACTGCACCTGCAGTCCGATTCGCTCCATTGTCAGGATACCCAAACCAGCATCCCGACGCGGAGTTGACAAATCTTTAAGGCGGATCCTGGATCTCGCCGGACCCCAGAGAGCGTTCCTGAGCAGGCGCTTAGCCCGCTGTTTTGCCGCATAGGGGGGGTCCAAATCAAAAAACAGGGGACGGAGGAGGGGGGCCACAAAGGTGTTCCAAATAGTCGCCCGTTCCTGCAAGGTAAACTTGCCGTTAAAGAACGGGCTGATGGCCAACTCTGCTTTCTGAAGACAGTCCGCCCACGCTTCTGCTGCGCCGAAAGCGCCCAACGGAACGCCAAGGTACTTAAAGTACCCGCCCGTGGGGATCCCCAGGCGGATCCAGTCGGACTGCCCCTCCCACGACGTACCCACAGGAACGACCACGCTCTTCTGTCTGTTCACGCTCACGCCCGCTCCCCGACGAATCAGGTCGAAGAAATCCTCGACACTGGACGCCGGGGTGGACATGGGGAGCAGAAGAAGCAGGTCATCAGCGTAGGCGGCCACGGCAGGCGTTCCCGGGCAGGAGCTTGGCAAGTGAGACAGTGTCAGCCTGTATGCTCTTAGCACCAACTCAAAGAAGATGCTGAAGAGCAACGGGCTTAAGCTGTCGCCCTGTCGGATGCCCCTACGAACGGAAATACCATACACGCGGCAGCCGCTAAAAGTGATGCAGGTTAGCGCGTGGCGCCAGCACGCGCGCAAATACAGCAGGAGTTGCGCCGGGAACCCAAGGCGTTCCATAAGCTCCAAAAGCAGCTTCTGGTTTACGCAGTCGAACGCCTTGTGGAGATCGATTGCGACCGCCAAGGCACCTGGCGTTCCCTCCTGCCGTCGGCGCCTGTTCTTTTTGCCTGCGGCAGTGACTTTCGCAGCAGCCTGGCTTTGCTGCGCCACAACATCCTGCAGCTGCATCCATGTACGCGCGAAAAGGATGTTCGCCTCCATGGATCGTCCCGGAACCGCGTAGGTTTGTTCCGGGCTCACCACAGATTCCGCGATACTTCCTAACCGCGCGACCCACAGCTTGGAAAACAACTTGACGTCCGAGTTCACCAAGGTGATCGGACGCCAGTTGTTAAGTTGGCGCAAGTCTCCGCCTTTCGGCAGGAGACGCACCTTCGCAGAGCGGAAGGAATCAGGGACATTCCCGGATTCACTCATCAGCGTCGCGAGTTTAAGCATCAAGGGAATGAGCTCCACTGCAAAGCACTGATAAAACTCTGCAGGGAGCTCATCCTCGCCTGGCGCCTTTCGTCTCTTCAGCCCAGCGATTGCGGACGAAAATTCATCCGCCGTGAAGGGCTCGTCGAGACGTTCGCGTTCCTCCTCGCCGACAACACGAGCATCCTGAGACAGGAGTATCTCAGAAAGAATATCCTCCGTCGGGGATTCCGCGTAGAGCGAGGAGTAGTAGCGTCACACAATGCGGCGTACTTCGGCTGGGGCCGAACATTCCTGGCCCTTGTCGTCCAACAGGCATGCTGCTCCGGACTGCCAGACCTGGCGCTCGGCCCTCGCCTTGTACTCTGCGAGACGCCCGACATCCGCGCGTCTCGAAAACGTGCGGGCCTGCAGAAAGTCTCTACTGTTGGCCACGCCCTCTCCGAAACCGCGTGGAAGCCGGTGCAAGGGGAATTGGCAACAGAACTCGCGGACAGATCTTTTGAGATCGTCCCAGTCCGCAAGTTCTTGAATGGCAAAGCCTCGGAGGTATACACGTAGATGCTCCGCAGCCTCCGGTTGGCTAAGCCAATCCGCCTGCATCCTCCAGCTTTGCAACGGAGGCCCCCTGCCTGGCGGAAGGATCTCAAACTCCAACCTGTGGTGGTCAGAAAGCTCAGTCAACAATCTTCCTCTCCTACCCACACGCGAATGCAGGTTTTCATCGAGGAAAACGTGATCGAGCGATCTTTCCATTCCAGGTTCGCTGACCATCAAGTTGGCGGCGTGCACGGACGCGCACATCTCGATGGGCAGCGCGCGCTCCCTCGGGCGGCTCCAATCGTCGGAGAGCAGGCGGACGTTGAAGTCCCCAGCGACGAGGTGCGCCACTTGGAATCCGGAGCTGTTGAGCCACTGGCTCTGCACCTCACCAAAGAAAGCTACTCTTTCTTCGAGGTAGCGAGAGCCACTCGGCGCGTAGACGTTCGTAACGACGAGATCGATGGACTCGGACCACTTGATGAAAAGCTGGCCTATCCGTCCGTTGTCATCGAAACGAACACTACGCACCGCTTCCGCTATTTTTCCTCTTACGAGGAACGCGACGCTGCACGTGTGTGCGCCGCCGCACCGCCAATGTAGCGTTCCGCCTGCGCGCTCCTCGATTTCGGCTGCCTGCTCGTCGGAGATTACGTGAATCTCTTGCAGGAGCGCGAGGTCGAAGGGGCGCAGGGCGTTGGCTACTAATCGCCTCTTCTCGTCGTTCTGCAGTCCGTTCACGTTCCAACACGTTACGGACAGACGACGAGAAGACGCGATTCCCCGCATTACTGCTGGGAAGGTGGCAGCTTTTTGCTCGCTTTATCCGCCGAGCAGACGGCGAGCAGCACGACTGGCTGGAGGGGACGGTCGCCACCGTCCTCTGTCGTGCTGCATGCATGTAATGCCTCCACGCCAGGCTGAACCCCGGCGGGTTTCGTGGAGACTTCGCGTTGCTTCGCGGCGAGCGTTGCCTGGCTGCCTACTTTTGATCGGCGCGCACACGCTTTCGAACGAGTTGTCCTCGTCTCGGTGATCGGAACGGCATCCATTTCGGAGTCCGACCGGCGCATGTTCGATCGGGTTTCGGCATTCCGCGAAGCAGTGACAGGTTCTGCTGGATTGACAGCTGTCCTGTTTTCGTTTTCCGTCACCAGAGCATCGCTTTTGGTGACGGCTGCTTTCCCGGCGCGCGCGTTTTCAGCGTTCTCACGCGCAGTTGCACGAGGGACCTTTGCTGAAGTCTTCTTTACTTCATTACGGTTCCTCACTTCGCGTGGCGCCGTAAATGGAGATTGTGCTCCATTGCCATCTTTGAAGCCATCCGCGTCTTTGGACGGGAGCACTTTCGATGGCTCCGACACGCTCGTCATGGACGCTGCTTTCGGAAGGGCTTTTAATCCCTTCGTTGGCATGGCATCCGCGCCAGTCGAGAGCTTGCTCTCCGACTGCGACGGCGTGAGATTTTTCTCCGCTTTCGCGGTGTTTGATCGCGACGCGGATTTTTTTTTGCCGACTTTCGAAGTCGACACGGCACAACCCTTCTTACCCGATTTGGGCTTCTCAGCCACTGCAGGAGGTGAAGGAATGGATCTGACGGTACTGGAAGTGTCCTTACCGCCGTTGTCCATTGGCGTCCCCGCCGGTTGCTCGAACTCCGAGAGAGCCGGGCGTGCTTGGGAAGGACAGCTATTGCGCCTAGGGGGACTTACCATTGCCCCGGATTCCCCGCACCCTTTCTTTTGCAGCTCCCCTGCCGCGAGAGGGGGCGCGCAGGGCTTCGCGTGCGAGGTTTCCTGCTGCTTTGGGGCGACATTCCGCCTCGCGTTTTTACCGAATTTCTGCCGTGGGGTCTCCAGGTTTTTCGCAAATTTTTTCTTTTTATCCGCGCTTTGTTTTTTAAAATGGAGCTCCGCGGCTGCCTTTTTTCGCAAAAGATCCGGGCAATTTTTCAATTGGTGCCCGGATAGTTTGCAATAACGGCATTTTCCAGAGGGGCATTTATCCAAACAATGCCCCTCCTTCCTGCATTGCTCGCACGTTTTTACTTTGCCCACGAACCACAGGTGAACGACCGTGTCTTTCACCTGTAGTTTGGTGGGCAGCAGACGGCGGTCCGGCATTGTAAGCCGGACTCCAGCGACTCCGCTGTGTATGGACGGTAAGTCCTTGAGGTTGCTACGCACCCTCCACAGCGCATGGACCGTGGCGAATTTCGCCAACGCGTTCCGAATATCAGTATCGGAGATTTCCGACTCGATGTCGGAAATCTCAACCACAAATGAGTCGTCCATGGCGGCCGGGAAGACGTTCTGGGCACGGATCGAAAGCGGGGTGCGCAGCAAGCGCTGCACAAGTGCAGCGTCTTTGCAACGCACCTTGAAATAGCCCATGTCTTTTACGGGCATAATGGCGAGAAGGTCCTCCTCCCGCACGCCAACACGGGTCAGTTCATCGTTGAACTTATTCCCGTCGCGCGCAGAAAGAAAACCACTCACCTTATATCGGAGAGCAGGTCTATAGCCTTGGGCTACGTATGCCCGCAACTCCGACTCGTCGAGTGGTTTCCCCTTGACGGCTGCTGTGGCAGCAACGTCAGCAAAACTCCTCTCCATTGGCGAGAAAGACGAAGTGGAGGCGGCCGGAGGTTCCGCGATTGCAGATCCGGATGCTGTTCCTCCAACTTCAGTAGCTTCAAGTTGGGTCGACATCGTCGTCAAAATGTACGACGCCAAGATGAAGCGGATGAAAGCACGGAGACGAGAGCGAAGAAAAACACGTCCGCACTCGATTGAAATCTCCCGCTATCAGGTGAGCCTTTCGCACATTGGTATCCGCCAGCCAGTCGCGCTTCAGGGTTTCCAGCAGCCTGGTGCGGTCGCGGTAACCCTGTTTGCCGCTGGGGCCATACACGTTTGTGACGATTAGGTCGATCGAGTCGGACCAGCTGAGAATCAGCTGACCGATCCGACCGTCGTCATCAAACCGCACGCCCTTTACGGCAGCGTCGATGGCCGGCTTCACGAAGAACGCGACCCCGCAGGTGTTGCGGAGGCCGCATCGCCAATACAGCCGACCCCCGCGATCGTCTCGATTTCCTGGGCGTCTGCCGCGGTGATCACGTGGATCTCCTGCAGCAGCGCCAGGTCGAGCTCACGCAGGGTGTCGGCTGTATCTCGCCTGTTGCCGTCGTCGCGCAGCCCGTTGACGTTCCAACAGGCCGCGCGAATCCGACGGCGACTGGCGAGCCCAGGTGTTAGTCCAGGGAAAACGGCGATGCGGCCTCCGCCACCTGCTGGGACGGGACGCTAGGTGGAGGGGGAGGAGGGACAGGTACTGAAGGCACCTTTTCCTCCTCCTCCATCGGTGCCGGCGCGTCGGCCGGATCACCCGCACGTGGAGTCGCGCCTACCTGTTCGCCTTCCTCCATGGGTTCGGGCTGCTCAGGTTTCGCGACTGCAGGGAGGACTTCACCCCGCTGCTCTCCCTCCTCCATGGGGGTGGCCGACTCGACGGTTTCCGGGCGTGGGTATTCCCCCTCCGGGATTCCCACGCTGCTGCTTCCTTCCGGTTTCTCCTCCTCGCTGGTGGAGGGGAGGCGCCTCCTGGGTTTCTGGGACTTGCGTCCCGACTTCCTGGGGGGTGCCTCCGAGGAGGAGGATCCGCTTCCGGCCCCCAGGTCGCACTCACCTGCGGGGGCCTTCTTCGTCGGAGCCGACCTGCGTACGCCCTTGCGCGACGGGGTTTCGCGCTCGGCGAGCGTTGCTGCGAGCTCCTCCGCCGCTTTCTCGAAGGCCGCGTCTTCGCCAGCGGCGACCGTTGCCGCGGGCTGCTCCGCGACCTTATCGAGCGCGGCGTCATCGTTGACGGCGAACGTTGCCGCGGGCTCCTCCGCGACTTTATCGAGCGCGGCGTCCTGGCTGTCGGCGCGCGAGTCTCGCGTCTCACCCTCTACACGTAGATTGGGCTCGTCCACGCGAGTATTCATCGCGTCCGCATCAGCTGTTCCGCGAACATTGCCGCGGGCGGACTCGGGAGGAACGGCTAAGCGTTCCAGTGCTACCGAGCATTCGTGGAGTTTTTTTTTTGAAAGCGGCGCGGCTTTTTTCTTGTTGCCGGCAGTTTTCTTCTCCGAATTTTCTTCTATCATCACTTTCTTTTTTTTCTCTTTTCTGGCCTGAACCAGCTGCCAACCCTCCTCCATTCCCGCGTCCACGGGAGCTATTTCCTCCGACGTCTGTACGGGAGGAAGGGAGGCTGGCAGTTGGGAACGGCCATTTTCGCGAGCTGGTCTTTCTACCAGCTTTCCACGTTTTCCCTGCGCCTTTTTGGCGGCAGGGGTCACCGGGGTGGGGCGCTTGGGGCACACGCGCCGAACGTGACCCTTTTCGCCGCATAGGTGGCACACAATGTTCGGGCACCTTTTTCGTAGATGCCCTACTGCATTGCAGTAGCCACAAAATTGGCGTTTTCCCACGTACCAGAGGTCCACCGCTTCTTGGCAGACCTCCAGCTTATGGGGAAGCGCACCACCCTCTTTTACCGTGATACGCGCCGCAGCTTGACCTCCGAAAAGGCTATTGTAGCCTTGGAAAATCGTGGACTTCGGCCACAACGCGTGCACTTCTCCGTGCTTTTGAAGCTGTTCTCGAACCGCTGACCTCGTCATGCGACTGGAGATCCCAGTGAGATGGACCACCACCGAGCGGTCCATCGTTATCGGCAAGATCTTCCGACCATCAACGATCAGCGGGTCGGTGATCAGGTGTCGGGCCAAGGTGATATCCTTGCATACCACCTCGACCCGCTGCCCGCCGCGGAGAACGCAGAGGTCGTCGAGATCTTTTTCAAAAATATTGGCGTCCTGCAGCGCCTTCGTAAAGGCGCGTGCAGTTCGCCCATCGAAAAGGTTGCCTACCTTGTAGACTAGCGAGGGTTTATACCCCGCTTTCTTGTAGGCTTCCATCTGGGCCATGGCTTCCACGCTAGGCGCGGCCACCATGGCGCTCCAGGACCTCGGCGTCGCCGGGGACGATTCCGGGGCGGATGCCCCTGATCCAGTAGGCTGTGGGGACGAACAAGCCTCCATCACGCCTACTTCCATCGCGGTGTCCTCTGGCAACGCTGCCATCGGACACCGACGATGTGCACGCACAAATCACTTAAGAAGAAAAAACACTCGCTTTGCCACGCAGGCGGAGCGCAGGAAAAGCACGTCCGCTCTCCACAGCGGTTATTCGGCGTTGCCACCCGGGTACGCCCGGGGCGTTTATTGATAAACTTTACATGCGTGGTACAAGGCCCCACCACGGTCGTAAACACAGGACCTGTCGGGACACCGGGACGCAGCCCGGCGTGGCACTCCCCGACAGCAAAGGGGGATGGGGATGAGACAAAAAGTAAAATAAAAAGAAACAAACAAAAAGAAGTTGGAGGGCAGGGAAGGGATCACTGGTCGCTGTGGGAAGGGCCCATCCGTCGAACGAAGCCCTCGAGGTCAGCCTGCATATTCCCCAGTTGGGGCCATCCGGCAGCTCTTCGCAAGAAGCGTTTGGCATACGGGATGACATCCCTCGCCTGTGGACCCACTCCTTCGTTGTTGGCGTCGCTCCATGCCGACACGATGCCACGGACGCAGCACAAGGCTGCGATGGCTGCGGCTGGCTGCAGTGCGTCCTTCACGAAGAGGGGCCGAATAACGTCTCTGGGGGTGCTGCCCGTAGGGAGCCCGAGGGTCGTCCCGAACCGTTCCCAAAGGGGTCGGAGGGCAGCACAATCCACAATAAGGTGGGGAAGCGACTCCCGCTCCCCGCACCTGGCACACGCAGGATCCACAGCTCCCCTCGTCCAGTGGATGCGGCGCGCGTTGCAGGGTAGACCCCAGTGCAACAAAAGCAACGCCGACTCTTGCCACTTGAGGGGCAGGATCCTGGATTCCTTCATCACCGGGGGCCACTTCAGCTCATCCCTGGGGATGGCGAGCAGCTCGCCCCATCTTAATAATCCTCGCGGCTGGACGCTCGGGGTCGAGGCGTCGGCCAGTTCTCCTGTTGTCCAGCCGCTGATCAACTTCTCCTGTCCCTCGATGCAGCAGGAGACTTGCCACCTTGGCGTCCGGGTGCTGTGAAGTGCCCTCCTTAGGAAGGGTAGCGCCGTAGCTAGGCAGGTCGTCTCTGCCCACGTGCATCTTGCTGAACTCTCCAGGAGATTCCGCAGCGTGCAGCGGGCGTAGGGGCTGCATCGGAGACGATTCCACGTTTCGTGGCTCCTCTGGTTAACCGCTGCCCACGTTCCAATATTCTCCTCCAGCCAGGCGGGGTAGTTGGCGGGGCAGCAAACTATCCAGCTGTTCTCCTTGGCCAATGTTGCCATGCGCCCAAGCAGTAGGCCGCAACCTCGCATCTTCCGGCCACGACTCAGAAGAAAAGACGCGAGTCCATCGCACCGGGACACACGGCTGGCCAGGAGGCGTGCCGGGGTGCACCAAGGGGTGCTCCACATCTTCGCTGCGATGGCGAGGGTTCGCCACCGCTGCTGCTTCTACACGCGCTCCAGCGTCAGGAGGCCAAGATCGCCGTCCCGACGCGGAGCGCACAAGTCCTTCAGAAGGACTCGGGGCCTCCCCTTGCACCAAAGGGCGATACGGAGGAGGTCCTCTTCTTCGATTCCACGGTGGGAGGGGGCAAACAAAAAGCAAGGGGCGGAGGATGGGGGTCGCGAAGGCGTTCCACACCGCGGCCCGTTCCGGCAAGTGAAACTTGCCTCCCAGGAACGGGCCGATCGCCGTCTCGACTTTTTGGAGGCAGCTGGAGCACGCTTACGCAGGAGAGTAGTCTCCCAACGGCACACCGAGGTACTTGAAGCACCTCGCCGTGGAAATCCCCAGACGGACCCAGTCCTGCTGCCCTACCCACGCCGCACCTATTGGCACAACCGACGACTTCACCCTGTTAACCTGCAGTCCGGTCCCGCGGCTGAGCAGATCGAAGAAGTCTCCGACCGCCTTTGCCGCGGTGGACATTGGCAACAAGAGCAGAAGATCGGCGGCGTACGCTGCTACGGCGGGCGTGCCGGGGCACGAGCTCGGCAATGGGGCCAAAGTCACCCTGTACGCTCTCAGCACCAACTCAAAGTAGGTGCTGAAGAGCAGGGGGCTGAGGCTATCTCCCTGCCTTATGCCCCGCCGCACCGGCACGCCATACACCTTTTGACCGCTGAAAGAGACGGTAATTATCGCATTCCGCCAGCAAGAGCGCAGGTAGGAAATCAGGGAGGGTGGAAAGCCCATGCGACCCAGGAGCTCCAAGAGAAGTTACTGGTCTACACAGTCGAACGCTTTGTGGAGATCGACTGCGAGCGCTAGGGCCCCCTTCCCCGCCCGGGGGTCCCTTCCCAGCCCGGCTGGCGGCCCCAATGTGGGGTTGCCGACTTTCCCTATCCCTTTCTTCTCTCTTCTCTGCAGGTGCACCCATGTGCTTGCGAAGAAGAGGTTGGCATCCATACTTCGCCCGGGAACAGCATAAGTCTTCTCCGGGGTAATTACGGATTCTGCCACCTGCCCCAGACGCGAAGCCCATAGCCCTGCGATCAACTTGGCGTCCGTATTCACGATCGTGATCGGACGCCAGTTCTTTAAATCCCTGAGGTCTCCCCCTTTCGGCAGGAGACTCACTCTGGCTGACCGAAACGAGGCGGGAACATCGCCTTCGTCTCGGATCAGCCTGATCAACTTAAGCAGCAGGGGTGCCAGCTCTTCCGCGAAGCTCTGAAAGAACTCCGCGGGCAAGCCGTCTTCCCCTGGAGCTTTACGCCTCTTGAGCGTTTTGATACCGGCGAGAATTTCGCCGGTGGTAAAAGGCTCGTCGAGGCTTTCCATCTCCTCCTCCCCTATTGCCGGGGCGCCATCCGGAAGCAAGCGCCGAGAGGCGTTTCGATCCGGGGGCTGCCTGGCGTAAAGGGAGGAATAGAAACTCCGCACGAGATGCCGTATTGACGCCGGGGACGAACATTCCCGGCCCTGGTCGTCCAGCAAGCTGGCCGACCCGGATTGCCAGGCTTGGCGTTCGGCCCCGGCGCGGTACTCGGCCAGGCGACGGACATTAGGGGTTCTCTCGTACCTACGAGCCTGTAAATAGGCCCGATGGTTGCGAGCACCCTCTTTGAATCCGGGGGGCAGGCGATCCAGGGGGAACTGCTCACAGAACTCGGGGACCGATTCCTTAAAAAGGTCCCAGTCCTGGAGAATCCGGAGCGTGACACCTCTCAGGTATTCGCGAAGGTATTCCTTCGCACCTGAGAGTCGCATCCAGTCCCCCGGCAGACGCCAATCCCTGGATGGCGGTCCCTTGTCTCGAGGCCGCATCTTGAAAATTAACCGGGAATGTTCGGACAACGTCGACGCAACCCTCCCCCGTTTGCCGACCCGTGAACACAGGTCAGCGTCGAGGAAGACGTGGTCGATGCTGCGGACCATTCCCCTCTCACCCGCGAACAAGTTGCGCGCACGCATGGCGTCGCACAACTCGTTCATCGCGTTCTCTTGTGTTTCTGGCTCACCTGTTAGCAGACGGAGATTGAAATCTCCCGCTATCAGGTGAGCCTTCCGCACGTTCGTGTCCGCCAGCCAGTCGCGCTTCAGGGAATCCAGCAGCCTGGTACGGTCGCTGTATCCCTGTTTACCGCTGGGGGCGTACACATTCGTGACGATCACTTCGATCGAGTCGGACCAGCTGAGAATCAGCTGACCGACCCGACCGTCGTCATCGAAGCGCACGCCCTTCACGGCCGCGTCGATGGCCGGCTTCACGAAGAACGCGACCCCGCAGGTGTTGCGGAGGCCGCACCGCCAATACAGCCGACCCCCCGCGATCGTCTTGATCTCCTGGGCGTCTGCCGCGGTGATCACGTGGATCTCCTGCAGCAGGGCCAGGTCGAGCTCACGCAGGGTGTCGGCCGTATCTCGCCTGTTACCGTCGTCGCGCAGCCCGTTGACGTTCCAACAGGCGGCGCGAATCCGACGGCGACTGGCGAGCCCAGGTGTTATTCCTGGGAAGATGGCGATGCGGCGTCCGCCACCTGTTGGGGCGGGACGCTAGCTGGAGGAGGAGGGTCAGGCGCTGCGTGCACCTGGTCCCCCTCCTCCATGGGTAACGGCGCGTCGAGGGGGTCACCCTTAAGTGGGGTCGCGCCTACCTGTTGGCCCTCCTCCATGGGGGCGGGCTGTTCAGGCTCGGCGACTGCAGGGAGGACTTCGCCCCCCTGCTCACCCTCCTCCATGGGGGTGGCCAGCTCGACGGCTTCCGAGCGTGGGAGTTCCCCCTCCGGGATTCCCACGCTACCGCTACCTTCCTGCTTCTCCTCCTCGCTGGTGGAGGGGAGGCGCCTCCTGGGTTTCTGGGACTTGCGTCCCGACTTCCTGGGGGTGCCTCCGAGGAGGAGGATGCACTTCCGGCCCCCAGGTCCGACTCACCTGTGGGGGCCTTTTTCGCGGGAGCCGGCCTTCGCACGGCCTTGCGTGAGGGGTTCTCACGCTCCGCCAGCGTGGCCGCGAGCTCCTCCGCCGCCTTTGCGAACGCGGCGTCCGCAGTGTCGACCGGCGCATCGCGCGGCTCACCCTCTGTGTAAACAGAGGGTTCGTCGTCGCGAACCTCAGGCGCGGCGGAAACGGCGAGGGAAGGCTCGTCGCCCCGGGTGGCAATCTCGGGAACGGCTATACGCTCCAGTGCTACCGTACATTCCCGCATGGTCTTAGAGCGCGGCCCAGGTTTTTTCGCCTTGCCGGCTGTCTTTTTTACCGCTTTCGCGGGTTCCGCGGGGTGCACCTTTTTCTCCTTCCTGGCCTGGACCAGCTGCCAGCCGTCTTGGACTCCCGCGTCTTCGGAGGGTTTTTCTTCCGACGCCTGTGTGGGAGGAACAGGGGCTAGCGGCTGCTGCCGGCCAGTATCTCTTTTTGGTCTTTCGACCAGTTTACCGCGTTTTGCCTGTGCTTTTTGTGCAGCAGGCGGCACCGGAGTGGGGCGTTTAGGGCATACGCGGCGTACGTGGCCCTTCTCCCCGCATAAGTGGCACACAATGTTCGGGCACCGCTTGCGCAAGTGTCCTACTGCATTGCAGTAGCCACAAAAGCGGGGTTTCCCCACGTACCAGAGGTCTACGACTTCGCCATTGACCTCTAGTTTGTGGGGAAGCCCACTCTCTTTCACCGTCACGCGCGCGGCGGCCTGCCCTCCGAAAAGGCTATCGTAGCCATCGAAGATTGTGGCCTTTGGCCAAAGCGCGTGAACATCTCCGTACTTTCTTAACTGATCACCAACCGCAGACCGCGTCATGCGGCTGGTGATCCCTGTCAGATGGACCACTACGGAGCGGTCCATCGTGACTGGTAGGATCTTGCGTCCGTCCACGTTCAGCGGGGTGGTTATCAAGCTTTGCGCCAAGGTGATGTCCTTGCAGACAACCTCAACGCGCTGACCCCCGCTTAGCACGGATAGACCGTCAAGGTCCTTTTCCAACACGTTGGCGTTCTGCAGCGCTTTCGAAAAAGCGCGTGCAGTTCGCCCGTCAAAGAGATTGCCTACCTGGTAAACCAAGCTGGGCTTGTACCCAGCTGCCCGGTAGGCCGCCATCTCGGCCATGGTTTCCGCGCTAGGCGCGGCCACCATGGCGCTCCAGCTCCTCGCCTTGAGCGGCGAGGGCGATTCCGGGGCGGACGCCCCTGATTCTGTAGGCTGTGGGGGTGGGCAAGCCTCCCCCACACCTACCTCCATCGTGGTGTCCTCAGGCATCGCTGCCATCGGACACCAACGATGTTCCACACCAAACAACAATAGAAAAAACCGCTTCCTGTCGACTCACTCGGGAGCGAAGGAAAAACACGTCCACTCGCCAAGGGATTCGGCGGAGGGCTCGCAACGAACGCGCGTATTTGCACGCGCGTCGTCACGAGAGGAACCCCAATGTCCGTCGCCTGGCCGAATACCGCGCCGGAGCCGAGCAACAAGCCTGGCAATCCGGGTCAGCCAGCATGCTGGATGACATGGGCCGGGAACGTTCGTCCCTGTCTGCGGTACGGAATCTCGTGCATTGTTTTTATTCCTCCCTTTACGCCAAAACACCACCGGAACAAGACGCCTCGCGGCGATTGCTCATGAGTGGTTCCGTGGCGATAGGGGAGGAGGAGAGAGAAAGCCTCGACGAGCCTTTCACGACCGGTGAAATTCTCGCCGGTATCAAAAGGCTGAAGAGGCGTAAGGCGCCAGGGGAGGACGGCTTGCCTGCGGAGTTCTTTCAGAGTTTCGCGGAAGAGCTGGCCCCCCTGGTGCTCGAGTTGACAAGGCGAATCCGGGACGAAGGCGATGTTCCCGCCTCGTTTCGGTCAGCCAGGGTGAGGCTCCTCCCGAAGGGAGGAGACCTCAGGAAACTTTGCAACTGGCGTCCGATCACGATTGTGAACACGGACGCCAAGTTGATTGTCGGGATGTGGGCGTCGCGATTGGGGCAGGTGTCCAATTCCATAATTAGCCCGGAGCAGACATACGCTGTTTCCGGGCGAAGTATGGAGGACAACCTCTTCTTCGCGAGCACATGGATGCACGCGCAGCGGAGTAATAAAGAAGGGAAAGGGAAAATTTGTAACCCTACTTTGGGGCCGCCAGTGGGACAGGGTAGGGACCCTCATGCGGGAAAGGGGGCCTTAGCGATCGCAGTCGACCTCCATAAGGCATTCGACTGTGTTGACCAGGAACTCCTCTTGGAGCTCCTGGGTCGCATGGGCTTCCCACCCTCCTTGATTTCTTACCTGCGCTCTTGCTGGCGGAACGCGATAATCTCAATTACTTTCAGTGGACAAAAGGTGTATGGCGTGCCGGTGCGGCGGGGCATAAGGCAGGGCGACAGCCTCAGCCCCCTGCTTTTTAGCACCTACGCTGAGTTGGTGCTGAGAGCGTACCGGGTGACTTTGGCCCCCTTGCCGAGCTCGTGCCCCGGCACGCCAGCCGTAGCGGCGTATGCCGACGATCTTCTGCTCCTCTTACCTATGTCCACCCCGGCGAAGGCGGTCGGAGATTTCTTCGACCTGCTTAGCCGTGGGGCCGGATTACAGGTTAACAGGGCGAAGTCGTCAGTGTTGCCAGTTGGAGCGACGTGGACAGGGCAGCAGGACTGGGTCCGCTTGGGGATCCGCACGGCGAGGTGCTTGAAGTACCTTGCTGTGCCGTTGGGGGACTACTCCCCTGCGGAAGCGTGGTCCGGCTGCCTCCAAAAAGTGGAAACGGCGATCGGCCCGTTCATGGAAGACAAGTTTCTCCTTCCGGAACGGGCCGCGGTATGGAACGCGTTCGCGGCTTCTATCCTCCGCCCCCAGCTTTTGTTTGTTCGGTCCCCAGAGAGTTGAAAAAACGGACGAAGGACCTCCTGAGAATTGCCCTTTGGGGAAGAGGGAGGCCCCGAGTCCCGTTGAAGGACTTGTGTGCTCCACGTCGGGATGGCGGTCTCGGCCTCTTCACGATGGAGCGAGTAAAGATTCAGCTGCGCTTCCGAACCCTCGCCATCGCAGCGAAGTTATGGAGCACCCCTTGGTGCGTTCCGGCCCGACTCCTTGCCAGCCGTGTATCCGGGACGGAGGGTCTCGCGTCCTATCTTCTCTGCCGTGGCAAGAATATCAAGAGATGCGGACTTCTCCTGGGACGCATGGCAACTCTG
Source organism: Raillietiella orientalis (assembly GCA_036172245.1). Taxonomy (NCBI): domain Eukaryota; kingdom Metazoa; phylum Arthropoda; class Ichthyostraca; order Raillietiellida; family Raillietiellidae; genus Raillietiella; species Raillietiella orientalis. The sequence goes on along the minus strand of JAYWIR010000103.1, from coordinate 101,625 downwards.
GCGAAGGAAAACGGCTGGATGGTATGCAGCCCCGCCAACTCCTCCGCATGGCTGGAGGAGACAGCTGGCACGTGGGCGAAGATTAATGAAAAAAATGAAGAAATATGGAACTGCCTGCGACGCGGCGCCTATTCCCGCTGCACTCTGCGGAAGATACTCCAGTGTCCCGCGAGAAGCACGTGGGCAGAGACAACCCCCCTAGCTACTGCGATGCCCTTCCTGAGGAGGGCGCTCTCCAGCAGCCGCAAGCCTAGGTGGCAAGTCTCCTGCCGCATCGCAGGCAAGGAGAAGTTGATCAGCGGCTGTTCCACGGGTGAACTGGCGGACGCCAGTACCCCTAGTGTCCAGCCGAGAGGACTTCAGAGATGGGGCGAGCTACTCGGCATCCAGCCGGATGACCTGAAGTGGCCCCCGGTATTAATTGGTTCTAGGATCCTCCCCCTGAAGTGGCAGGAGTCGGCGCTTCTGTTGTTGCATTGGGGTCTACCCTGCAACGCACGCCGCCACCACTGGACCAGGGGTCGAGTAGATCCTACCTGCATCAGGTGTGGGGAACGGGAAACCCTCCCCCACCTCCTTGTTGATTGTGCTGCCCTCCGACCCCTGTGGGAACGTCTTCGTGCCTCCCTACGGATCCAGGAGGGCAGCCAGCCCAGAGACGTTTTTCGGCTTCTGTTCGTGCATGATGCCCTGCGTCCAGCCGCTACCCTGGCTGCACTTTGCTGCGTACGCGGGATTGTGACGTGCTGGAGCAACGTCAGAAGACCGAGCCACGACAGGGATGCCGTCGTACTTGCAGTCCGCTACCTGCGGATTGTGACCAGATGGCCCCACCTGGGAATTATACGGACCGATCTCGAGGGCATCCTGCGAAGGGTGGATTCTCCTCCCAGTGGTCAGTGATCCCTCTCCAGCCCTCCCAAATCTTTTTGTTTTTATGTTTTATTTTTCTTTTTGTTTTTTCCCCCACCCCCTTCCGCTACCGAGGAGAGTCGCGCCGGTCTACGTACCGGCGACCCGGCAGGTCCAGTTGAGTTGGCCGTAGTGGGACCTCGTACCACGAATCAAAGAGAATTTTTAATAAACGCCCCGGCGTGACCGGGTGGCAACTATCAACTTGGCGTCCGTATTAACGATCGTGATCGGACGCCAGTTCTTTAAATTCCTGAGGTCTCCCCCTTTCGGAAGGAGCCTCACTCTGGCTGACCGAAACGAGGCGGGAACATCGCCTTCGTCTCGGATCAGCCAGATCAACTTAAGCAGCAGGGGTGCCAGCTCTTCCGCGAAGCTCTGAAAGAACTCCGCGGGCAAGCCGTCTTCCCCTGGAGCTTTACGCCTCTTGAGCCTTTTGTTACCGGAGAGAATTTCGCCGGTGTTATAAGGCTCGTCGAGGCTTTCCATCTCCTCCTCCCCTATTGCCGGGGTGCCATCCGGAAGCAAGCGTCGAAAGGCGTTTCGATCCGGGGGCTCCCTGGCGTAAAGGGAGGAATAAAAACTCCGCACGAGATGCCGTACCGACGCCGGGGACGAACATTCCCGGCCCTGGTCGTCCAGCAAGCTGGCCGACCCGGATTGCCAGGCTTGGCGTTCGGCCACGGCGCGGTACTCGGCCAGGCGACGAACATTAGGGGTTTACTCGTACCTACGAGCCTGTAAATAGGCCCGATGGTTGCGAGCACCCTCGCCGAACCCGGGGGGCAAGCGATCCAGGGGGAACTGCTCCCAGAACTCGCGGACCCCGATTCAAAAAGGTCCCAGTCCTGAGATTCCGGAGCGTCGAGGGGACGTGTTATTTCGTTGCTGCTGAGTTCCATTTCCGTTGGTGCTTGTGCGTGGTGTGGGTGGAGGATTAGGCAGAAATGCCTGATACCACCACCGGTGAGGATCCGGGGGCGATGACCTTATTGCCCCCGGAGCAGATGGAGGTGGGGGCTCCCGCATCAGTGGAGGCTCCCGCCAGCACGGATGCGCCCCCGGCCCTACCCAGGGCTTGGAACGCCGTGGCTGCGGCACCTACGCCAGCGGCTATGGCGGAAATGCGCGCTTACCTGGAGGAGGGGTATAACCCACCCCTTATATATAAGGTAGGCGGTCTATATTCTCCCGAGAACGCGCGCGCCTTCTCACAGGCGATGCGCGTTCTCGGCGTACAGAAAGAGGAGCTTCTGGCTATGTCCGTCAGAAGCGGGGGTCAATTTGTGGAAGTTATCTGCAAGGAGGCAACTCTTGCGCAGAGACTTCTGCGAACCTCCGTAAGTATGGGCAGCCGGAGGCTTCTCCCAATAACAGAAGACCGGTCGGTGATCATTCACCTGACCGGTATCACGTTCCGGATGACGAAGGAGGCCGTCCGGAACAAATTGGAAAAATTCGCAACTCTCCACGCGCTGTGGGGCAAGCCTACTCCTTTTGTCGATCACGACGGGTTGCTTGGCGGCCTGGGTGCAGCGCGAGTGACGGTTCGCGAGGGATCTGAGATTCCCCACAAACTCACCGTCAACGGTGAATCCGTTGACGTGTGGTACGTGGGGAAACCCAAGTTTTGCGGCTGCTGCAGCAGCTTTGGTCACCTTAAAATGAGGTGTCCGAGCGTGCAGTGCCAGCAATGCAAACAAGCGGGGCACACCCGTCTGGTGTGCCCCCAAAACACAGTCCGCGTCGTGTCCGCGAAAAACGCGAGAAAGCGCGCGGCAAAAAAGAGAAAGAAGCTGGCAGCTCGTGCTGCTGCTAAGGAGGTCACCTCCGCCACCAAGGCGAAGGCCAGCCCCGAGACTTCGGCGAAAGACGCCGAAAAGGTCGAGGGCGAGGGTCAAGAGCCAGGGTGGCAGAAGGTCGACCCCAAGAAAAACTCCCATAAGAAGGGAAAGAACGTGGCGAAACGGAGCGAAACCGCTCTGCGCCGCGATAAAATTAAAAGCTGCTGCGTCGTTGTAGAGCGGATTCCCGCCATCGACGAATGCGGCGCTAAAGAACTCGCTGCTGCCCCTGCTCAACCCTCCGTTGACAAAGTCAACAAGGAGGGGAGCGAGGCGGCGGCGTCCGTCATCGAGCCCACGCTCGATGACGTCGCCTTCGAGCGCGCCGCGGAGGAGCTGGCTGCCTCGTTGCAGCCGGTTGCCCTCAAGGCTGGCAAGAAGGCCGTCAGGCGTCCGGCTTCCCCTCAGGAGTCGGCCAATTCCGACCCCGAGGTGAAGGCCGGAAACACAGCATCCATCTCCGCGGCACCCCGCAAAAAGGCAGGACGAAAGTCCACAATGCCCCGGAAGATCGTTTCCCCCGACGAAGGGGAAGAGATGGCTTCCGGTAGCGAGGGTGCCATGAGCGTGGGAAACTCCCGGGACCCGTCGCCCGAGAGAATTCCACGCTCGGACACGGAGGGGATGGTGAGGATGTAGGCCGAACAGGTACCCCAGGCGCCTGAAGAGGCCTCCGTCCTCGTTCCGATGGTCCTCGTACCGATGGACCTTTCGTACACCTGCCCCGCGGCAGGTGCCGCAACGCCACTTTCCCAGCCATAATGCCGGGAATCGCCTCTCGCCGTCGTCTTCTGATCGCCTGTTGGAACGTGAACGGGCTAAGCGACGACGGCAAGAGGCGTGACGTGGCCGCCACCCTGGCATCCTTCGACCTGGTGATGCTGAAGGAGATCCACGTAATCTCCGCAGATCAAGCCCGGGAGATCGAACGGATCTCGGGTGGGCGGCTGTTGTGGCGTTGCGGCACCGCGAAATCAAGCGGTGTCGCCTTCCTGCTTCGGCCAGCCATCGAGACCGCAATAAAGGACGTTCGGTTCGATGATGCAGGTCGCGTCGGTCAGCTGACTCTCAGCTGGTCCGACTCTATCGACCTGGTCGTCACCAACCTATACGCTCCTAGCGGAAATAACGCGTTCAGGGCGAAGGCAAGAAGGGAATTCTACCTTGCCCTGAGACGCAATTGGCTGACCGATGCAGGAGTTCGCAAAGCGCACCTGATCGCAGGTGATTTCAACCTGCGCCTGCTTTCAGGTGCGGCGGATACACTGAACGACCGCGTCAACGAGTTGTGCGCAGAAATGAACACGCGCAACTTGTTGGCCGGGGACACGGCCATGGAAATCAGCATCGATCACGTGTACCTTGATCAGCACCTATGCTCTCGGGAGGGCAGGCGCGGCAAGGTACCATCCGAGCTGTCGGACCATGGTCGGATCATGTTCGAAGTGCGTCCGCGCGACAAGGGCCCCCCCTCGTCAGCGTGGCGTCTGCCAGGGGACTGGCTGAAGTTTCCCGACGCGGCGGAGCACCTCCGCGCGTTTAATCGGAGCTTCAGGATGCAGACACTTCAGGACTGGGACCGCTTCAAGCGGTCGGTCCAGGAGTTCTGCGAACAGTTCCCCCTGCATCCCCTACCTGCGGGATTTGGGGAGGGGCCGCGTAACGAAAGGCACTATCTTCAGGCCCGATGTTACGCGAGAACCCCCGACATGGGCAGGTTAGCAGAGTATCGAGCGGGAGCCGAGAGGCAAGCCTGGCAATCCGGGACGGCCAGCTTGCTGGAAGACCATGGCAGGGAGCACTCGGTTCCCGCTCAGAAACGAGGGATAGTGAGAAAATTTTACTCCACCCTGTACGTCAGGGCGCCTCCGGAGCGAGACGTCTGACGACTTCTCCTTCCGGAAGGTGCTCCAGCGATCGGGGAGGAGGAGAAAAGAAGCCTCGACGAGCCTTTCACGATGGACGAGATCCTCTCGGCCATCGGAAAGCTCAAGAGGCGGAAGGCTCCAGGGGAGGACGGCCTGCCCGCGGAGTTTTACCAAACTTTCGCGGCTGAGCTTACTCCCCTGGTACATCAGCTCACCTTGCTGATCCGTGAAACAGGTGACGTTCCCACCTCGTTTCGTTCAGCAAAGGTGCGGCTCCTCCCGAAGGGAGGAGACCTAAGGAGCATGAACAACTGGCGTCCCATCACAATAGTGAATGCGGACGCCAAGTTGATAGCCAAGATGTGGGCAGAGCGTCTGGGACGGGTTGCCAACATCTTCATCAGCCCGGAACAGACTTATGCTGTTCCCGGGCGGAGCATGGAGGCGAACCTGTTCCACGCTTCCACATGGTTAGAGCTCCAACAAGGAAGGGGCTTATTGAGCAGCCGGAATTCCGGTGCGTCCGTTGGCGGGAGACGGAACGGTCGGGTGGGGAAGGGAGCCCTTGCGGTCGCTGTCGACTTGCGTAAAGCATTCGACAGCGTCGACCAGAATCTCCTGCTGGAGCTTCTAGAACGCTTGGGCTTCCCGGCCTCTTTGTTGGCCTACCTGCGCTCCAGCTGGCGCGACGCGCTCATTAATGTTCTTTTCAGCGGGCAAACCGTGCACGGAGTACCGTTGCGACGCGGCATACGGCAGGGAGACAGCCTGAGCCCCCTGCACTTTAGCGCCTTTTTCGAATTGGTGCTGAGAGCGTACAGGGAGACTCTTGCGCACCTGCCGTTCGATTGCCCCGGTACGCCTGCGGTTTCGGCGTACGCGGACGATCTTCTGCTGCTGCTGCTTATGTCCACCCCGGCTGCGGCGGTCGAGGACTTCTTCGACCTGCTGAGTCGTGGAACAGGACTGACGGTGAACAGGGCGAAGTCGTCCGTAATGCCAGTCGAAGCGGCGTGGGCAGGGCAGTAGGACTGGGTCCGTTTGTGGATCCCCACGGTGAGGTACTTCATGTACCTTGGTGTGCCGTTGGGGGATTACTTCCCTGCGGAAGCGTGGTCCGGCTGCCTTCAGAAGGCTCAGGAGGCGGCGATCGGGTCTGTTCCAGGACGGCAGGTTCTACCTGCAGAACGGGCCGCGGCGTGAAACGCGTTTGCGGCCCCCCCTTCTCGCCCCTTGCTTTTTGTTTGCCCCTTCAGCACAGAGACTAGAAGAGGACGAAGGACCTCCTGAGGATCGCCCTTTGGGGCAGAGGGAGGCCCCGAGTCCGTCTTTCCGACGTGTGCGCTCCTCGTCGGGATGGTTGTCTGGGCCTCCTGACGTTGGAGCGGCTGGAGCTACAGCTCCAGTTCCGAGTTGTTGCCTTTATGGCAGGAAATTGGTGCACCCCTTGGTGCCTCCCAGCACGTCTCCTCGTCGAGCGGGCCACCGGCAATGCGGGACTCTCGTCCTACTTTGCACTCGGAAGCCCCATCTGCCACTGCGGACTTCAACTTCGGAGGGCGGCCAAGCTCGTGAAGAACAACTCGGCGCGGATCCTCGTACGCCCCGCGAACGGTCCTGCCTGGTTGCAGGAAACCGTCCGCACGTGGGCGATGATTCAGGAGCAGAGCCCGCAACACGAGCGAATAGCTCTGTTCGGGCCGCATGCCCGCCGCACGCTCCGAGAAATCATCGAGAATCCCCGAAGGAGAGCGTGGGCACAAAGAACCTCCCTTGCTGCGGTACTGCCTACCCTACGGGAACATGTGGGCAGCGACGTCGCGGCACAATGGGAGGTAACTGTGAAGATCGCCAGCAGGGAAAAGAAGATCGGGGATTGGAGAACGGGTCAGCTCACCAACGCTGCGACCCCGAGGACCACCCCAAATGGACTTTTGCGCTGAAGAGAGCTACTGGATGTTCCAGAGGAACATCTCGAGTGGCCTCCGGTGCTCATGGACTCGCGCACCCTCCCCATGAAGTGGCAACAGTCGGCACTGATGGTGTTGCATTGGGGGCTTCCTTGCAACGCCCGCCGACACCACTGGACGCGGGGGGGTGTCAACCCTAATTGTGTCAGGTGAGGGGAGAGGGAATACCTCCCCCACCTGTTAGTGGATTGTGTTGCCCTCCGTCCCTTGTGGAAACGCTTTGCCGCAGCCCTGGGGATCCCCGGAGGCAACCCTAGAGACGCTTTGCGCCCCCTCTTCGTCCGTGACGCCCTGCCTCCAGCGGCCTCGCTTGCAGCCCTGTGCTGCCTACGCGGGATCGTCGTGGCATGGAGCAAAGCGACGGGAGGGTCAAGCGACAGGGATGCCAACGTGTATGCCGCCCGTTTCCTCAGGATGGCGACGCGATGGCCCCATCTGGAACCACACACGCAGAAACAGCTTGCCGGCATCCTCCAGAGGATGACGGACCCTCCCAGCAGACTGTGATTCCTTCCCGCTCCCTCCCTGATTTTTGTTTATTTTTTGTTTTCTTTTTGTTTCGTTCCCCCTCCCCTCTGCTGCCGAGGTCGACCGCGCCGGTCTGCGCACCGGTAGCCCGGCAGGCTATATCTTTCCAGGGCGTGGCTGGACTACTGGTCCAGTCACAGATTGTATAAGTTTATTCGTTAGAATAAACGTCCCGGCGCACCCGGGTTTCAATGAAGATTCCGGAGCGTCGAGCGGACGTGTCTTTTCGTTGCTCCTGAGTTCCATTTCCGTTGGCGCCTGTGCGTGGTGTGGGTGGAGGATTAGGCAGAAATGCCTGATATCACCACCGGTGAGGATCCGGGTGCGATGACCTCATTGCCCCCGGAGCAGATGGAGGTGGGGGCTCCCGAATCAGTGGAGGCTCCCGCCAGCACGGACGCGGCCCCGTCTCTACCCAGGGCTTGGAACGCCGTGCCTGCGGCACCTACTCCAGCGGCTATGGCGAAAATGCGCGCTTACCTGGAGGAGGGGTATAACCCACCCCTTCTATATAAGGTAGGCTGTCTATATTCTCCCGAGAACGCGCGCGCATTCTCACAGGCGATGCGCGTTCTCGGCGTACAGAAAGAGGAGCTTCTGGCTATGTCCGTCAGAAGCGGGGGTCAATTTGTGAAAGTTATCTGCAAGGAGGCAACTCTTGCGCAGAGACTTCTGCGAACCCCCATAATTATGGGCAGCCGGAGGCTTCTCCCAATTACTAAAGACCGGTCGGTGATCATTCACCTGACCGGTATCACGTTCCGGATGACGAAGGAGGCCGTCCGGAACGAATTCGAAAAATTCGCAACTGTCCACGCGCTGTGGGGTAAACCTACTCCTTTTGTCGATTACGACGGGGTGCTAGGCGGCCTGGGTGCAGCGCGAGTGACGGTTCGCGAGGGATGTGAGGTTCCCCACAAACTCATCGTCAACGGTGAATTCGTTGACGTGTGGTACGTGGGGAAACCCTAGTTTTGCGGCTGCTGCAGCAGGTTTGGTCACCTTAAAATGAGGTGTCCGAGCGTGCAGTGCTAGCAATGCAAACAAGCGGGGCACACCCGTCTGGTGTGCCCCTAAAACACAGTCCGCGTCGTGTCCGCGAAAAACGCGAAAAAGCGCGCAGCAAAATAGAGAAAGAAGCTGGCAGCTCCCACGGGGTTGCTAAGGAGGACACCTCCGCCTCCAAGGCGAAGGCCAGCCTCGAGACCAAGGCGAAAAACGCCGAAAAAGGTCGAGGGCGAGGTCAAGAGCCAGGTGGCAGAAGGTCGACCCCAAGAAAAACTCCCATAAGAAGGGAAAGGAACGTGGCGAAACGAAGCGAAACCGCTCTGGTGCCGCGAAAAATTAGCAAGCTGCTGCGTTGTCGTCGAGCGGATTCCCGCCATCGACGGATGCGGCGCTAAAGATCTCGCTGCTGCCCTTGCTCAACCCTCCGTTGACAAAGTCAACAAGGAGGGGAGCGAGGCGGCAGCGTCCGTCATCGAGCCCACGCTCGATGACGTCGCCTTCGAGCGCGCCGCGGATGAGCTGGCTACCTCGCTGCAGCCGGTTGCCCCCAAGGCTAACAAGAAGGCCGTCAGGCGTCCGGCTTCCCCTCAGGAATCGGCCACTTCCGAGCCCGAGGTGAAGGCCAGAAACACAGCATCCATCTCCGCGGCAACCCGCAAAAAGGCAGGACGAAAGTCCACAATGCCCCGGAAGATCGTCTCCCCCGACGAAGGGGAAGAGATGGCTTCCGGTAGCGAGGGTGCCATGAGCGTGGGAAACTCCCGGGACCCGTCGCCCGAGAGAATTCCACGCTCGGACACGGAGGGGATGGTGAGGATGGAGGCCGAACAGGTACCCCAGGCGCCTGAAGAGGCCTCCGTCCTCGTACCGATGGACCTTTCCTACACCTGCCCCGCGGCAGGTGTCGCGACGCCACTTTCCCAGCCATAATGCCGGGAATCACCTCTCGCCGTCGTCTTCTGATCGCCTGTTGGAACGTGAACGGGCTAAGCGACGACGGCGAGAGGCGTGCCGTGGCCGCCACCCTGGCATCCTTCGACCTAGTGCTGCTGCAGGAGATCCACGTGATCTCCGCAGATCAAGCCCGGGAGATCAAACGGATCTCGGGTGGGCGGCTGTTGTGGCGTTGCGGCACCGCGAAATCAAGCGGTTTCGCCTTCCTGCTTCGCCCAGGCATCGAGACCGCAATAAAGGACGTTCGGTACGATGACGCAGGTCACGTCGGTCAGCTGACTCTCAGCTGGTCCGACTCTATCGACCTGGTCGGCACCAACCTATACGCTCCTAGCGGAAACGCCGCGTTGAGGGCGAAGGCAAGAAGGGAATTCTACCTTGCCCTGAGACGCGATTGGCTGACCGATGCAGGAGTTCTTAAAGCGCACCTGATCTCAGGTGATTTCAACCTGCGCCTGCTTTCAGGTGCGCCGGATACACTGAACGACCGCGTCAACGAGTTGTGCGCAGAAATGAACACGCGCAACTTGTTGGCCGGGGACACGGCCATGGAAAGCAGCATCGATCACGTGTACCTTGATCAGCACCTATGCTCTCGGGTGGGCAGGCGCGGCAAGGTACCATTCGAGCTGTCGGACCATGGTCGGATCATGTTCGAAGTGCGTCCGCGCGACAAGGGCCCCCCTCGTCAGCGTGGCGTCTGCCAGGGGACTGGCTGAAGTTTCCCGACGCGGCGGAGGACCTCCTCGCGTTTATTCGTAGCTACAGGATACAGACACTTCAGGACTGGGACCGCTTCAAGCGGTCGGTCCAGGAGTTCTGCGACCAGTTTCCCCTGCATCGCTTACCTGCGGGATTTGGGGTTTCCACCCGGGTACGCCCGGGGCGTTTATTGTATAAAGCTCTACAAGAAAACGTAGTACAAGGCCCCACTAACGGCCACACAACACCGGACCTGCCGGGACGCCGGGACGCAGCCCAGCGTGACGCTCCTCGGCTGTGGAGGGGGATAGGGATCAAAACAAAATTAAAAATAAATATAAAGGAAAACAAAAAGAGTTTGGAGGGAGGAGAAGGGATCACGTTCCACTTAGAGGAGGGTCCATCCTTCGCAGGATGCCCTCTAGTTCCATCTTCATGTTTCCCAGATGGGGCCATCTCGCTGCTCTCTGCATGAAGCAGACCGCATACGGGATGACATCCCTCACGTTGGCATCCACTCCTTCGTCGCGAATGTCGCTTCATGCCGCCACGATGCCCCGGATGCAGCAGAAAGCTGCGAGGGCTGCGGCGGGCTGCAGGGCGTCCCGCACGCAGAGGGGCGGAAGAACGTCTCTGGGCGTGGTGCCCATTGGGAGCCCGAAGGTCGTCCCGAACCGTTCCCACAGGGGTCGGAGGGCAGCACAGTCAACTAGTAGGTGGGGGAGCGATTCCCGCTTCCCACACCTTTCACACTCAGGCGTTACACTCCCCCGCGTCCAGTGGAAGCGGCGCGTGTTGCAGGGTAGACCCCAGTGCAACAGCAGCAGCGCCGACTCTTGCCACTTCAGGGGGAGAAGCCTGGATCCTATCAGTATTGGGGGCCACTTCAGGTCATCCGTCGGGATGCCGAGCAGCTCGCCCCATCGACGAAGTCCACGAGGGAGAGCACTCGGGGTCGTGGCATCCGCCAGTTCTCCCATGGTCCAACCGTTGATCTTTTTTTCCTTGCCTGCGATTCGGCAGGAGACTTGCCACTTTGGCTTGCGGCCGCTGGTTAAAGCCCTTCGTAGGAAAGGCAGGGTCGAAGCTAGAGGGGTACTCTCCGCCCACGTGCTTTTGGCGGGACACTCCAGAGTAGTCCGCAGTGTGCAGCAGGCGTTGGGGCCGAATCGCCGGCGGTTCCAGTCCGGGGAAGTCTGGAGGTTCAGCTTGGCTTACGTCGCAACGGATTCCTCCAGCCAGGCGGAGGAGTTGGCGGGGCTGCATACCGTCCAGCCGTTGTCTCTGACCAGGGCTTCCATGCGCCCAAGGAGAAGGCCGCATCTTCTGACCTTCCTGCCAGAGCACAGAAGGTACGACGCGAGTCCTTGCGTCCTGGACACACGGCTGGCGAGGAGTCAAGCCGGAACGCACCAAGGGGTGCTCCATGACTTTGCTACGATGGCCAGGGTGCGCCATCGCAGCTGTATGTCCAGGCGCTCCAGCGTCAGGAGGCCGAGATTGCCGTCCCGACGAGGAGCGCATAAGTCATCTAGAGGCACACGTGGCCTCCCGCTGCCCCAGAGGGCGATGCGGAATAGGTCCTTGGTCCTCTTTTTAATGTCACGGGGGACGGAGCAAACAAAAAGCAGGGTGCGGAGGATGGGAGCCGCGAACGCGTTCCACACCGCGGCCCGTTCCGGCAAGTGAAACTTGCCTTCCAGGAACGGGCCGATTGCCAACTCTACCTTTTGGAGACGACCTGACCACGCTTCTGCGAGGCAGAAATCCCCCAACGGGACACCCAGGTACTTCAGGTACCTGGCCGCAGGGATCCCCAAGCGAATCCAGTCAGGCCGTCCGACCCACGTCGCACCCAGCGGTACGACCGACGACTTCGCCTTGTTTACCCGGAGTCCAGTCCCACGACTTAGCAGGTCGAAGAAATCCTCGACTGCGGCTGCCGGGGCGGACATGGGCAACATGAGCAGAAGGTCGTCGGCGTATGCTGCTACGGCGGGCGTGCCGGGGCACGAGCTGGGCAGGGCGACCAAAGTCACCCTGTACGCTCTCAGCACCAACTCAAAGTAGGTGCTAAAGAGCAGGGGACTGAGGCCATCGCCCTGCCGTATGCCCCGCTGCACCGGCACGCCGTACACCTGTTGTCTAGAAAAGCAGATGTTAAGGATGGCGTTGCGCCATTAGGAGCGCATGAAGGAGAGAAGGGAGGGTGGGAAGCCCATGCGACTTAGGAGCTCCAACAGTAGCTCCTGGTCAACGCAGTCGAACGCCTTATGGAGATCGACCGCGATCGCTAGGGCCCCCTTCCCAGCCCGGGTGTCCATTCCCAGCCCAGCTGCCGGCCCCAAAGTGGGGTTGTCAACCTTTCCGCCAGTTTCATTTAGGCAGCGCTGCACATGGAACCATGTATTCGCGAAAAACAGGTTGACATCCATACTTCGCTTGGGAACAGCGTATGTCTGCTCCGGGCTAATTATAGAGTCTGCCACCTGTCCTAGACGCGAAGCTCACAGTCCAACGACCAGCTTGGCGTCCGTATTCACAATTGTGATCGGACGCCAGTTGCCTAGGGATCTCAGGTCTCCTCCCTTAGGGAGGAGCCTCACACGGGATGACCGAAACGAGGCGGGAACGTCGCCTTCGTTTCGGATCAGCCCGGTCCACTGGAGCACCAGGGGGGCCAGCTCTTTCGCGAAGCATTGAAAATATTCCGCAGGCAGGCCGTCCTCCCCTGGCGCCTTACGCCTCTTAAGCCTTTTAATACCGGCGAGAATTTCACCGGTAGATAAAATCTCGTCGAGGCTGATCCTCTCCTCCTCCCCTATTGCCTGGCCTCCGTCCGGAAGCAGGAGTCGCGAGGCGTCATGCTCTGGGGGTGCCCTAGCGTAGAGGGAGGAATAATACTGCCGCACGAGGTGCCTGATCGCGGGTGGGGTTGATCGCTCCCGGCCCTGGTCGTCCAGCAAGCTGGCCGACCCGGATTGCCAGGCTTGGCGCTCGGCCCCGGCTCGATATTCGGCCAGGCGACGGACATTGGGGGTCCTCTCGTACCGGCGGGCCTGCAAATAGGCCCTATGGTTCCGAGCCCCCTCCCAAAATCCGGGGGGCAGGCGGTGCAGGGGGAACTGCTCACAGAACTCGCGGACCGACGCCTTGAAGAGGTCCCAATCTTTGAGACTGCGGAGGGTGACGCCTCTCAGGAATTCGCGAAGGTGTTCCTTCGCACCTGAGAGTCGCGTCCAGTCCCCCGGCAGACGCCAATCCCTGGATGGCGGTCCCTTGTCACGAGGCCGTATCTCGAAAATTAACCGGGAATGGTCCGACAACGTCGACGCAACCCTCCCCAAATGCTGCGACGCCTAGCCCTGTTAGCCGCAGATGCGGTTTTCTGGCTTTCGTGCTCCACGCGACGTTGCAGCTTGATCCACGTGCGCGCGAAGAACAGTTACGCCTCCATGGACCGTCCGGGAACAGCGTAAGACTGCTTCGGAATTACCACGGATTCAGCGATCTTGCCTAGGCGCGCGACCCAGAGCCAGGAGAACAACTTGACGTCCGCATTCACCAAGTTAATGAGACGCCAGTTGCTTAAAAGGCGCATGTCTCCGCCTTTCCTCTCCAGACACACCCTTCATGAGCGAAACGAGGCCGGTACATTGCCCGTCTCTCGCATCAGCGCAGAAAGCCTCAGCACCAAAGGGATGAGTTCCGCCGCGAAGTACTGGAAGAACTCCGCAGGCAGACCATCCTCATCTAGTGACTTGCGCTTCTTGAGGCCCGATATGGTGGAAGACACTTCTTCCGCCGTGAAAGGCAATTCAAGAGTGGCGCGTTCCTCCTCGGCGACCGACGGGGAATCCGCCGGCAGAAGCAGCTCCGAGAGACTGCTTTCCGTCGTTTCCCTAGCATACAAGGAGGAGTAGTAGCTCTTTAGGAGGCGGGGAACTTCGGCCGCGCCCGAGCGGTCCGTGGATAGGGAGTTTTTTTGTTTGGTGTTTCGTGTGTGTTTGGCGGATGTTGACAGACAGAAATGTTTGTAAACGCCGAAGTTTCAGGTGAGGAAGGCGGGAAGATCGCGTCTCCCAAGCCAAAGGAGGTGGGATCACGCCCCACCACTACTTCTGAACCCGCCACTACGGCGAAAGCCTGGAGCGCGGTGCCAGCGGCGGAAACGCCCGATGTCGCCGCCGAAATTCAATCCTACATCTAGGAGGGCTACAATCCGGCCCTCTTGTACCAGATAGGAAATTTATATTCCCCGTTAAGGGCGCAAAAGTTCGGCAATACCATCAAAAAGATGGGCATTGCCGACCATGAAATCCTTTGCCTATCACTACGGAGCGGAGGGCATTTGGCGGAGCTCATCTGCAAGGATGCAGCTCTTACCCACAAGATGCTCTGCACGCCCGTACAATTTGAGGGCAGGAATTTACTCCCACACACGGTGGACTACTCCATTGTGGTCCACTTAACAGGGACAACAGTGCGGATGGATGAGAACGCCATCCGCGCTGAACTGGAAAAATTCGCAAGCGTTCTCGCGATGTGAAGAAAGCCCAACACCTTCGGAGTGAACGGTGCATTTAGTGGGCGAGTAGGCGCACGCGTGACGCTTCGAGAAAGCGTACAGCTTCCCCACAAGCTCCAAATTAACGACGAGTTCGCCGACATTTGGTTTGTGGGGAAACCTAAATTTTGTGGCAATTGTAAGTCGTTCGGGCATTTGAAAAAGCAGTGTCCGGACGCAGTTTGCCCAACGTGCGGCCTGAGAAGCCACACCAAAGTGGTGTGCCCGATGAACGTCGCTGCAACGCCGGAACTTCCGCAAAAGAAGGAAGGGAAGGCAAAAATAGTGATAAACCCCACAAAAGGGGATCAGCCGTCGGCTCCGACAAAAGTCGCGCAGCAGGAAAGGGACTCGGTACAGGAGCTCCCGGAAAAGACTGCCGAAGAGGAAGGCTGGCAGCTGGTCACCCGTAAAATAAAAATCGTCCAAAAAACCGCGCCCGCACCGGCGAAAGTGGTGAAGGGCAAGGTGAAGGTCGCGCCACTCCCAACAATCAAAGCGTCCAGCGTGGCCATCAAACGCGTGCCGGCGATCGATACTCGCTCCGCTGACGGATTGATGCGATGTGACGTCACGCCATCTGTTCAACCCGCCGCCGCGCGAACGCCGACGCCGCGACAAAGTCGCGAGCCCAGCGTGAGCAGCGACGACCGGGACTTCAATAAGGCGGCGGAAGAGTTGGCAGCCATGCTCCAGCAACCTCCCAAGGCCGAGAAGAAGGCCTTGAGGCGTCCGGCTGAGGCGAAAGGACCGGAGACTTCCGAGTCCGAAGCCGAAGCCGGCAACTCTCCGGCTGTCGCTCTCCCGAAGCGCAAAGCGGGCCGCAAGGTAGGCAACCCGCGGCGTTCCGCACCTCCACCTACAGAGGAGGAAATGCGGTCGGACCACGACGACGGGGAGGCGATGTCGGCGAGGTCTCGCGACTCCTCGTCGGAGGCGGCCCTGGCCAAGCAGGATCCTCCAACCATCACCACAACCACCGACGAACCGCCTACTTGCGAGGAACAGCCCGTCGCAATGGACACAGAAGTCCCGCCTGCTGAACAGCAGGCGAAGGACGGTAAGCAAACACCATACACACACCAACGCGTGGACTCTCCTCCTGCCGGCGACTGCGCATAATCTGTTGGAACGTCAACGGGTTCGCTACGACGGCAAGAGGAGAGAAGTGGCCGCCAGCCTGCGGGACTTCGACCTGGCGCTTCTGCAGGAGACGCAAGTGCTCCACGCAGAGGAGGCCCTGGAAAGCGAACGGATCGCAGGCGGGCGGCTCATATACCAAAACAAGAAAGACCGCACTCGCGGTGTGGCTTTCATGCTGAAGCCAGCCGTCGTGAATGCGCTGCGCGACGTGCACTTCGACGGGGAAGGTCAAATCGGGCAGCTTGTTGCCAAGTGGTCCGACGCGATCGACCTCGTCGTGACCAACGTGTACGCGCCCGGAACGAGCCACAGGCGCGGGGAACGCAGTGCGTTCTTCGAAGGCCTGCGGCGAGATTGGCTGGCCGAAGCAGACATGCGAAAGGCGCACCTCATTGCCGGGGACTTTAACGTCCGCCTGCTGGCAGGTGCGCCCGACATTCGCGCACAGCTGGTCAACAAGATGTGCGCTGCCATGCACGCGCGCAACTTGTTGGCCGGCGACGCCAAGACGGAGACGAGGATCGACCACATGTTCCTCGACAACCACCTGTGTTGCGTGTGGGAAATCGAGGGGCAGTGCCATCTGAGGAGTGGCGCGCCAGCTCCTCGCTTCGAGCGGCGAGGGCGATTCCGGGGCGGACGCCCCTGATTCTGTAGGCTGTGGGGGTGGGCAAACTTCCCTTACTCCTACCTCCATCGTGGTGTCCTCAGGCATCGCTACCATCGGACACCAACGATGTTCCACACCAAAAACAGCACAAGGAAAAACCGACCAAGGCCGGGAGCACTCGGCTCCGGCTAGAATACGGCACCTCTTGAGGCGTTTTTGTTCCTACCTTTACGCCAGGGCGCCCCCGGACCAAGATGCCTCCCGGCGCTTGCTTCCGAACGGTGCCCCGGCAATAGGGGAGGAGGAGAAGGAAAGCCTCGACGAGCCTTTTACCACCGGCGGAATTCTCGCCGGTATCAAAAGGCTCCAGAGGCGGAAAGCACCAGGGGAGGACGGCCTGCCTGAGGAGTTTGTTCAATGCTTCGCGGCAGAGTTGGCACCTCTGGTGCTTGAGTTGACAAGGCTGATCCGAGATGGAGGCGATGTACCCGCCTCGTTTCGGTCAGCCAGAGTGAGGCTCCTTCCGAAAGGAGGAGACCTCAGGAATTTAAAGAACTGGCGTCCGATCACGATCGTGAATACGGACGCTAAGTTGATAGCAGGGCTATGGGCTTCGCGTCTGGGGCAGGTGGCAGAATCCGTAATTAGCCCGGAGCAGACTTATGCTGTTCCCGGGCGAAGTATGGATGCCAACCTCTTCTTCGCAAGCACATGGGTGCACCTCCAGAAAAGAGAAAAGAAAGGGATAGGGAAAGTCGGCAACCCCACATTGTGGCCGCCAGCCGGGCTGGGAAGGGACCCTTGGGCGGGGAAGGGGGCCTCAGCGCTCGCAGTCGATCTCCATAAAGCGTTTGACTGTGTAGACCAGGAACTCCTCTTTGAGCTCCTGGTTCGCATAGGCTTCCCACCCTCCCTGATTTCCTACCTGCGCTCTTGCTGGCGGAACGCGATGATTACCGTCTCTTTCAGCAGTTAGAAGGTGTATGGCGTGCCGGTGCGGTGGGGCATAAGTCAGGGAGATAGCCTCAGCCCCCTGCTCTTTAGTACCTACTTTGAGTTGGTGCTGAGAGCGTACAGGGTGACTTTGGCCCCCTTGCCGAGTTCGTGTCCCGGCACGGCCGCCGTATCAGCCTATGCCGACGATAATCTGCGCTTGTTGCCAATGTCTACCCCGGCAAAGGCGGTCGGAGACTTCTTCGATCTGCTCAGCCGCGGGACCGGACTGCAGGTTAACAGGGCGAAGTCGTCGGTGGTGCCAGTAGGTGCGGCGTGGGCAGGGCAGCAGGACTGGGTACGTCTGGGGATCTTCACGGCGAAGTGCTTCAAGTACCTTGATGTGCGGTTGGAGGACTACTCCCAGGCGGAAACGCGGTCGAGCTGCTTCTAAAATGTCGAGACGGCGATCGGCCCGTTCCTCGTAAGCAAGTTTCACTTGCCGGAGCGGGCTTCGGTTTAGAACGTACTCGCGGCCGCCATCCTTTTCCCCTTACATTTTGTTTGCCCCCCCACTGTGGAATCCAGGAAGAAGACAAACGACATCCTCCGCATCGCCCTTTGGGGCAGAACGAGGCCCAGACTCCCTTTGAAGGACTTATGCGCTCCGCGTCGGGACGGTTGTCATAGCCTTCTGACGCTAAAGCGTGTGAAGAAGCAGCTGCGATGTCGAACCCTCGCCTTTGCAGCGAAGATGTTGAGAACCTCTTGGTTCATTCCGGCCCGCCTCCTGGCCAGCCGTGTGTCCTTGTGCGACGCGTCTTTTTTTCGGTGCCCAGGCCCTAAGATGCGAAGATGCGGTCTGCTGCTCGGGCGCATGGCAACATTGTCCAAGGAGAAGAGCTGGATGGTTTGCTGCCCCGCCAACTTTGTCGCCTGGCTGGAGGAGAATATTGGAACGTAAGCAGTGGTTAATCAGAGAAACCACGAGACGTGGAATCGTCTCCGATGCAGCTCCCAAGCCCGCTGCACGCTGCGGAAGCTCCTGGAGAGTCCAGCAAGAAGCACGTGGGCAGAGGCGACTTGCCTAGCTACGGCGCTGCCCTTCCTAAGGAGGGCTCTTCACAGCAGCCGGACACCAAGGTGGCAGGTCTCCTGCTGCATCGAGGGACGGGAGAAGTTGATAAGCGGCTGGACAACAGGAGAACTGTCTGACGCCGCGACCCCGAGCGTCCAGCCGCGAGGATTAGCAAGATGGGGCGAGCTGATCGCCATCCCCAGGCATGAGCTGAAGTGGTCACCGGTGATGAATGAATCCAGGATCCTGCCTCTCAGGTGGCAAGAGTCTGCGTTGCTTTTGTTGCACTGGGGTCTTCCCTGTAACGCGCGCCGCTTCCACTGGACGAGGGAAACTGTGGATTTTTTGCGTGCCAGGTGCGGGGAGCGGGAGTCGCTCCATCACCTTATTGTAGATTGTGTTGCCCTCCGACTCCTTTGCGAACGGTCCGGGGCGACCCTCCTGCTCCCTTCGGGTAGTGCACCTAGAGACGTTCTCCGGCTCCTCTTCCTGCGGGACGCTCTGCAGCCAGCCGTAGCCCCCGCAGCCCTGTGCTGCGTCCGAGGCATCGTGGCGGCATGGAGCGACGCCAGTAACGGAGATGTGGACGAAAACGAGAGAACGTCATCCAGTATGCAGTACGCTTCTTGCGGATAGCTGCTCGATGGCCCCATCTGGGAAATATGCGGACACCTCGAGGGCTTCCTTCGGAAGATGGGCCCTCCTCACAGCGTCCAGTGATTTCTACCCTTCCCTCCAAACTCTATTTGTTTGTTTTTTTTTTTATTTTTATTTTTGTTTTTTCCCTCATCCCCTATCGTTGCCGCAGAGTGCCACGCCTGGCTGCGTCCTGGTGTTCCGACAGGTCCTGTGTTTACGGCCATGGTGGGGCCTCGTACTACTTATGTAGAGTTTTTAAATAAATGCGCCGGGCGTACCCGGGTGTTAGCACCGAATTCCCGAGGCAGGCGGTGCACAGGGAACTGCTTGCAGGACTCCCGGACCCTGGCTTTCATGCGGTCCCAGTCTTGGAGATTCCGGAGGATGACGCCTCCCAGTACTTGGCGGAGGTGTTCCGCCGCACCTGAGATGCGCGTCCAGTCCTCGTGCACACGCCACGCTCTGGATGGTGGTCCTTTGTCGCGGGGCATAACCTCGAATATAACCGGAAATGGTCCGATAGAGTCGACGGAAGTTTCCCTCGTCTGCCGACCCGTGGGCACAGGTCGGCGTCAAGGAAGACGTTGTCTACGCTTTGCATCATTTCCGGTAGGTCCCCCAACAAGTTGCGCGTGCGCATAGCAGCTCACAGCTCGTTGGCTGCGTCTTTTTGCTCGCAAGGCACACCTGAGAGCAGGCGGATGTTGAAATCCCCAGCGATCAGATGCACTTTGCGTACGTTTGTATCCGCCAGCCAGTCGCGCATCAAGGTTTCGAGGAACAGAGAACGTTCCACGTACCCGCATCCTCCGCTCGTAGCATACACGTTACTCTCGACGAGGTCTATGGAGTCGGACCTCCCATGGATGAGCTGGCCAACCTGACTGTCCTTGTCGAAGCGTACGCCCTTGACAACTGCGGTGACTGCTAGCTTCATAAAAAACGCCACGCCACAGGTGTTGAGAGCGCCGCATTGTTAATACAGACGACGCCCTGTGATCCTCTCCATCTCTTCGGCGCTCTCCCTGGTGATCACGTGGATCTCCTGCAGGAGTGCCAGGTCGGAGTCATGCACGGTATCGGCCGTATCCCGCCTGTTGCCGTCGTCGCACATCCATTGACGTTCAAGCAGACTATGCCGATCCTACGGCTACAGGCGAGCCCAGGTGTTAATCCTGGGAAAGTGGCAATGGGGCTCCCGCCACCTTGTCGGGCAGGACGCTAGGAAGAGGGGGTGCGTCGCGCACCGCTTCTCCCTCCTCCATGGGGGCCGAGTCTTCGTCAGGGCCTTACAGAGAAAGGGAGGATTCACCCACCTGTACTTCCTAGTCCATGGGGGTCGCCAGCTGCACGGTGTCGAGAAATGAGAGATTCCCACCCTCGCCTCCCACGCTGCTGGCTTCCCCCTCGGGTGCCAGTTCATCCTCCTCCTTCTTGATCCGTATGCGCCTCCTGAGATTCTGGGACTTGCGTCCCGTCTTCTTTGGTTGCGCCTCCGTTGAGGAGCACATACTTCCGGCATCCGGTTCGGCCTCACCTGCATCCGGAGCCTTTCTCGCGGCCGGCCTTTGTAAGCCTTTTCAGGAGTTCTTCTTACGGCCTTGCAGTTCTGCCTCGAGTTCTTCCACCTCCTGCTGGAAGGCGGCCTCCTCGAGCGCGTCGAGCGCGGCGCACGGTTCCCCCTCTGTTTCCCCAGAGCGTTCGCCATCCACCGTCGCGGCTTCGGCGGACGCGAGATTGGGGATTGCTCCCCCGGTGGCGGCATCGAGTGCCTCCACACGCTCTAATATTACCGACCAAGCGCGAAGTTTTTCGCAGCACGGTTTTCCGCGCTGCGTTTTTGTTTTCCTTGCGCTTCGTTCGGGAATCCCGGGCTTTCTTCTGGGCTGTACAGTCTGCCAGACTTCGCCGTCAGTAGCGTCGTCGGTAGTGCTCTCAACGGAAGTTTGCTGGGATGGCTTAGGGACTGGCATCTGGCTCCTCACGGCCTGCTTCATGGTATTGGTCTCTCCCGCCCGTTTCCCCTTTGCCTTTTTGGCAGCGGGAGGGACCGGGATTTCTCGTCTTGGGCACACCTTGCGGATGTGGCTTTTATTTCCACATAAGTGGCATTGCATGTTAGATCACCGTTTTTTTAAGTACCATGTAGCATCGCAATTGCCACAGTACTTACGACAGAACGTACTGTACTGCGGTACGTTCTGTGTTACGTACGTACCACAGAACGTACCGCAGAAGACGTGAACGAGAACGCCTGAAAGAGTGTGTACAAAGTGCGTGAGGTGCGGGGACGGGAATCCATGCCGCACCTGATGGTAGACTGTGTTGCCCTTCGCCCCCTTTGGGAACATTTTCAGACGATCCTCGGGATTGCGGTGGTGAGTCCTCCCACAGACATTTTCTTGCTCGTCTTTTCGCGCAACTCCCTGCATCCTGCCACTGTCCTATAATCTCTTATCTGCAGGTGCAGTAGTCTGGCGTTCTGGAGTGGATACAACGGAATACGAAATTCAAACGACAGGTGTGTCGTGGAGTGAGTAGCTCGCTTCCAGCAAACTGGAATCCGATGGTTCCACCTGCAAATTAGGCAGAAGGATCGCGTTGACATCCAGCAAAGGCTGAACGTTATATGTAGCGGGCAGTTACCCCTTCTCGATCCTCCAAAAAACTATTCTTTCTTTTGTGTTTTTCCCTTATTCCCCTCGGCTTATATGGAAAGTCAGGTCGTTTGGCGAACCGACGAACCGAAAGGTCACTCGTTGTATTTTCCGCTGCAGGGAGTCTCACAGCAATTGTCGAATGTTGATAATAAACGACTTGGCATGATTGGGTGACAAAGTCGTAGCGAAAGCTGCGTACCGTTTTCGCCATCTAACTTCTGACAAGAATCCCAACCCGGTGCATCGGATCCGAAAAGTGAAACCTATGAGGCGAAGAACTACGAATTTCTCCGGAAAGGAATAGCTTCGCGCCATCGATGTTAAGGGGATTCTTCATCAGGTTCTGAGCCAGCCCTGCATCTTTGCAGGTCAGCTTTACGCTTTGACATCGCTTGAGACGAAGGGGATAATAAGGTCTTCCGCCTTGACATTAGCATTCTGCGACGCTATAGAGAAGGAGCTTGCAGTATTTCTAGAAAAGGCGACACTTATCTTGTAGACAAGAGAGGACTTTTAGCCGCTCTCCTTGTGCGCCGTCAGCAATGCCATCGCGTCGACATTCGGTTCTCGGCGACGTTATTCCAGGTCCTCGTCGGCGGATAGGAGGATTCCTTTGGGGTCTAAGCCCTTCCCTCTGCAGGATTGAGAGTTGAACGTTCCTCTCCCACCCCTACATTTATCGTGATGTCTTCAGGCATGTCTGCCATAGTACTCCAGCGATTCTATACCTACATACACGCAAAGGATTTGTCGATTGCCACCTTTGGCCACTTGTTCCTCAAGTAAGTTTCAAGGGTATACAAGACGGCGTTGTGCCTAACGGTGATTGGACCAGCTAGGTGCTTGATACGATGGAAGAGCACGTATGGCATTGTCTCTTGAAGTAAGGGTAGTGTCTGCAGCGCTCATAGAACACTGGCCTATTGCCACTCCTCTAAGAGGGAGCATGTTGAACCTGGAAAGGTGGATGAAGCAAGCTATACACGCAGAAGAAAATCATGTCGCAATTTTTCAGGAAGCACACGAATGCAGGATACAGTGTCGCATTCAACGGCTTTGCCCTGTTTAGGTTTGGCTATTAAAGCTTCGCTCCGTCTCAGCCGTAGCTGCCCTTGAAATAGTACGTTTTCGTTGTGTTCCAAGGCTTATGAATATTCTGGTATGCCACCAAGACCATTTCGAGCCAAGTTTTCCTCCGGCTTAGAGGGCGCGAGACCCAAAACTGACAGGGTCCATAGAAGGACTTTCGAGAGGAGCGCTTACCGATCCGGAGAGCTAATTCGAAAGTAGCTGATTCCAACATCCTAACTGCGTGCGAACAGAAGAAAGAGCATGTTCGTATCGAAGATTTTTCCGTGGGAGAGACTGTCCGACTGAATTCACCTGGATATCCCAACGGTAGGTACTTATGATACCTTGACGTTCCGTTGAGAGTCATAGGCGCTTCCAAAGCGTGGTCGGACTGCGTTCAAAAGGCAGAACTCGCCCTGGATCACTTCCTTAATAGCAAGTGGGTATTTTTGGAACGATCTGTTATTTCGAACGCCTTTGTGGCCCTCTTCTTCTGCCCTGGTATTTTAGATTCTACACCACCCTACGAGGAGAAGTAGAGCACTCCTTGCCTGCTGTGGAGGAATCTCCAGGGACCTGGAAGGTTCTAGATCCGTCTTAAAGACTTCGGATTTCGGCGTAGTTTCAGATATCCTGTAGCTAAATACAATAAGGCTGCGAGTGCAGTTTCGAATCCTGCCACTGTATCCTTAGCAATGGTCTTGTCTGTTGCGTTCAATTTCATGCATGCTTCTGCAAGGATGATTCATCAGCGGAGGGCTGTTCTCGTTGCAGCGGAGCTCGCTTACAGAATGCAAGGGTTCCTCCTTTAGCAGCTGGACATTCAAACGAAAGCCCATTTGTGTGCCTACATCATCTCAACGAGCTTTGACCCTGACATCAGGAGCTCCTGAATCCTGAAATACATTCCAGAGAATGTGCTCTCAAGATTCTTATCCCATGAGACACCTGTTGCGGCGACTTCTGGAAATGATAATGCAGGACGCGGAAAAGTTTTCACCCTTAGCCACGGAATCCGTCGTCATTGCAATGCATGCTTTCAAGACAAGAGACGACAGTAGCCAATCGTCGACTTGGAAGTTTTCCTGCATCCTCTCACGAGAAACAAAACATCTCAGTGCCAGATGGACGCTCAAGTTGATCAATGCTTACACTGCGCCTTCCGAGGCAAAGGCACTGTATCGGCGGGGAGAAATTTTCAGTGTTGCTCCTAAAGAACTAGTGCTGGTCCCTCATTTACTGGTCAGTTCGCTGTTTCCTCTCTCCGGGAAACAGCGCGTACTGCTTTTCATCACTGGAAATTCCGGAGCAACGAGCGGTGGCATCGAGTTTTTGATGGGGATTGTTCACTTTGAACTTCCAGACCGCATCGCTATTGGGCAGCCAACTTCCCAGAGACTCAATAACGAGTATATCTATTTCGACCGTTGAGCGCTGTGTCTCGTAGTCAATGCATCATGCATTGGTATTTGGTGACCCTACTATTCTTAGCAACACCAGGTGACTGCTTTTTGCTTTTACATGAGATCGTCACATCATCGTCACATCACATGCTGTCCATCGCAATCTACCCGCCCTGGTCAGAAGGCATTGTTGATATCCGGATCCCAACGGTTGATTGCCAGCTGCTGGTTCATTGACCATTTATAACGAGCGTTCGCATTATGGATGCCTAACGCGGCATTGTGTCTGTCCGCTATCCTAGTACCCAGATGATGGTTGCAAAGGCAAACCACGTGGCCAATGCCTCCACCGGATACACACAATGTCCGCATATATCTCGAAGCCTCCTGGCTTAATATCTCCGTTCAGAGTCAATTGATACCGTCGAAAACTGTGTATAAGCCGGCAGTCGCTGCGGCGTAATAACTTACTGAGCCCTTGGAAAAACAGCGACGTAGAGTGGAGCAGCACGCAATCGATCGTGGGCACTTGATCATACTCCGCAACTAGAGTCTAGCTTCTGTGAAGGCCACCAACCCCACTGTGGTGCATACAACAACATTGTGATCACTCTCCTGAAGACTCCGATTGGTAGGGTTATCTTCACTACCCTGCGGATGTAGTTCCACTTAATGCCAAGTCTCTTCTACGCTTGCTGGGCACGGGACCAAACGTTTGCAGCATCCCATCTTGAGTGATGCAGTGGTGTAGCAAGGTGTTCCGTCAGATTTGCAGAGAAAAGTTATGCATCTGTCAGCTGTTTCACTTTTTGTCAGATGGTTTTATTCAGAG
Organism: Raillietiella orientalis; assembly: GCA_036172245.1. Lineage (NCBI taxonomy): Eukaryota > Metazoa > Arthropoda > Ichthyostraca > Raillietiellida > Raillietiellidae > Raillietiella > Raillietiella orientalis. The sequence goes on along the minus strand of JAYWIR010000103.1, from coordinate 76,903 downwards.
AGTATTTGGAAAGCTGACGAATATCCGGATCAGGGAACGCAAGAGTTAAACGTGGAGTCAGTGGACATCATATCAAACTGCTCCGCTAAGATAAGCATCCCCAGGAATCCTTGTTTCATAAAACCGTACAGATGTTTTTCTACTGAGCACTTTGTTTCTTTGAATTAGTTTTGTGTCTTCGAGGAAATTTAATCATTTTTATTAGCGCTGAGACTGCCATGCAGCCATCACTCCTCGTGAAAAAGTGCATCGGTTTCTTGGATACTCAGTTTAATGGACAGCATCGACTGATATTTGGTTCTTAGTGAAGCTGTGGTGGGTGTGTTGCCCACATATGCAATGGCAAACATGCTCCCCGGTTCTCTTGAAGACTGAGCAAACATTTCCTGAAACCTTTGCTTGTCGGCTGCGTAGCTGATCCAGATTTTCCCCTTTTATGGACTGCATTCAACTGGATCCAGCATTTCTCGTAAGTTGAATGCCAATTGCGCTTTCTGCAACGCTTGCTGCAGTCGAAAGTAAACAAATCTTATCACATCCCTTGTATTCACCTCTAACATACTTCGCTTTCCTGACCTGCTGTTGCTGCGTTGCAGGTTCGGTGTGCATCAGAAAACAATCTGAGAAGAACTGTAGAGGAATCATGATGCTCAAGATGCACATGGTGAGAATATTTTCAGATTGATAGTGCTCGAATCAGTCGAATTGCTACAACCTGCTCTATATTTATTTGTTTGGAGGATGGAGTAGGCTTGCACTCTCGAATTTGAACCTTGCTTTTCAAATGATGTTTAAGCGCTTTAGGTCTTCTCCGTTTCCTTGCACTTTGTAAGCAGTTAGCATTCCTGGCTTTTCATCTTGCATGCCTACAGATGGCAAGTCGTTCCTGAATAGAGCGATGTTTCTTTCTGTATTTGAACGCGAAACTGCTTTTCTGGGATCACCATGCTGCGACTTCGCTGCTAATATCATCAGTTCATCTTGTTGTAACCTTACCTAAGCTACCTTACCTAAACTATCTTGCCTAACCTTACCTGACCTAACACATACCACCTTACCTGACCTAACCTAACCTGCCTAATCTAAGCTACCCTAACCTAAAATGACTTCACTTCGCTTAACCTACCTACACTAACTGTTTTCTTCTACGTTATGTAAGTTCGCTACTCTTTCTTGGCTTTTCTTATTTCTTTTATTTGCATTTTAATGTTTCATTTTAGTAATATGCAGTAGAGTGTTAACGCGAGGAACTTCAATTTTTCCCTTCTTACGTGTCGGTGATCACCCAGGATGACGAGCAGGATTCTTATAAACACTTGGCTGCTGTAATTATTTTTTTTAAGAAGTCTCAGTAAATTTCTGATTTTCCAGATTCCATTGTATCGAAGAATGGTTTTGACATCTTCATCTAGGAATGGTATTGTATTGATGTCGGCATCCTGAACGGTTTCATCGATGAACCTCTTATATTCGTCGCTGATGTATGTGTGATAGTATGGACTCGTAGTCACCCAGGCGTTCAGTTGTTCGAATTCCTCCAAGATCCTCCACAAGTCATAACTTTGCTCATTTAGAATTTCAGAGATCATGGCAGGAAAACCTAAAATTTAGGAATTTTTAAAGTTGTCTTCATATAATATTTATTTGCTTACCTTTTTGGAAGTGTATCTCTAGAGTTTTCTATAAGATGGAGCTAAGTAGTGTAAGTGGAACTGAGAACTGAAGCTTAGTAATTTGAATTGGTTTCCTAGGTTATGCTGCATTTTTGTTCCTTGTTTTGCTGACCTGTTACATTCTCGCAGCCACTTAGTGATGCAGGTCTCACCGATATCTTCATTTTCTGATGACGACATGTGCTTTTGTTTTTTTCTTCAATATAGTTTCGCAGAAAAGCAGTTCTGATGGTATTAGTCGACAACAGATCTTCATTTTTCTTGGCTTTTTCGAAGTTGAACTCCTGGAAGTAGTTCTAGAATATGTTTTCCTTCTTGAAGGGGGAAGTCTGTTGAAAATATATGACATACTTTACCTAAAGTTGCACAAAAAGTTTTGTGTCTTTCGAGGTTATTGGTAGCCTTCCTGATCCGTCGCCCTTTTATCTATAATCTGAGGGCTTCTTCCATGTTTTTAGGTTGTAGTGCGGATGTTTGCCTTATCCGTATAGGAAATCTTTCTTTTATTTCCAAATACTGCTCCGAGGAGCAGCAACGGTGAATCCAACCTCTACTTAAGGGCTCTGTTTTTCCACAACTGCTGTCTGATTTTAAGGGTTCTTTACCTTGGTTGAACAGCTAGCTGTGCCACAGGTCCGTCATTTATCGTCGGTGGTCTGCTCGTGTTTCACTCGCCCTGTCCTTTCTTTCTGCCAGAAGTGTGACCTTTACTCCTTATTTCGTCGCCATGATGCTCTTGAGGTATTTCTTCATAGTTGATAGCGCTGCGGCGAGAGCAGTTCTCACTGCTCACTCACTTTTACTGCGGGACTCCAGGATCTCTCATTGAGTGTAACAGACTGCTGGCACGAACAGGAACAGATTTACCTGTTCCATGTTTTGTTCCTGGCTTTTGGCTTACGTGCGAACGGTTTCCTGCAGCCATAACGTTCCGTAAGCGGGCGGCTGGGAATCCATTTTAAAATCTTCCTCGTCTCTTTGGCAGCCCTCGGAAACTTTAATCCGCACTAAGTGTAGAGACGGCGATGGACTGCAACGAAAAACTCAATTCCTGTGTTGCTTTTGGCTTGCTGGAAAGGAAGGCGTAAAGAAACTCATCACTTATCTCTACATAACTTCAGTGCAAGGGCAAAAATCCTAATGTGGAGCTGAAGCTCCTACATTTACGAAGGAGGCCGAAACCGACGTCTCGACGCGGAGCGCACATGTCTTAGAACTAGGATCGCGAACTGTTTTTCTTCTAGAAGGCGATCTCTCCGAGGTTCGTTTATTCTATTTTACTCTTTTGGGTTGGGAAGCAAGCAGAAAGCAAGAGATGCAAAATGAACCATCGACGTGTTGTACATCACGACCTGTTCCGAAAAGCAAAATTGGCCATGCAGGAACGGAATGATCGCTGCATGAGTCTTCTAGAGGCATCTGGATCACGCCTCCGCAGTTAAATAGTGCCTCAACGGCAAACCGTGGAACTTAAAGTACCCAGTTGCCAGGATTTTCAATCGAAACCAGTCCCACTGCCCTGTCCTCATCAAACGGACTGCTACCACCAACGGCTTTGTTCTGTTCATCTTCTATCTTTTTACTTCGCGTAACAGCTCGAAGAAATTTTCAGGCACCGTAGCTAGATGAACATGGGTTGAGGCAGCAGCATATCTCCCGTATAAACCGACACGGCCGCTGTACATGGATGTGCATTGATTGCATTACCTAAACAACTTGTGTGCTTGGGAGAAATGATCGGCATTCCTCCGGAGGTAGTGTCGTGGCACAGCGAACAGTCGCGCGATAAAGAATACTCGCACAAGGGTTTCTGCCGCAAAAGCAGCTGCCATCGTCACACGATACATCAGGGCTCCGATGACAAGGAAAGATGCTCCCGTAATCCCAAAAAGGCGAGTTACTGCGTTGCCATCCGCAAAGACTTACCAATCGACGCGGCAGGTAAGTTGCGAAGCGCTCGTACGTCAATCAGACTACAAAACGGAATCTGAAACAGCCGCCAAACGTTGCAACATTTGCGCGGAGGCCGTGGAGGACCGAGTCAATACCTTTTTCAGCGCAGCGCATGCCGCGAAATAGCGAGAGCTCATCCCAGAGCGTCAACTGACGTTACCCTGAACTGAAGAATGGTGGGTGGAGAGACTGGAGCTAAACCTTGGAGGACAGTGGCGACAGTGATCTTTAGCTTACCGTCCGCTCTCCGGTGAAAGAAAGCAAAAAGCCGCTAACTTCTCAGCATTAATGAAGGGAATCGCTTCTGATCATCGCTTGTTCGTAGCGTGTTGGAACGTGAACGGACTGCAGAACGACGAGAAGTGGTTATTGGTAGCGAACAACCTGCGACTCTTTAACCTCGCGCTGCTACAGGACATCCAAGTGAGCAATGCGGCAGACGTCCAGGAAATCGAGAAGATCGCGGGTGGTTGGATGTTTATCACCCGGGTACGCCAAGGCGTTTATTGAAAAACTATTTAAGAACAGAGTTCCTGGACAAAGGGAAAAACAAGAGACGAAGGGGGTGGGATCCCCGACACGCAATTCGGTATGTCGAAAGTTCGGAACGGGAGCAAGGGGACCACAAATACACTACTATAAACAATAAAAAGAAAAATATGTTGGGCAGGAGGCAGGGGTCTTTGGTTCGGCCGTTCCTTTCTAAAAGAACCGGCGACGGATCCCGGCGATCTCACTCCTCACGCTCTCTGGTAGGTGGGCCCACTCGGCAGCCGACGACATGTTTGCGCTGGCTAGTCCGGTGGGCTGACGAAGGATGGCCAGCTTCTCCAACTCTCGGTGGGCCTTGTCGATGGCGTGGGTGCAACAGACCGTTGCGATTAAAGCATCTAAGGACAGTCCGCTTGGCGTAAAGAAGCGGTGCATCAAATCTCTTGCGGTGTCCCACTGGTGCAGGAGAGCTTAGGCCAGCCTACGCCACAGTCCTAGGAGGGCACCGCAGTCCAGGAGCAGCTGCAGGAGCGTCTCCACTTTCCCGCATTGCTTACAGTTTTGGGAGAATACTCCCCCAGAGACACGGTTCTTCCGCAGGTTGAAGTTAACACCCCAATGCACCATCATGATGACGTCCTGCTTCCACGAAAGGGGGAACACAGAAGTGTTCAAACAGGAGGGAGGAACCACAAGTTCTTCGGGGGTCACACTTGAGTGTTCGCTCCACCGAAGGAGTCCCTTCGAAACGTGGCGAGGCGTGGCAGCGTCCGCTAGCTCGCCAGTCCTCCAGCCGCCAATAGGTCGTGTTGTTCCTGCGATGGTGCAGGCGACATCCCATCTCGCCGGTTCGCAGCTGTCATCTCTTGCCATGAGGGCTGACAGTGCTTCGGCAAGGGGGGTGACGACTAGGCGGGTCCACTTCTCCTGGCTGTCGCACACCTCATTCACCGTGCAGTACGGGGAGAGGTGAGCACACCGTAGTTCCAGGAGGAAAACATCCAGGTGCCTTGCTCAGCCCTGCAACGGTTCCTGCCGCCAATCTTTACAGTTCGTTGGGCGGCAGGAGATACATTCATGGTCTGCCAGGAGCCGGTAGAGCGGTTTCAAGAAGAAACCGAAGCTTTTCTTTGCGCGCTCGTTATGCAGCAGGAGCGAAAGTAATCCATCGCCGGCGTTGCAGCGCCGCAGGAGTAGGCGCGCTTGAGCGCACCACGAAGTGGACCAAAGGTTGAGACACAGGGCCAACTTCCAAAGCTGCACCTGCAGCTCGATTCTCCCCTGCGTCAGGATGCCTAAGCCAAAATCCCCAAGCGGAGTCGCAAAAACTTTGAGGCTGAACCTGGAACTCGCAGGTCCCCACAGAGCGTTCCTCAACAGGCTGTGCGCCTGGAGATTAACCGAGTAGAAAGGCGGGCAAACAAAAAGTAGGGGGCGAAGAGGAAGGCAACGAAGGAGTTCCATATCGCGGCCCGCTCCGACAGGAGGAACTTGCCATCGTGGAACGGGCTCAGAGAAGTCCTTGCCTTCAGAAGCCAGAACGATCACACTTCCACTGGGCTGACGTTCCCCAGCGGAACACTGGGGGACCAACCCTGGTAGTCCGGATCGGCCAGCTTGCTGGACGATGAGGGCCAGGAGCACTCGGCACTTACCCAAATCCGCGGCCAGCTGCGGAGATACTACTTCTCCCTGTATGGCAAGGCACCTCCGGAGAGGAACGTCCCGCGACACCTGCTTCCGGAAGGCACTCCAGCGATCGGGGAGGAGCAGAGAAAGACCCTCGACGAGCCTTTCACGATGGACGAGATCCTCTCGGCCATCAGAAAGCGCAATAGGCGCAAGGCTCCAGGGGAGGACGGCCTGTCCGCGGATTTTTATCAAACTTTCGCGGCTGAGCTTACCCCCCTGGTACAGCAACTCACCTTGCTGATACGCGAAACAGGTGACGTTCCCGCCTCGTTTGGTTCGGCAAAGGTGCGGCTCCTCCCTAAGGGAGGAGATCTGAGGAGCATGAACAACTGGCGTCCCATCACAATAGTGAATGCGGACGCCAAGTTGGTGGCCAAGGTTTGGGCAGAGCGTCTGGGACGGGTTGCCAACATCTTCATCAGCCCGGAACAGACATATGCTGTTCCCGGGCGAAGCATGGAGGCGAACCTGTTCCACGCTTCCACCTGGCTAGAGCTCCAACATGAAAGGAGCTTGGTGCGCAGCCGGAATTCCGGTGCGTGCGCCGGCAAGGGGTTGGATGGTCGGGTGGGGGAGGGAGCCCTTACGGTCGCAATCGACTTGCAGAAAGCATTCGATTGCGTCGACCAGAATCTCCTTCTGGAGCTTCTGGAACGCTTGGGCTTCCCGGCCTCATTAGTGGCCTATCTGCGCTCCTGCTGGCGCGACGCGCTCATCAACGTATCTTTCAGCGGGCAGACCGTGCGCGGCGAGCCGGTGCGGCGTGATATCCGTCAGGGAGACAGCCTGATCCCCTTGCTCTTCAGTACCTACTTTAAGTTGCCACTGAGAGCGTACAGGGAAACTCTGGCGCACCTGCCACACGACTGTGCCGGTACGCCGGCCGTTTCAGCATACGCGGACGACCTTCTGCTGCTGCTCCCTATGTCCACCCCGGCTGCGGCGGTCGAGGAGTTCTTCGACCTGCTGCATCGGGGAACCGGACTTACGGTGAACAGGGCGAAGTCGGCCATGATGCCAGTTAATGCGGCGTTGGCAGGGCAGCAAGACTGGGTCCGTTTGGTAATCCCCACGGTGATGTACTTTAAGTACCTTGGTTCGCCGTTGGGGGACTAATCCCCTGCGGAAGCGTGGTTCGGCTGCCTGCAGAAAGTAGGGACGGCGATCGGATTTTTCCGAGGCGGCAGGATTTTCCTGCCTGAACGGGTCGCGGTTTGGAACACGTTCGCGGCACCTTTCCTTCACCCCCTGTTTTTTGTTTTTCCCCCCCACCGACAGGATAAAAAAGCGTACAAAGGACCTTCTTCGTATCGATCTTTAGGGCAACGGGAGAACCCGATTCCGCTTAAAGGGCTGTGCGCTCCTCGTCGAGACGGTGGTCGGGGCCTCCTGATCCTGAAGCGGCTGGAGCTTCAGCTCCAGTTCCGAATATCGGTACTTGTTCCAGAGTCGTGGTGCACCTGTTGGTGCGTCCCTCAACGTCTCCTTCTCCAGGAAGCCACCGGCAAGACGGAACTGACGTCGTTTCTTGCACTCCGTCGCCGCGTTAACCGATGCGAACTCCAGCAACGGACGGTGGCTGCGCTGTACCGGAAGAACCGAGGATTGCTCACCTGTCGCCCTTTGAACGGTAGTGCCTGGTTGCAGGAGACTGTTCGAACGTGGGGATAGTTCGGCATGCAACGCTCCCAACAGGAACGAAGGTTCCTGTTTGGGGGTTACAGAAGTTGCACGCTCCGCGAGATTCTGTAGGATCCAAAGAAGAGAGCGTGGGCAGGAAGAACCCCCCTCGCTGCTGCGCTGCCCTCCCTGATGGAGGATCTAGACAGCGATGTTGCGGCGGAGTGGGAGGTTACAGTAAAAATTCACGGAAAGAAGAAGAAGATAGGAGGTTGTTAGACGGGCCAGTTAGCACACGCTGCGTCCCCGAGTACGCCTTTCAATGGACTTCTGCGCTGGGGCGCGCTGCTCGATGTTCCAATTAAACATCTGAAGTGGCCCCCGGTGCTAATGAACACTTCCACTCCTCCCTTAAAATGGCAGGATTCGGCTCTCCTGTTGCAGCACTGGGTACTCCCCTGCAACGCCCGCCGAGACCACTGGACCTGGGAAGCGGTGGACCCCAATTGCGTCAGGTGTGGGGAACGGGAGTCCCTCCCCCTCCTGCTAGTGGATTGTGGTGCCCTTCGGCCCCTTTGGTTTCGCTTTGCTGCCGCCATCGGAATCAGCTGCGGCAACCCCAGGGACGCACTGAAAGCCCTCTTCGTTGCCCACGCCCTTCGGCCAGCGACCTCTTTAGCTGCTCTGTGCTGCCTTCCCGGGATCGTCGTCGCCTGGAGCAAGGCTACAGGAGGACCACACGACCAGGGTGCCATAAAGCCAGCTTCTCAGTTCCTGAGGAGGGCGTCGCGATGGCCTCACCTGGATCCAAGCATGCAGGAAGAGCTTGCCGGCATCCTGCAAAGGATGCAACGGCCCCACCAACTACAGTGATACCTTCACGTACCCTCCCAATTTTTCATTTTCTTTTTGTTTTGTTTTTTGTTTTTCCCCCTACCCCCTGCTGCCGTGATTGACCGTGCCGGTCTGCGAGCCGGTGACCCGGCACGCTCTGGTTTCTTCGTGCGTGGCTGGAGCAATGGTTCAGCCACCGCACGTCTTTGTAAATATTTATTTTACAATAAACGCCCCTGCGAAATCCGGGTGAAAATCGAGAGCCTTGCGTGCTCCAGGGTGGACGTGTTTTCTCGGTGCTCCTCGTGCCAGGAAGTCTCCCCCAGCGCAAGCGTCGTGTCGCTCGGTGGTCGATCAGGCAGCGTTGCTTCACGCGACCACCAGCGATGGCCTGGGGGCAGCGGCAACGCCGCCCCCAGAGGCGAATAAGAGCCAGGTAGCGGCGGCAACGTCGCCCTCAGAGGCGATGGAGGTGGAAGCATCTGCCCCCACAAAATCGGTCCCCGCTGCAGCGAAGGCGAAAATCGCCGTTGTGTCGGCGCCATCGCCTGCAGCCGCGGCGAAATTGTCGGCCTATGTAGAGCAGGGGTACAACCCCTCATTGTTCTACAAGGTAGGCAACCTTCATTCTTTAGTGAGCGCGCGCGCCTTTTCGAAGGGCATGCGCGCTCTCGATGTGAAAGAGGAGGAGCTCAACCCTATGACCATCCGCAGCGATGGTCAGTACGTTGAGGTCATCTGCAAACAAGCAGAGCTGGCCCAACGACTGCTTAAAGCCCCCGTTGTGATGGGGACGCTCAGGCTCCTCCCCACTACATCGGACCGCAGCATGGTGGTCCACCTGTTAGGCGTAACCGCGCGAATGCGCAAATAACAAGTTCGCTCCGTGTTGGAGGAATACGGAACGGTCCACGCGCGGTGGACGAAAGTTAGTCCTTTCGAGGACTACACAAGGCTGCAACACGGCCTCACGGCTGCGCGCGTGACCGTTCACGAGGGTTGCTGCCTACCCCACGAACCGGTGGTCGAAGGCGAAACCGTCGACCTCTGGTATGTGGGGAAGCCGAAATACTACGGCTTCTGCAATACGTCGGGCCACCTCAAAAAGAGGTGTCCCAACGTGCAGTGCCAAGTATGCGGCAGAATGGGTCACACGAGGGAGGTGTGTCCTAAAGCAGCAGTGCGTGTGGTTTCCAAGAGAAACCTTAAAAAACGCGCTCGGCTTCTGCAGAAAAGGGTGGCGGCGAAAGCTGCCGCGAAGGGTGTGCCACCCGCGCCCAAGACCCAGGCCGCACCCGAGACCCCGGCGACCAACGCCGAAAAAGTTGAGGGAGCCGCCCGGGAGACTGAATGGCAATTGGCAACAGCCAAAAATCAAAGGAGAGGAGGATGGAAATAAAAATCTCCTAGCAACAGAAGAAGAAACAGCAGGGTAGCGCGATAATTGAAGAGTGCAGCGTCGTTCTCGAACGCGTTCTCGATGTTGCCTAACGCTGCCAAAAAGAACTCGCCCCTACCGACGACTTCCCCTCTGTTGATTCTGTCAATAGCGAGGGGATCGAGACGGCGGCGGCGTCCGAGATCGACAAAACCATGATGACGTAACCTTCGCGCGAGCCGCGGAGGAACTGGCTGCCTCGTTGCAGCCGGAACCCTCCAAGGCCAGTAGGAGGACGTGTTTTTCCTTCACTCCCGAAAGAGCAGTAGGAAAGCGCTTTTTCTTCTGTATGGTGTTTTGTGTACATCGTCGGTGTCCAATGGCCACAACGCCAGAGGACACCGCGATGGAGGTGGGAGTGGGGGAGGCTAGTTCGCCCCCACAGCCTAATGGAACAGGGGCAGCCGCCCCTGAATCATCCCCGGCCACGCCGAGGACATGGAGCGCCATGGTGGCCGCGCCCAGCGCAGAAGAGATGGCGGAGATGGCCGCATACAAGGCCTCCGGGTACAAGACTTCGCTTGTGCACCAGGTAGGCAACTTGTTCGACGGCCGCACAGCGCGCGCATTCAGCAAAGCGTTGAAGGACGCGAATGTCACAGAGAAGGATCTGGACGGCCTCTCCGTCCTCAGCGGCGGGCAGCGGGTCGAGGTGGTCTGCAAAGATGTCACCTTGGCTCACCGCCTTATCCATGCGCCGCTGAACGTAGACGGCCGCAAGATCCTGCCAGTATCTATGGACCGCTCCGTGGTGGTCCACATGACTGGCATCACCAGCCGCATGACGCGGTCAGCGGTTGGTGAGGACTTGCGGAAATACGGTGAGGTGCACGCACTGTGGCCGAAACCCTTCATTTTCGACGGCTTCGATAGCCTTTTTGGTGGGCAGGCTGCAGCGCGGGTGACCGTACGGGAGAATTGTGGGCTTCCCCACAAACTACAGGTGGCGCAAGAAAACGTCGACCTGTGGTATGTAGGGAAGCCCCGGTATTGCGGGCATTGTGATACCGTGGGACACCTACGTAAAAGGTGTCCCAATATACAATGCCATTTGTGCGGGGAGCGGGGCCACGTTCGGCGCGTGTGTCCCAAACTCCCCACTCCGGTTTTCCCTGCCGCGAAAAAAGCGCAAGGGAAACGTGCTTCAAAGGTCTCTAGACCTAAAGTAGAAAAGAACCAGCACAAGCTGCCAACACATCAACCTCCGGCGCGTAAGCCGGAGGATAAACCTTCTGAAACGGTGGAAGGCGAAGAGGGATGGCAGCTTGTAGAGGCCAGAAAGCCGAGGAAACTCCCACCCGCGAAGAGCAAAGAGCGCAAGACGGCCGGTAAGCCGAAAAATCCCGGTCCGCGCTCGAAAACTTTGTGCGAGTGCACGGTGGCACTGGAACGAATCGTCGTTCCCCAGATTGCCACCCGGAGCGTCGATCCTCCCCTTGCCGTTTCCGCTGCGCCCGAGGCTCGCGACGGCGAACCCTCTGTTTACACAGAGGGTGAGCCGCGCGACATAGCGGCGGTCGAAGCCGCGGACGCCGCGTTCGCGCAGGCGGCGGAGGAGCTCGCGGTCACGCTGGCCGAGCGTGAGAACCCCTCGCGCAAGGCCGTGCGAAGGCCGGCTCCGGCGAGGAAGGCCCCCAAAGGTGAGCTAGACCTGGGGGCCGGAAGCACATCCTCCTCCTCGGAGGCACCCCCCAGGAAATCGGGACGCAAGTCCCAGAAGCCCAGGAGGCGCCTCCCCTCCACCAGCGAGGAGGAGAAGACGGAAGCCGTCGCCAGCGTGGGAAATTCGGAGGAGGAATTCCCACGCTCGGAAGCCGTCGATGCGGCCACCCCCATCGGGGAGGGTAAACAGGGGGGTGAAGTCCCCCCTGCAGGCGCCGACCCTGAACAGCCCGCCCCCATGGAGGAGGGCGAACAGGTAGGCGCGACTCCACCTGCGGGTGATCCGGCCGACGCGCCGGCACCGATGGAGGAGGGGGACCAGGTGCTTTCAGCACCTGACCCCCCTGCTACACCTAGCGTCCCGCCCCAGCAGGTGGCGGACGCCGCACTGCCATCTTCCCAGGAGTAACACCTGGGCTCGCCAGTCGCCGTCGGATTCGCGCGGCCTGTTGGAATGTCAACGGGCTGCGCGACGACGGTAACAGGCGAGATACAGCTGACACCCTGCGGGAGTTCGACCTGGCCCTGTTGCAGGAGATCCACGTGATCACCGCGGCAGACGTCCAGGAGATCGAGACGATCGCGGGGGGTCGGCTGTACTGGCAATGCGGCATCCGCAACACCTGCGGGGTCGCGTTCTTCGTGAAGCCGGCCATCGACGCTGCCGTGAAGGGCGTGTGCTTCGATGACGACGGTCGGGTCGGTCAGCTGACTCTCGGCTGGTCGGACTCGATCGATCTGATCGTCACGAATGTGTACGCCCCAACCGGTCAAAAGGGATACAGCAACCGTACCAGGCTGCTTGAATCCCTGAAGCGCGACTGGCTGGCGAACACGAGCGTGCGGAAGGCTCACCTGATAGCGGGAGATTTCAATCTCCGCCTGCTAACAGGTGAGCCGGAAACACAGGTGAACGCGATGAACGAGTTGTGCGCCGCCATGCGTGCGCGCAACTTGTTCGCGGGTGAGAGGGGAATGGTCCGCAGCATCGACCACGTCTTCCTCGACGCTGACCTGTGTTCACGGGTCGGCAAACGGGGGAGGGTTGCGTCAACGGTGTCGGACCATTCCCGGTTAATTTTCGAGATGCGGCCTCGCGACAAAGGACCGCCATCCAGAGACTGGCGTCTGCCGGGGGACTGGACGCGACTCTCAGGTGCGAAGGAACACCTTCGCGAATACCTGAGAGGCGTCACGCTCCGGAATCTCCAAGACTGGGACCTTTTTAAGGAATCGGTCCGAGAATTCTGCGAGCAGTTCCCCCTGGACCGCCTGCCCTCCGGATTCGGCGAGGGTTCTCGCAACCATCGGGCCTATTTACAGGCTGTAGGTACGAGCGAACCCCTAATGTCCGTCGCCTGGCCGAGTACCGCGCCGGGGCCGAACGCCAAGCCTGGCAATCCGGGTATGTTCATGGGAATGTTCCAGGGCCGGGAATGCCAGGGCCGGGAATGTTCGTCTTCGGCGTCGGTACGGCATCTCGTGCGGAGTTATTATTCCTCCCTTTACGCCAGGGCGCCCCCGGATCAAGATGCCTCTCGGCTCTTGCTTCCGGATGTTGCCCCGGCAATAGGGGAGGAGGAGTCGTTAAGCCTCGATGAGCCTTTTACCTCCGGCGAAATTCTCGCCGGTATCAAAAGGCTCAAGAGGCGGAAAGCTCCAGGGGAAGACGGCTTGCCCGCGGAGTTCTATCAGAGCTTCGCGGAAGAGCTGGCACCCCTGCTGCTTCAGCTGACAAGGCTGATCCGAGACGAAGGCGATGTTCCCGCCTCGTTTCGGTCAGCCAGAGTGAGGCTCTTTCCGAAAGGGCGAGACCTTAGGAATTTGAACAACTGGCGTCCGATCACGATTGTGAATACGGACGCCAAGTTGGTTGCCGGGCTATGGGCTTCGCGTCTGGGGCAGGTGGCAGAATCCATTATTAGCCCGGAGCAGACATATGCTGTTCCCGGGCGAAGTATGGATGCCAAACTCTTCTTCGCGAGCACGTGGATGCACGCGCAGAGGTGTCAAAAGGAAGGGAAAGGAAAAATCGGCAACCCCACTTTGGGGCCGCCAGCAGGGCAGGGAATGGACTCCCGGGCGGGGAAGGGGGCCTTAGCGCTCGCAGTCGATCTCCATAAGGCGTTCGACTGTGTTGATTAGAGGCTTTTGTTGGAGCTCCTGGGTCGCATGGGCTTCCCACCCTCCTTGATCAATTACCTGCGCTCCTGCTGGCGCCATGCGATAATTTCCGTCTCTTTCAGCGGTCAGAAGGTGCATTGCGTGCCGGTGCGGCGGGGCATCAGGCAGGGAGATAGCCTGAGTCCCCTGCTCTTCTGCACCTAATTTGAGTCGGTGCTGAGAGCCTACAGGGTGACTTTGGCCTCCTTGCCTAGCTCCTGTCCCGGCACGCCCGCCGTAGCAGCCTATGCCGACGAACTTCTGCTCCTGTTACCTATGTCCACCCCGGCGAAGGCGGTCGGAGACTTCTTCGATCTGCTCAGCCGTGGGACCGGACTGCAGGTCAACAGGGCGAAGTCGTCGGTGGTGCCAGTAGGTGCGGCGTGGGCAGGGCAGCAGGACTGGGTCCGTCTGGGGATCCCCACGGCGAGGTGCATCAAGTACCTTGGTGTGCCGTTGGGTGACTACTCCCCTGCGGAGGCGTGGCCCAGCTGTCTTCAAAAAGTCGAGACGGCGATCGGCCCGTTCCTGGAAGGCAAGTTTTACTTGCCGGAACGGGCCGCGGTTTGGAACGCCTTCGCGGCCCCCATCCTCCGCCCCTTGCTTTTTGTTTGCCCCGCCACCAGAGAATGCAAAAAGAGGACGAAGGACCTCCTCCGCATCGCCCTTTGGGGCAAGGGGAGGCCCCGAGTCCCTCTGCAGGACTTGTGCGCTCCGCGTCCGGACGGCGGTCTTGGCCTTCTGACGCTGGAACGCGTGGAAATCCAGCTGCGGTGGCGAACCCTCGCCATCGCAGCGAAGATGTGGAGCACCCCTTGGTGCGTTCCGGCCCGCCACCTCGCCAGGCGTGTGTCCCGATGCGAAGGACTCGCGTCGTGTCTTCTGTGCCCTGGCCGGAAGATCCGAAGATGCGGCCTTATGCTCGGACGCATAGCAACCTTGGCGAAGACGAACGGTTGGATGGTTTGTGGCTTCGCCAACTCCTCCGCCTGGTTAGAGGAGTCTGCTGGCACATGGGCTAAGCTGGACCGGAGGAGCGAAAACCACATGAACTGCCTGCGAATCGGCCCATACGCCAACCGCACCCTGCGGGAAATACTGGAATTTCCTCGGAGTCGCAGGTGGGCGTTGACGACCCCTCTTGCTACGGCGATGCCCTACCTCTTAAGGGCGCTTCAGGATTGCCAGAAGCCGAGGTGGCAAGTCACCTGCCAGATCGCAGGCAGGGAGATGTTAAGCGGCTGGACCACAGGAGAACTGGCGGACGCCACGACCCCGAGCGTCCAGCCGCGTGGACTAATGAGATGGTGCGAGCTGCTCGCCATCCCTAAAGATGTGCTGAAGTGGCCCCCGGTATTAAAGGAATCCAGGATCCTGCTCCTTAAGTGGCAAGAGTCGGCGTTGCTTTTGTTGCACTGGGGTCTACACTGCAACGCGCGCCGCTTCCACTGGACGAGGGGAGCTGTGGATCCTGCGTGTGCTAGGTGCGGGGAGCGGGAGTCGCTTCCCCACCTTATTGTGGATTGTGCTGCCATCCGACCCCTCTGGGAACGGTTCGGGGCGACCCTAGGGCTCCCTACGGGCAGCACCCCCAGAGACGTTCTTCGGCCCCTCTTCGTGAAGGACGCACTGCAGCCATTCGCAGCCATCGCAGCCTTGTGCTGTGTCCGTGGCATCGTGGCGGCATGGAGCGACGCCAATAACGAAGGAGTGGGTCCACACGCGAGGGATGTCGTCCCATACGCCCAACGCTTCATGCGGAGAGCTGCCGGATGGCCCCAACTGGGGAATATACGGACGGACCTCAAGGGCTTCCTTCAACGGATGGGCCCTCCTCACAGCGTTCAGTGATCCCTTCCCTGCCCTCCAACTTCTTTTTGTCTGTTTATGTTTTTTATTTTTCTTTTTGTTTTATCCCCATCCCCCTTCGCTGCTGAGGAACGCTACGCTGGGCTGCGTCCCAGCGTCCCGTCAGGTCCAGTGCATATAGCCGCGAGCGGGGCCTTGTACCGCGGATGTAGAGTTTTTTTAAAAATAAACGCCCCGGGCGTACCCGGGTGTAAACCTCCAAAGCTGGCAAGAAGGCCGTAAAGCGTCCTGCCTCCCCTCAGGAGTCCCCCACTTCCGACCCCGAGGTGGAGGCCGGAAGCGCAGCCTCCGTTTCCACGGCACCGAGCAAGAAGGCTGGACGTAATTCCACAAAGCCAAGGAAGCTGGTCTCCCCCGTCGAAGGGAAGACATAGCTTCCGCAAGGGAGGGTGCCATGAGCGTGAGAAACTGTCGGGACCCGTCGCCCGAGAGGCTCCCACGCACGGACACGGAGGGGATGGAGGGGGTGGAGACCCAACAGGTGCCTCAGGTGCCTGAGAAGGCCGAAACCCCCATGGACATCCCGCCCGCCTCGGAAGAGGCGGGCTCCCCTACACCTTAATCTTCCCAACAGTAATGCCGGGAATCTCCTCCCGCCGTCGTCTGCGCATCGCCGTTTGGAACGTGAACGGCATGACAGACGCCGGCAGGAGACGAGCCATGGCCACCCTTCTGGAGTCCTACGACCATGCGCCGCTGCAGGAGATCCACGTGATCTCTGCAGAAGAAGCGCAAGAGATTTCTCACCCGGTCACGCCGGGGCGTTTATTCCATATAACATAACCAAAAAAAGCAATTATAGAAAATAAACCAGTTGGGAACCAAACTCCCAACCGACGACTGAACAAGAATAAAGAGAATATTGCTGGCACGCAGGGCAGAGTAAAAGCTTTGCGAACGGTGTGAGGGGGCGGGGAACACAAAGAAATTAAAATAAAATAAAAACAATGAATAAGGAGGACGGGATAAGGGTCTTTGGGATCGCTCTGGAAGATACGGGGATAAAAGCATGAACACTGGAAATTTCACCAAGCGAACGGGGACGGGGTATTGGTGGGCAAGAGGTCGCAGGGGTCACCGGATTACGTCGTTCTCAAAGGTCTGGAAACCGGCGATGTATGCCGGTGATGTCCTCTTTCACCTTGTTACAAAGATGAGACTACCTTGTAGCCTTCTCCATGAATTGAGCTGCAAGCAGGTGAGCCTCCCTTCGCTGCGCTGACAACTCCAGGGCGTAGCGGGCCTTCACGATGGCGCGAACGCAACACATGGTTGCGACAATCGCGCGAACCGAAAGTCCATTTCTGCTGAAGAAGCGCCGCAGCACATCAATGGCAGTGCCTCCTTGTGGCATGATGGCCGAAGTGAGCCTTCGCCACAGTTCCCGGAGGTCACCGCAGCCCAGCAAAAGGTGCGAAAAAGACTCGATCTCTGAGCACCTTAAACAGTTTGGCAAAGCAGCTCCCCCGGAAACGATGCTTCGCTGCCTATTACAGTGTAATGCACAATGTGAAAAGAGCAGCACATCTTGTTTTCACTTTAGGGGGAACACAGAGCTGTCCAAACAAACGGGGGGAACCACTATCTCTTTGGGGGGCACACTTAAATGTTCGCTCCACCGAAGCAGGCCCTTCGCCCGATTCCGAGGATTGGCGGCTTGCACCAGCTCCTTTGTCGTCCAGCTGCCGAGGAGCTTACTGACTCCCGCTATTTCGCAGGAGAACTTCCATTCCGCCGGTAGGCAACCGTCGTTGCTTGCCTTGACGGCAGACAGAGCTGCGGCGAGTGGTGTGGCGGCACGACGATCCGACATGTTCTTGTCCTGCATGACTTCGTCCATTTGATGACTGAGGAGAAGTCGCAGGCGTCGAAGATCTTCCGGGCGCGTTCCTTCGGAAGCTGCCCACGATGAAAAAGATTCCTGCCGCCATGCATTAATGTTCATGGGGCGGCAGATGATTCAGCTTTGGGCTTCCAGCAGTGAGGACAGCTGCCTCAGCGGGAAGCCAAACCCAATTCTGGCGTGCCGAAAGTGGGGTAGCAACGAAAGCAGTCCCTCGCTTCCCGTGCAGCGCCTTAGTATAAGGCGTGCGGGTAAGCACCACGGCGTACACCACAGCTTCGCACAGAGCCGCAGCATGCGAAACTGCACCTGCAGTTCGATACTGTTGAAGTCGAGGATGCCCAAGCCTGCATCCTGACGCGGCGCCACCAAGACTTCAAGTCTAACACGGGATCTTGCAGCGCCCCACAACGCTTTGCGTAGAAGGCGCTGCGCTCAGACTTTGACTTTCTGGGGGGGTGGACAAACAAAAAACAGGGGGCGGAGGAGAAGGGGCAACGAAGGTGTTCCAGATGCAGGCCCGTTCCGGCAAGACGAACTCGCCTCCTGAAAACGGGTTAAGTGCACGCTCTGCCTTCCGAAGGCAGTCCGACCACGCGTCTGAGATGCAGAAGTCGCCCAACGGCACGCCAAGGTACCTGAGGTACCTGCCCGTGGGGATCCCCAAGCCAATCCAGTCGGACTGCCCCTTCCACGTCGAACCCTGCGGAACAACCATACACTCACTCCTGTTAACGCTCACGCCCGCAGCGCGACGAATCAACTCAAAGAAGTCTTCAAGCGATGTCGCCGGGGTGGACATGGGCAACAGGAGAAGCAGGTCGTCGGCATAGGCTGCCACGGCCGGCGTACCTGGACAGGAGCTCGGCAGGTTGGCTAGCGTCAGCCTGTAAGCCTCCAGCACCAATTCAAAATAGATGCTGAAGAGCAGCGGGCTTAAGCTATCACCCTGCCTAATTCCTCGTCGTACCGGCACGCCATACACGCGACAGCCACTGATAACAATGGATGTATTCGCGTGGCGCCAGCAGGAGCGCAAGTAGGCCGACAGGGATGCCGGAAGACCCAGACGTTCCATAAGCTCAAGAAGAAGCGTTTGCTTCATGCAATCGAAAGCTTTGTGCAAATCGACTGCAACCGCCAAAGCTTCCAATGTCTCCCTTTGCGTCCCGCGCCTCCCTCGGTGAGAGATCGAAGGCGTTGCTTCCGCACGACGATCCACCGCCACACGATGCTGCAATTGCAGCTATGTGCGGATGAACAAGAGATTCGCGTCCAAGGACCGCCTTGGAACAGCTTTCGTCTGCTCCGGACTTACCAAGGATTCTGCGATCCTACCCATTCGCGCCACCGAAAGTTTCGAGAACAACTTGACGTCCGAATTCACTAATATGATTGGACGCCAGTTGTTCAGTTGGCGCAAATCTCCGCCTTTCGGCAGTAGACGCACCTTCGCTGAGCGAAACGAGGCGGGGACATCGCCCGAGTCTAGCATCAGCGACGAGAGTTGGAGCACCAGGGGGATGAGGTCCGCCGCAAAACACTGAAAGAATTCCGCGGGGAGCTCATCTTCGCCTGGCGGTTTTCGTCTCTTGAGCCCCGAGATGGCCGAGGAAATTTCCTCTGCTGTGAAGGGCTCATCAAGACGCCCGCGTTCCTTGTCGTCTACAACAGGTGCATCAATCGGCAGAAGCAGCCGGGAGAGGCAGCGCTCCGTCGGTGCCTCTGCATACAGAGAAGAGTGATTGCGCCTGACTATCCGTCGCACGTCGGCTGGACCTTGGCGTTCCGTTGGGGGACTTTTGCGTTGCAGAAGTCTTGTCCGACCGTCTCCAAAAGGTGGAGTTGGCGATCGGCCCGTTCCGAAACGGCAAGTTTTACTTGGAGGAGCGGGCCGCTGTGTGAAACGTGTTCGCGGCCGTCCTCCTTCGCCCCTTACTTTTTGTTTGCCCCGCCACTCCCATCATACAGAAACGGACCAAAGCCCTCTTAAGGACTGCCCTTTGGGGCACAGCGAGGTCGCGAGTCCTATTGAAAGACTTTTGCGCTCCACGCAGGGATGGTGGCTTGGGCCTCCTTACGTTAGAGCGCATCCAACTTCAAACAACAATTCGAAAGTTAGTTCTTGCGGCTAGCTTATGGATGACGCCATGGCGCGATGCGGCACGGCTCCTCGCCAGAAGAGCGACCGGCTTCGAAGGATTGTCCTCGATCCTCGTGGCCTACCAGCGCAGCCTCTCCAACTGTGGCCCTGATTTGCGCCAGATGGTCGCCCTGATGAGGGAGAATACCTGGATCTCCTGCCTCCCCGCGAACTGTACTGCCTGGCTTCAGGAGTCAGCTTTCGCGTGGGCTAAGATCAACAGCACGAGCGAGGCGGAATACAACTGCCTACGACGAGGACCGTACGCTCGACAGCCGCTGCAGGAGATTATCAACACGCCCCGGAAGTTTCTGTGGGCTTCTTTCAGTCCCCTTGCCCCCGTTCTGTCCTCCCTAAAAAACACTAGGAGCAGCAACGAGCGGGCATCGTGGGAAGTGTTCTGCCTCATCCGAGGCAGGAAAGAACCTTTAAAGGCGTGGACGACTCGGGAGCTCACGTACGCTGCCACCCCGAGCGTTCCGCCTCACGGACTTGCGCGCTGGGGAGAGCTGCTCGCAATACCTCCGGAGGAGGTGAAGTGGCCCCCAGCGTGTTGGGATTGCGGCACACTTCGGTTGAAGTGGCAGGAGACGGCATTGCTATTTCTGCACTGGGGACTGTTAAGCAGAGCACGCCTGTCTCACTGGACACTGGGGAATGTGGATGCCCGCTGTGTCGAGTGCGGAGAAAGAGAAACCTTCCCGCATCTCACCCTCGAGTGTGTCGCCCTGGATGGACTCTGGAGTCGAATCGCCCCAATCCTCCATCTTCCAGTAGGCGACCCTAAGAAAATTTACCGTCGCCTCTTTCTGCGTGACGGCCTGCGCCCCGCTGCGTCTCTAGCAGTCCTCTGCTGCGTGCGGGGCATTGTGCAAAGGTGGCACGCCAGAAGAAGAGGCTCAAGATGCAGGGACGCCATCCACTGGACCACGATCTCTTTAGAGACGGCGACAAGGTGGCGTCTACCTTCCACAATAAAAACCGAACTTGACTGCTTTTTCAACAGGATGCGGAGGACCGACCCAGGCGCCCAGTGATCCCTTCCCTGCCCCTCCCCTCTCCCCATATAACTGTTTCCCTCCCCGTTATCTTTCTTTTTGTTTGTTTTTGTTCTAGTTTTTTCTTCCCATGCGCCTCGGTAATGGACCTAACCGGTCTATGCACCGGCAACCGACACGTCGAGCAAGGTAGGAGAACCCAGTGTTTTCCCACAAAAAACATCTTTTTTAAGACTTTATTATCTAATTTTTGTAAAAAATTAGAATAATAAATGCCCCGGAATATCCGGGTGGAAAACGTCGGCTGGAGCCGAGCATTCCCGGTGCTGGTCGTCGAGCAGAACTGTCGCCCCTGACTGCCAGACCTGGCGCTTGGCCTTGGCCTTGTACTCGGATAATCAACCAACGTCCGCGCGCTTGGAAAAGGAGCGGGCCTGCAGAAAATCTCTGCTGTTGGCTACGCCCTCTCCGGAGCCGCGCGGAAGGTGGTGCAAGGGAAACCGGCAGCAGAACTCGCGGACCGATCTTTTCAGATCGTCCCAGTCCTCGAGCGAGAGCGGACGGGTTTTTGTTTCGCTCTTGAGCGTTTGTGGTTTTATTGTTTTTCTTTTTTTTCTTGGTGTGCCAGTGGATTCGGTGGTGGCTAGGCAGCAATGCCTGGGACCACCACGAATGTTAAGAAGGGGGCGACGTCTATGTTGCCTACTGAATCAATGGATGTGGAGGCAACCGCCCCCACAGAAGCGACTCGCTCGCTAGGGAGAAGCTGGAGTTCCGTGGCTGCGGCGCCAACGCAAGCGGCTGCGGCTGAGTTAAAAGCCTACCTATAGGAGGGGTACAATCCCCCTCTACTCTACAAGGTAGGCAACCTTTACTCCTTCGAGAGTGCACGCGCTTTCTCGAAAGCGATGCACTCCCTCAAAGTACCACAGGAGGAGCTCTTGGCGATGACCATCGGGAGTGGTGGACAGTACGTTGAGGTGATTTGCTAAGAAGAAAGTCTTGCCCAGAGTCTGCTCCGTACACCTGTTCCTTTAGGGAATCGCCGGCTCCTCCCCATCACGGAGGATAGATCTATCGTGATCCACCTCCTCGGAATCACATTCCGGATGGCCGAAGAGGCTGTCCGAAATGAACTAGTTAAATTTGGAACTGTCCACGCGTTGTGGAAAAGGCCGACTCCGTTTTGGGAGTACGATCTCCTGACTTGCGGTATGGCTTCTGCGCGAATCACGGTCCGCGAGGGTTGCTCCCTACCTAACAAGCTGGAGGTCAACGGCGAACCCGTTGACATCTGGTATGTCGGTAAGCCATATTTCTGCGGGCATTGCAGCACTTCAGGTCCCCTGAAAAAAAGGTGCCCTCACTTGCAGTGCAAGCAATGCAAGCAACCCAAGCACACTCTTCCAGTGTGCCCGCAAAATAAAGTCCGCGTCGCGTCCGCACGTAATGCGAAGAAGCGCGCGGCGAGAAAAAGACGAGCTCAGGCAGACCGAGAGAGAGCCGCCGCTCGAAAAACAACTATCGTGTCCCAGATGAAGGTCATCTCCGAGATCTTGGAAAACTCGGACAGGGTGGAGGAGAACAGCCAGAAACCTGGATGGCAGGTAGTAAAATCCAAGAGGCAGAAAAGCCTCGAGAAAGCAAAAAAAAATGTCGCGAAACGCAGCGAGAATTTGCCGCGTCGCGAAAATATCAAACGCTGCTCTGTCGTCATCAAGCGCATTCCTGCGGTCGAAAAGAGCGGCAAAATTGCACTCGTCGCTGCCGACTTTCAGCCCTCCGGCGAACTAATGCCGGAGGCTATCGACCCGGCGGTAACGTCCGTCGTCGAACGCATGCTCGACGACGTCGCCTTTGTGCGAGCGGCGGAGGAGCTCGCTGAGTCCGTGCAGCATCCCCTTAAATCCGCGAAAAAGGCCTTAAGGCGTCCGACCTCGATCAAGAAGTCGGAGATTCCAAACTCTGACGCAGAGGCGGAAAACACAGCCTGCGGTATCGCGACCTCCCGCCTGAAGGCCAATCGCACGAAGAAAGCGACCCGCAAAATTATTCCGTCCGTGGAAAAGAAAGAGATAATTGAGGGAAGCGAGCGTGCGAATAAAGTGGGAAACTCCGGGGACTCTCCTCGAGAGGGAACCCCAAGCTGCGACCTCGGAGGGAGAGAAAGTGTAGAGTCTGAGCCCCAGGTGCTTCAAGTGCCTGAGATGGCCGCGGTCCCCTTACTCGTCCCTCCCACCTATCCTTTGACAAATGCTGCAACGCCAAGTTCCCAGCCTTAATGCCGGGAATCGCCTCTTGCCGCCGTCTGCGAATTGCCTGGTTGAACGTCAACGGGCTATGCGACGACGGCAAGAGACGAGACGTGGCCTCCACCCTGACATAGTTCGACCTGGTGCTGCTGCAAGAGATCCACGTGATCACCGCAGATCAAGCAACGAAGATCGAGCGCATCACCGGTAGACGGCTGCTGTGGCGTTGCGGCACCGTTGAATCTTGCGGTGTCGCGTTCCTGCTTCGTCCAGCTGTCGAGGCTGCGGCAAAAGGTGTACGGTTCGATAGTGCCGGTCGCGTCGGCAGTTGACCATCAGGTGGTCCGACGCCATCGATCTGGTCATTACCAACGTGTTCGCCCCAAGCGGCAGCGACGCGCTAAGGGCAAAGGCAAGAAGAGATTTCTTCCTTACCCTGAGGCACGAATATCTGGTCGAAGCGGGAGTGCGCAAAGCGCATCTAATCGCAGGTGACTTTAACCTGCGCCTGCTGTCAGGTGCGTCCGACACACTTCGGGACCTCGTGAACGAGCTGTGCGCAGCGATGCACACGCGAAACTTGTTCGAGGGAGATCCGGAAATGTCGACAGCATAGATCACGTGTTTCTTGACCAGCACCTATGCTCACGCGTGGGCAGGCGCGGCAAGTTACCCTCGGAACTGTCGGACCATGACCGGATAGTACTCGAGGTGCGCCCACGCGATAGGGGTCCGCCGTCATCTGCGTGGCGCTTACCGGGAGACTATCTGAAACTTCCGGAAGCCGCGGAGCATCTCCGCGGATTCATACGAGATTTCAGCTTGAAGACGCTTCAGGACTGGGACCGCTTCAAGCGCTCGGTCCGGAATTTTTGCGACGAGTTCCCTATGAACCTTCTGCATGCCGAGTTTGGTGAAAGCGTGCGTAACGAGAGATGGTATTTACAATCTCCATGTTACGCGCGAACACCAGACGTACGCAGGCTAGCCGAATACCGTGCGGGAGCCGAGAGGCAGGCGTAGCAATCCGAGTTGGCCAGCTAACTGGACGACCAGGGTTCGGAGCACTCGGCCCCCTCCCAGGTAAAAGGCTTATAAAAAAATTCTACTCCTTTCTGTACGCGCTCACTTTACCGGAACGGGATGTCTCGCGACTTCTTCCGGAAGGCGCTCCGGCGATCGGGGAGGAAGATAGAAAGACCCGCTTCGAGCCTTTCACGATGGGCGAGATCATCTCGGCCATCGGAAAGCTCAAGAGGCGGTAGGCTCCAGGGGACGATGGCCTGCCAGCGGGATTTCTCCAATGTTTTGCGGCAGAACTCACTCCTCTGGTGAAGAAACTCACCTTCCTGATCCGCGAAACGGGCGACGTCCCCGCCTCGTTTCGTTCGACAAAGGTGCGGCTCCTCCCTAAGGGAGGAGACCTTCGGAGCATGAGCAACTGGCGGCCGATTACCGTGATAAACGCGGACCCAGAGTTGCTGGTGAAATTGTGAGCTGAACGCCTGGGGCGGTTAGCGGAAAGCTTCATTAGCCCGGAGCAGACATATGCTGTTCCCGGGCGGAGCATGGATACTAACCTGTTCCTCGCCTGCACCTTTTTCCGGCTCCAACAGGAAAGGGTCAGGATGGGCAACCTGACTTCCGGAATGTCCGCCGCTAGGAAACGGGATGGTTGAGGAGGGGAGGGAGCCCTCGCAGTCGCAGTCGATTTGCATAAAGCATTCGACTGTGTCGACCAGAGGCTCCTCTTGGAGCTCCTGGAACGCTTGGGCTTCCCGGTCTCTTTGCTGAACTACCTGCAATCCTGCTGGCGAGACGCGCTCATTCAGATCTTTTTCAGTGGACACTCCGTGCACGGCGTACCGGTGCGACGCGGCATACGTCTGGGAGACAGCCTAAGTCCCTTGCTCTTCAGTACCTACTTCGAGTTGGTACTGAGAGCGTACAGGGAAACTCTAGCGCACCTGCCGCGCGACTATCCCGGTACGCCCGCGGTGTCAGCATAAGCGGACGACCTACTGCTACTGCTCCCCATGTCCAACCCGGCATCGGCGGTAGAGGAGTTCTTCGACCTGCCAAGTCGAGGAACTGCATAAAGCGTTTGACTGCGTGGACCAGGATCGCCTACTGAAGCTCCTGGGACGCATGGGCTTCCCTCCCTCCCTACTGACCTACCTGCGCTCTTGCTGGCGCAGCGCGCTGATCAATATCTCTTTCAGAGGTCAAAAGGCGTACGGCGTGCCGGTACGGCGGGGCATACGGCAGGGCGACATTCTCATTCCCTTGCTCTTTAGCACCTACTTTGAGTTGGTGCTGAGAGCGTACAGGGTGAGTTTGGCCCCCTTGTCGAGCTCGTGCCCCGGCACGTCCGCCGTAGCAGCGTACGCCGACGATCTTTTGCTTCTGTTGCTGATGTCCACCCCGGCGAAGGCGGTCGGGGATTTCTTCGTTCTGCTTAGCCGCGGGACCGGACTTACGGTGAACAGGGCGAAGTCAACGGTGGTTCCAGTCGGTGCGGCGTGGGCTGGGCAGCAGGACTGCGTCCGCTTGGGGATCCCCACGGCGAGGTGCTTGAAGTACCTTGGTGTGCCGTTGGGGGACTCCTCCCCTGCGGAAGCGTGGTCCGGCTGCCTCCAAAAAGTGGAAATGGCGATCGGCCCGTTCCTGGAAGACAAGTTTCTCCTTCCGGAATGGGCCGCGGTATGGAACGCGTTCGCGGCTCCTATTCTCCTCCTCCTTCTTTTTGTTTGCCTAGTCCCCAGAGAGTTGAAAAAACGGACGAAGGACCTCCTGAGAATTGCCCTTTGGGGAAGAGGGAGGCCCCGAGTCCCGTTGAAGGACTTGTGTGCTCAGGGTCGGGATGGCGGTCTCTGTCTCTTGACGATGGAGCGAGTAGAGATTCAGCTGCAGTGGCGAACCCTCGCCATCGCAGCGAAGTTATGGAGCACCCCTTAGTGCGTTCCGGCCCGACTCCTTGCCAGCCGTGTATCCGGAACGGAGGGTCTCGCGTCTCATCTTCTGTGCCGCGGCTCGAAGATCAAGAGATGCGGACTCCTCCTGGGACGCATGGCAACCCTGGCAAAGGAAAACGGCTGGATGGAATGCAGCCCCACCAACTCCTCCGCATGGCTGGAGGAGACAGCTGGCACGTGGGCGAAGATAAAGCAGAAGAACGGAGAGATGTGGAACTGCCTGCGACGCCGCGTCTATTCCCGCTGCACTCTGCGGAAGATACTACAGTGTCCCGCGAGAAGCACGTGGGCAGAGACAACCCCCCTAGCTACGTCGATGCCCTTCTGAGGAGGGCGCTCTCCAGCAGCCGCAAGCCCAGGTGGCAAGTCGCCTGCCGCATCGCAGGCAAGGAGAAGTTGATCAGAGGCTGGTCCACGGGTGAACTGGCGGACGCCAGTACCCCTAGTGTCCAGCCGAGAGGAGTGCAGAGATGGGGCGAGCTACTCGGCATCCAGCCGGATGACCTGAAGTGGCCCCCGGTATTAATTGGATCTAGGATCCTCCCCCTGAGGTGGCAGGATTCGGCGCTTCTGTTGTTGCATTGGGGTCTACCTGCAACGCACGCCGCCACCACTGGACCAGGGGTCGAGGAGATCCTACCTGCATCAGGTGTGGGGAACGGGAAACCCTCCCCCACCTCCTTGTTGATTGTGCTGCCCTGCGACCCCTGTGGGAACGTCTTCGTGCCTCCCTACGAATCCAGGAGGGCAGCCAGCCCAGAGACGTTTTTCGGCTTCTGTTCGTGCAGAATGCTTTGGGTCCAGCCGCTGCCCTGGCTGCACTTTGCTGCGTACGCGGGATTGTGACGTGCTGGAGGGACGTTTGAAGACCGAGCCACAACAGGGATGCCGTCGTACTTGCAGTCCGCTACCTGCGGATTGCGACCAGATGGCCCCACCTGGGAACCATACGGACGGACCTCGAGGGCATCCTGCGAAGAATGGACCCTCCTCCCAGTAGTCAGTGATCCCTCCCCAACCCTCCCAAATGTTCTTGTTTTTATGTTTTATTTTTTTTTTGTTTTCTCCCACCCCCTTCCTCTGCCGAGGAGAGTCGCGCCGGTCTGCATACCGGCGACCCGGAAAGTCCAGTTGAGTTGGCCGTAGTGGGGCCTCCTACCACGAATCATAGAGAATTTGAAAAAAACGCCCCGGCGTGACCGGGTGGCAACTAGCAACTTGGAGTCCGCATTCACTATTGTGATGGGACGCCAGTTGTTCATGCTCCTCAGGTCTCCTCCCTGAGGGAGGAGTCGCACCTTTGCCGAAGGAAACGAGGCGGGAACGTCACCTGTTTCGCGTATCAGCAAGGTGAGTTGCTGTACCAGGGGGGTAAGCTCAGCCGCGAAAGTTTGGTAAAACTCCGCGGGCAGGCCGTCCTCCCCTGGAGCCTTGCGCTTCTTGAGCTTTCCGATGGCCGAGAGGATCTCGTTCATCGTCAAAGGCTCGTCGAGGGTCTTTCTCTCCTCCTCCCCGATCGCTGGAGCGCCTTCCGGAAGCAGGAGTCCTGAGACGTTCCTCTCCGGAGGTGCCCCGGCATACAGGGAGGAGTAGTAACTCCGCAGCAGGCCGCGGATTTGGGCGGGTACCGAGTGCTCCTTGCCCTGATCGTCCAGCAAGCTGTCCGATCCGGACTGCCAGGCTTGCTTCTCGGCTCCCGCTTTGTATTCCGCCAGCCTGCGGATGTCGGAGGTCCTGGCGTAACGACGGGCCTCAAGGTAGGCTCGTTCGTTATGGACCCCGGTCCCGAAACCCGTAGGTAGGCGGTGCAGAGGGATCTGGTCGCAGAACTCTTGTACCGACCGCTTGAAGAGGTCCCAATCCTGGAGTGTCTGCAGCGTGAAGCTCCATATGATCGTACGGAGATGTTCCGCCGCGTCCGGGAGCTTCAAGCAGTCCCCTGGGAGACGCCACGCTGACGAGAGGGGGCCCTTGTCGCGCGGATGAATCTCGAGGACTAGCGGGCGATGGTCGGACAGCTCGCACGGTAACTTGCCGCGCCTGCCCACGCGAGGGCACAGGTGCTCGTCAGGAAACACGTGGTCAATGCTGTCTTCCATCCCCGGTGCACTGAACAACAAATTACAGGTGTGCACCGCCATGCACACCTCGTTGACCAGGTCACGCTCAAGATTCTGCCCATCTGGTTTCAGGCGAACGTTGAAATCGCTTGCAACCAGATGCGCATTCCGCACGCCTGGTTCGGTCAGCCAGTATCGCCGGAGGGAAAGGAAAAAACCTTTTTCCTCGCCGTCCTGTTCATCAGGTCCTTGCCGCTCGGTGCGTACACGTTCGTGACGATCGGATCGATCGAGTCGGACCACCTGAGAGTCAGCTGGCCGACACGACCGTGATAGTCGAACCACACGCCCGGAGCCGCGGCGTCGACGGCTGGCCGAAGCAGGTAGGCGACACCGCAACTTTTCGGTCTCCCACGCCTGTACCAAAGCCGCCCTCCGGAGATCCGTTCGATCTCTTGCGCTCGTACAGTGCAGACGTGTTTCCGCGTCTATCCGCGCCAACGATCCGGCAACTTTGTGCCTGGGTTTTCGCTCGCACTTGTGTGTTCCTGTGCAATCTGCCAAGTAGCATAGTGCAACATGGCCAGTACACAGGATAGTGTGGAGGAGCAAGCCACTGGATGCACTTGAGCTGCACTTGAAGTGGCCGCATCCTCCGTAATGGTTTCCTCGCCCCCGGTGAGGAGTTACGCCGCCGTTACCTCCCAAGGACCAGGACCCTGCGATGCGGAGTTCCAGGCATATGTGTCATCAGGATACATGCCTGCACTCCGTTATAAGGTCAGTGGGCCCCTTAACGGGAGAATCGGTCGTGAGCTCAATGATGAGCTCGTCCGGATCGGCGTTCGCGAGGAGGAACTCGTTGCCATAATGCCTGCTGGCAGGATGGAATATACGAAGATTCGGTGCAAGAACGCAGCACTTGTGCAGCGCCTTCTCCGTACGCCGTTGACCATCAATGGCAAGGAAGTCCTACCTACCGCGATGGACGACTCTTTTGTCGTTCAATTGTGCGACATCGAACCGGAAATCTCCGACCGCGATGTTGTAAGCGTGCTGGCGAAGTTCGCCACAGTGCACGCCCTGTAGAGGACGCCGAACCCTTTGAAGGATTCCTCCTTTGTCCACATCGGACAAGCCTCCGCTCGGATCACCGTCGCGAACAGGCGTGTTGTGCCTGAGCAGCTGCAGTTGAACGGCACGGTCGTTCATCTGTGATTTATAGACCAAACTCGCGCGTGCAAGCAGTGAGGCAAGAATGGGCTCCGAATTAAAGAGTGCCCCTCTCCTAGATGCCGTTATTGCAAAGATTCCGGGCACGAAATCAAAAAATGCTCGGTACTTGCACGAAAAAGAGCCGCATCGGAAATTCGTCGGGTTGAAGAGACCACTGCACGAAAAGCCGCAGCGGCAAATAAAAAAAGTCGTCGGCAAAAACTCGGAAAAAACAACGAGCGATCCACGGATGAAAAGAAAGCATCCCCGCCCGCAACGCCCCTAAACTGGAAAGTCACGGCGGAGAAGACAATAAAAGGGGCGCGAGGGTTTGACGCGTGCCGTGCCTTTCCTCTCTGCCGAACTCGCAGGCAACTCTCCGAGCCAGGAACCAGGAAATCTCCGTAACACCCTAAAGGGAAAGGTAGAAAAACAAAAAGATCGCAACAGTACGAAGAGTTTTAGCCCCGTTCCTTTGTCCCTTCCGAGTTCCGGACAGCCCCACTGCAGCGTAGGCCTTTCTTCAGAGGCTACGAAAGCCGTAAAAGCAGCGTCGCAGCAAGCAAAAGCACGCTGCATGCAGTCGCCCCTTCGCCAACTCGGCAGGTTCCCCCAACTCCCACAAAAGGTGGAGTAAATTTATTTTTCAAAAATTTTTCTACAAAAACATTCACACTGCAGTCTCATTCATACCATTTGCAGTGTCTTTACAACTCTGAGGTCCATGGGTTCACAAGTTCTCCACTCATGGTGCGTTTCCTGATGTTTGGTCCTGGGCGTCGTCTTCTATCATCTTCAGGATAAATCAATACGTCCAGGCTTGGAATTTCCCACAGTTTCTAATGCGGATTTCCCTCTACAGAAGCCCTTGTAGGATCTCAATCGGTGGTGCGGCTCTTCTGGCTTTCCTCATTTTCCACTACCGCACAAGTATGCCGGTGATGAAGAGGGCGCTGGTCGTCCTCACCATGGGAATGTAACAGGGAACATTACCATCCCCCTGAAACATCACGGCGATGCTCTCCATTACGGATCTGTTCGTGAGTCCGATGATCCTTTTTAGGATCAGCCAGTCATGCAGCAATGTAAGACAGGTCAAGACGCGAAGACTCGTGTCGTTGTCATCACATGCCGTGCATTCTCGATCTTCCCTTCTTCCGGTGTAGTGCTGCAATCGGGACCCACTCTGGATTCTTCCATGATAAAACATCAGGAGGTCATCCTGGGTGCCCGGCAAAAGGTCACTCCTCCAGAGCGTCGTGCCAATCGCTAACAGGTTGATCCGGTCACTCCCGTAGCGATCGGCGGCTTCCTGGAGGGCACTAATATCATTGTGTCCTTCTTGAATTAGTCTTCGGAGGTTTGTTTTGGTTACCCTGGACCACACAAAGTCGTTGTGATTGAACCACACTTCGCGAGTCATGTGGGTAAACCTTCCTAACATCATCTCTATATACCTAAGTATACGAGTGTGATGTAGGTACCCTCCTCGTTTCCACTCCTGGATTCGTTGAAGGGTAACTCTGGACCGCTGGTGGATCCAGCATCTCGTGTCCGGCGGGACAGGAAGCATCCAAGGGATCACCAGGATGGAGTCGTCCTGCCAGAGTTCCCTACTTCTCGGCACGATCTTGATTTTGTGCTTTCGCACCAGCCGTTGCTTCCTCGTCCAGGTTGGGTCGATTTTTTTCCATTCGCCTGCTCGGCCTAGCAGCGCAGTCATCAGGCCTTTCGAGTTGTTCAACAACAACGCGTAGGCCCTGTGCGCGGCATACGGCCAGTCATCCCAGTGAGTGGCAATGTCCAGGATGTGTCGCGTATCCATGATTTCTATGGAGTGTGCAAACGACTTCATCCCGGAACCGCCTTCTTCCCTGGGACGACACAGGGGTTTTAGTCGGACTCTTGGGCGATAGTGGCCCCACAGTGTTTTTCTCTGCAGCTTGTCGAACTCCCTCGTGGTTTCCTTGTTCATCCTCGCGAAGGACGCCCCGAAGAGCACTTTAGGAAGGAGTACTCCGTTCCATATGTTGGCCTTTCGCTTCATTCCAAGGTCCGTTCGGGTGTACTTGGCTGCTTCCTTGGCCGTTTTCCCTAGGATCTCGGTCCACAATAGCTTCGACGCGGAGACGTCGCCAATGTAGACACCCAGGTACTTGGCCTTGTCCACCGTTCGGAATCCTCTCCCCGCTAGAGTGGAGAGATCGAGAATTCCAACGGGCAAGAGCTGGCTTTTCTGGGCGTTGATCTTTAGACCGAGGCCTTGATCCATCAGGTCTACCACATCCAGAAACGCTCGTTGATTTCTCTCTCCCTTGATAAAGAAGAGTAGATCATCAGCGTATGCCAGATGGGTAAGACGCTGGCCATCGATTGTTATGCCTTGCAGTCGTCCGCTCTTCTCGATAAAGAACGACAACGCCTCCATGTAGATGACGAACAGCATCGGACTTAGCGAATCGCCCTGCCGGACTCCCCGTTCCATCCGGATTGCTGCCGTCTCCTGGCCGTTGATTTTGATTTGGCAGTACTGGTTCTGGGAAACCACCCTCACGAAGTTGCTGAAGTGTTCCGGAAGGCCTAGCTTCTCCAGAACCTTCAGCAGCATCCCATGGTCGATGGAGTCGAAAGCCTTCTCCATGTCAGTGAACACCAGCGCCAGATTCTCGCCGACGTATCGGCTTAGTCCGACGGTGGCCTGGGCACACTTGACATTGTCCGACATGTGACGTCCAGGGACTGCACACGTTTGGACCGGAGAGATTAGCCTCGACATAACCTTGCCTAAGCGGTTGGACCAGATCTTCGCCAACCACTTGGCATCTGAGTTCACGATCGAGATCGGCCTCCATTGAGCGACCTGCGTGAGATCGCCTCCTTTTGGCAGCAATCTCATCCTTCTCTCGTAGAAGGATTCCGGGAGTCTTCCTTCTTCTCGGATGCAGAGGGTCAACTGGTGGAACAAACGCAGGTAGGCATGCAAGTACCGCTGATAGTGAGTGATGGGTACGCTGTCAGGGCCCGCTGGCACGTCCTTGCGTAGTTGACCAAACGCAGTCTTCACCTCGTCTTCGGAGAATTCCTCCTCCAGTCTGTTCCGCTGGAGATCGTCGGTCCTCTACCTCGAGGAGTTACGGCCAAAAAATCAAAGAAGGAGAGGAGGATGGAGAAAAAGCCCGCGTACCGCCAGAAAAAACAGCAGGCAAGAGAGCATATAAAAGAATGCAGCGTTGTCGTCAAGCGTACTCCCGATCGCTGCGAAAAAGAACTCGCCGCGACCGACGACAACCCCTCTGTTGACTCTGTCAAGAGCGAGGGGAGCGAGCCGGCGGCGGCGTCCGTCATCGACACCACCATCGATGGCGTAGCCTTCGCGCGAGCCGGGGAGGAGCTGGCAGCCTCGTTGCAGCCAGAACCCTCTAAGGCTGGCAAGAAGGCCGTAAAGCGTCCGGCCTCCCCTCAGGAGTCACCCACTTCCGACCCCGAGATGGAGGCCGGAAGCGCAGCCTCCGTTTCCACAGCACCGCGCAAGAAGGCTGGACGTAAGTCCACAAAGCCAAGGAAGCTCGTCTCCCCCGACGAAGGGGAAGAGATGGCTTCCGCAAGCGAAGGTGCCATGAGCGTGGGAAACTCTCGGGACCCGTCGCCCGAGAGACTCCCACGCACGGGCACGGAGGGGATGGAGGGGGTGGAGGACGAACAGGTGCCTCAGGTGCCTGAGAAGGCCGAAACCCCCATGGACATCCCGCCCGCCTCGCAAGAGACGGGCTCCCCCACACCTTAATCTTCCCAGCAGTAATGCCGGGAATCTCCTCCTGCCGTCGTCTGCCCATCGCCGTTTGGAACGTGAACGGCATGACAGACACCGGCAGGAGACGAGACATGGCCGCCCTTCTGGAGTCCTACGACCTTGCGCTGCTGCAGGAGATCCACGTGATCTCTGGAGTACAAGCGCAAGAGATCGAACGGATCTCCGGAGGGCGGCTATGGTACAGGTGTGGGAGAGCGAAAAGTTGCGGTGTCGCCTACCTGCTTCGGCCAGCCTTCAAAGCCGCGGCTCGGGGCGTGCGGTTCGACGATCACGGTCGTGTCGGCCAGCTGACTCTCAGGTGGTCCGACTCGATCGATCTGATCGTCACGAACGTGTACGCTCCGAGCGGCGCGAACCTGATGACCAGGAGTGCGAGGAAAGAGTTTTTCGTTGCCCTTCGGCGAGACTGGCTGACCGAAGCAGGCGTGCGGAATGCCTACCTGGTTGCAGGCGATTTCAAAGTTCGCCTGAAACCAGAAGGGTAGAATCCCGAGCGTGACCTGGTCAACGAAATGTGCATGGCGGTGCACACCTGGAATTTGTTGGCCAGTGCACTGGGGATGGAAGACAGCATTGAGCACGTGTTTCTTGACCAGCACCTGTGCCCTCGCGAGGGCAGGCGCGGCAAGTTACCGTGCGAGCTGTCCGACCATCGCCCGCTAGTCATCGAGATCCATCCGCGCAACAGGGGCCCCCCTCGTCAGCGTGTCGTCTCCCAGGGAACTGGCTGAAGCTCCCGGACGCGGCGGAACATCTCCGCACGTTCATACGGAGCTTCAGGCTGCGGACACTCCAGGATTGGGACCGCTTCAAGCGTTCGGTCCAGGAGTTCTGCGACCAGTTTCCTCTGCACCGCCTACCTACGGGTTTTGGGACTGGGGTCCGTAACGAACGAGCCTACCTGTAGGCCCGTCGTTACGCCAGGACCTCCGACATCCGTAGGCTGGCGGATTACAAAGCGGGAGCCTAGAGGCAAGCCTGGCAGTCCGGACTGGCCAGTTTGCGGGACGATCAGGACCAAGAGCACTCGGCACCCGCCCAAATCCGCGGCCTGCTGCGGAGTTACTACTTCTCCCTGTATGCCAGGGCACCTCCAGAGAGGAACGTCTCACGTCTCCTGCTTGCGGAAGGCTCTCCAGCGATCGGGGAGGAGCAGAGAAAGACCCTCGACGAGCCTTTCACGATGGACGAGATCCTCTCGGCCATCGGAAAGTTGAAGAGTCTCCAGGCTCCAGGGGAGGACGGCCTGCCCGCGGAGTTTTACCAAACTTTTGCGTCTAAACTTACCCCCCTGGTACAGCAAATCAGCTTGCTGATACGCGAAACAGGTGACGTTCCCGCCTCGTTTCCTTCGGCAAAGGTGCGACTCCTCCCTCAGGGAGGAGACCTGAGGAGCATGAACAACTGGCGTCCCATGACAATAGTGAATGCGGACGCCAAGTTGCTGGTTGCCACCCGGTAACGCCGGGGCGTTTATTAAAAATTCTCTATGATTCGTGGTACGAAGCCCCACTACGGCCAACTCAGCTGGACCTGCCTGGTCGCCGGTACGCTGACCGGCGCGACTCTCCTCGGCAGCGGAAGGGGGTGGGAGAAAAAAAAAAAAGAAAAATAAAACATAAAAACAAAAAGATTCTGGAGGGTTGGGGAGGGATCACTGACCACTCGGAGGAGGGTCCATCCTTCGCAGGATGCCCTCGAGGTCCGTCCGTATAATTCCCAGGTGGGGCCATCTGGTCACAATCCGCAGGTAGCGGACTGAAAGTACAACGGCATCCCTGTCGTGGCTCGGTCTTCTGACGTTGCTCCAGCACGTAAGAATCCCGCGTACGCAGCTAAGTGCAGCCAGAGTAGCGGCTGGACGCAGGGCATCATGCACGAACAGAACCCGTAAAACGTCTCTGGGCTGGCTGCCCTCCTGGATCCGTATGGAGGCACGAAGAAGTTCCCACAGGGGTCGGAGGGCAGCACGATCAACAAGGAGGTGGGGGAGCGTTTCCCGTTCCCCAAACCTGATGCAGGTAGGATCTACTCGACCCCTGGTCCAGTGGTGGCGGCGTGCGTTGCATGGTAGGCCCCAATGCAACAACAGAAGCGCCGACTCCTGCCACTTCAGGGGTAGGATCCTAGAACCAATTAATACCGGGGGCCACTTTAGGTCATCCGGCTGGATGCCGAGTAGCTCACCCCATCTCTGAAGTCCTCTCGGCTGGACACTAGGGGTACTGGCGTCCGCCAGTTCACCCGTGGACAAGACGCTGATCAACTTCTCCTTGCCTGCGATGCGGCAGGAGACTTGCCACCTACTCTTGCGGGTGCTGGAGAGCGCCCTCCTCAGGAAGGGCCTCGCCGTAGCTACGGGGGTTTCTCTGCCCACGTGCTTCTCGCGGGACACTGGAGTATCTTCCGCAGAGTGCAGCGAAAATAGGCGCCGCGTCCCAGGCAGTTCCACATCTCCCCGTTCTTCTGGTTTATCTTCGCCCACGTGCCAGCTGTTTCCTCCAGCCATGCGGAGGAGTTGGCGGGGCTGCATACCATCCAGCCGTATTTCTTAGCCAGAGTTGCCATTCGTCCCAGGAGAAGTCCGCATCTCTTGATCTTCCTGCGACGGCACAGAAGATAGGACGCGAGACCCTCCGTCCCGGATACACGGCTGGCAAGGAGTCGGGCCGGAACGCACCAAGGGGTGCTCCATAACTTCGCTGCGATGGCGAGGGTTCGGAAGCGCAGCTGAATCTTTACTCGCTCCATCGTGAAGAGGCCGAGACCGCCATCCCGACGTGGAGCACACAAGTCCTTCAACGGGACTCGGGGCCTCCCTCTTCCCCAAAGGGCAATTCTCAGGAGGTCCTTCGTCCGTTTTTTCAACTCTCTGGGGACCGAACAAACAAAAGCTGGGGGCGGAGGATAGAAGCCGCGAACGCGTTCCATACCGCGGCCCGTTCCGGAAGGAGAAACTTGTCTTCCATGAACGGGCCGATCGCCGTTTCCACTTTTTGGAGGCAGCCGGACCACGCTTCCGCAGGGGAGTAGTCCCCCAACGGC
The DNA here is from genome assembly GCA_036172245.1 of Raillietiella orientalis. Classification (NCBI taxonomy): domain Eukaryota; kingdom Metazoa; phylum Arthropoda; class Ichthyostraca; order Raillietiellida; family Raillietiellidae; genus Raillietiella; species Raillietiella orientalis. Next base: position 41,165 of record JAYWIR010000103.1, on the reverse strand, counting down.
ACAGCAAGGTACTTCAAGCACCTCGCCGTGCGGATCCCCAAGCGGACCCAGTCCTGCTGCCCTGTCCACGTCGCTCCAACTGGCAACACTGACGACTTCGCCCTGTTAACCTGTAATCCAACCCCACGGTTAAGCAGGTGGAACAAATCTCCGACCGTCTTCGCCGGGGTGAACATAGGTAAGAGGAGCAGAAGATCGTCGGCATACGCCGCTACGGCTGGCGTGCCGGGGCACGAGCTCGGCAAGGGGGCCAAAGTCACCCTGTACGCTCTCAGCACCAACTCAAAGTAGGTGCTAAAGAGCAGGGGACTGAGGCTGTCGCCCTGCCGTATGCCCCGCCGTACCGGCACGCCGTACGCCATTTGACCTCTGATTGAGATATTGATCAGCGCGCTGCGCCAGCAAGAGCGCAGGTGGGTCAGTAGGAAGGGAGGGAAGCCCATGCGTCCCAGGAGATCAAGCAGGAGATCCTGGTCCACGCAGTCAAACGCTTTATGCAGATCGACTGCGATCGCTAGGGCTCCCTTACCCACCTGGGAGTCCTGTCCCTGCCCGGCTGACGCCCCCAAAGCGGGGCTGCCAATCCTTCTCTCTTCCTTTTCTTCATTACTCTGCACATGAAACCATGTGCTCGCGAAGAACAGGTTGGCCTCCATACTTCGCCCGGGAACAGCGTAAGTCTGCTCCGGGCTAATTATGGAATTGGCTACCTGTCCCAGACGCGAAGCCCACAGTCCGTCGATCAACTTGGCGTCCGTGTTCACAATTGTGATCGGACGGCAGTTGCTGAGTTTCCTGAGGTCTCCTCCTTTCGGAAGGAGCCTCACTCTGGCTGACCGAAACGAGGCGGGTACATTGCCTTCATCTCGGATCAGCCTTGTCAACTCAAGCACCAGGGGTGCCAACTCTGCCGCGAAGCATTGAAAAAACTCCGCAGGCAGGCCGTCCTCCCCTAATGCTTTCCGCCTCTTGAGCCTACTGATACCGGCGAGAATTTCGCCGGTGGTAAAAGGCTCGTCGAGGCTTTCTTTCTCCTCCTCCTATTGCCGGGGCACCGTTCGGAAGCAACCGCCGAGAGGCATCTTGGTCCGGGGGCGCCCTGGCGTAAAGGGAGGAATAATAACGCCGCAGGAGGTTCCGTATTCTAGCCAAGGCCGAGTGCTCCCGGCCCTATCGTCCAGCAAGCTGGCCGATCCGGATTGCCAGGCTTGACGTTTGGCCCCGGCTCGGTACTCTGCCAGGCGACGGACATTGGGGGTCCTCGCGTAACGACGGGCATACAAGTACGCTCGTTAATTACGGATCCCATCTCCAAATCCCCGGGGCAGGAGGTGCAAGGGGAACTCCTCGCAAAACTCGCGGACCGAGGCCCCAGTCAGCGTGATTGCAGAGCGTCGAGCGGACGTGTCTTTTCGTTGCTCCTGAGTTTCATTTCCGTTGGTGCTTGTGCTTGGTGTGGGTGGAGGATTAGGCAGCAATGCCTGATACCACCACCGGTGAGGATCCGGGGGCGATGACCTCATTGCCCCCGGAGCAGATGGAGGTGGGAGCTCCCGCATCAGTGGAGGCTCCCGCCAGCACAGATGCGCCCCCGGCCCTACCCAGGGCTTGGAACGCCGTGGCTGCGGCACCTACGCCAGCGGCTATGGCGGAAATGAGCGCTTACCTGGAGGAGGGGTATAATTCACCCCTTCTATATAAGGTAGGCGGTTTATATTCTCCCGAGAACGCGCGCGGCTTTCCGCAGGCGATGCGCGTTCTCGGTGTACAAAAAGAGGAGCTTCTGGCTATGTCCGTCGGAAGCGGGGGTCAATTCGTGGAAGTTATCTGCAAGGAGGCAACTCTTGCGCAGAGACTTCTGCGAACCCCCGTAATTATGGGCAGCCGGAGGCTTCTCCCCATTACTGAAGACCGGTCGGTGATCATTCACCTGACCGGTATCACGTTCCGGATGACGAAGAAGGCCGCACGGAACGAATTAGAAAAATTTGCAACTGTCAACGCGCTGTGTGGAAAGCCCACTCCTTTTGTCGATTACGACGGGGTGCTTGGCGGCTTGGGTGCAGCGCGAGTGACGGTTCGCGAGGGATGTGAGTTTCCCCACAAACTCACCGTCAACGTTGAATCCGTTGACGTGTGGTACGTGGGGAAACCCAAGTTTTGCGGCTGCTGCAGCAGCTTCGGTCACCTTAAAATGAGGTGTCCGAGCGTGCAGTGCCAGCATTGCAAACAAGCGGGCACACCCGTCTGGTGTGCCCCCATAACACCTTCCGCGTCGTGTCCGCGAAAAACGCGAGAAAGCGAGCGGCAAAAAAGAGTAAGTAGCTGGCAGCTCGTGCTGCTGCTAAGAAGATCACATCCGCCACCAAGGCGAAGGTCAGCCCCGAGACCCCGGCGAAAAACGCCGAAAAGATCGAGGGCGAGGGTCAAGAGCCAGGGTGGCAGAAGGTCGATCCCAAGAAAAACTCCCATAAGAAGGGAAAGAACGTGGCGAAACGGAGCCAAACCGCTTTGCGCAGCGAAAAAATTAAAAGCTGCTGCGTCGTTGTAGAGCGGATTCCCGCCATCGACGAATGCGGCGCTAAAGAACTCGCTGCTGCCCCTGATCAACACTCCGTTGACAAAGTCAACAAGGAGGGGAGCGAGGCGGCGGCGTCCGTCATCGAGCCCACGCTCGATGACGTCGCCTTCGAGCGCGCCGCGGAGGAGCTGGCTGCCTCGCTGCAGCCGGTTGCCCCCAAGGCTGGCAAGAAGGCCGTCAGGCGTCCGGCTTCCCCTCAGGAGTAGGCCACTTCCGACCCCGAGGTGAAGGCCGGAAACACAGCATCCATCTCCGCGGCACCCCGCAAAAAGGCAGGACGAAAGTCCACAATGCCCCGGAAGATCGTCTCCCCCGACGAAGGGGAGGAGATGGCTTCCGGTAGCGAGGGTGCCATGAGCGTGGGAAACTCCCGGGACCCGTCGCCCGAGAGAATTCCACGCTCGGACACGGAGGGGATGGTGAGGATGGAGGCCGAACAGGTACCCCAGGCGCCTGAAGAGGCCTCCGTCCTCGTTCCGATGGTCCTCGTACCGATGGACCTTTCCTACACCTGCCCCGCGGCAGGTGCCGCGACGCCACTTTCCCAGCCATAATGCCGGGAATCGCCTCTCGCCGTCGTCTTCTGATCGCCTGTTGGAACGTGACCGGGCTAAGCGACGACGGCAAGAGGCGTGACGTGGCCGCCACCCTGGCATCCTTCGACCTGGTGCTGCTGCAGGAGATCCACGTGATCTCCGCAGATCAAGCCCGGGAGATTTCTCACCCGGTCACGCCGGGGCGTTTATTCCATATAACATAACCAAAAAAAGCAATTATACAAAATAAACCAGTTGGGAACCAAACTCCCAACCGACGACTGAACAAGAATGAAGAGAATATTGCTGGCACGCAGGCCAGAGTAACAGTTTTGTGAACGGTGTGGGGGGGCAGGGAACACAAAGAAACCAAAATAAAATAAAAACAATGAATAAGGAGGACGGGATAAGGGTCTTTGGGATCGCTCTGGAAGACACGGGGATAAAAGCATGGGCACCGGAAATTTTACCGAGCGAACGGGGACGGGGTATGGGTGGGCGAGGGGTCGCAGGGGTCACCGGATTACGCCGTTCTCAAAGGTGTGTAAACCGGCGATGTATGCCGGTGATGTCCTCATTCACCTTGTCACGAAGATGAGACCACCTTGAAGCCTTCTCCATGAATTGAGCTGCAAGCAGGTGAGCCTCCCTTCGCTGCGATGACAACTCCAGGGCGTAGCGGGCCTTCACGATGGCGCGAACGCAACACATGGTTGCGACAATCGCGCCAACCGAAAGTCCATTTCTGCTGAAGAAGCCCCGCAGCACATCAATGGCAGTGCCTCCTTGTGGCATGATGGCCGAAGTGAGCCTTCGCCACAGTTCCCGGAGGTCACCGCAGTCCAACAAAAGGTGCGGAAAAGACTCGATCTCTCCGCACCTTAAACAGTTTGGCAAAGCAGCTCCCCCTGAAACGATGCTTCGCTGCCTATTACAGTGAAATGCACAATGTAAAAAGAGCAGCACATCTTGTTTCCACTTAAGGGGGAACACGGAGCTGTCCAAACAAACGGGGGGAACCACTATCTCTCCGGGGGGCACACTCAAATGTTCGCTCCACCGAAGCAGTCCCTTCGCCCGATTCCGAGGTGTGGCGGCTTGCACCAGCTCCTTTGTCGTCCAGCTGCCGAGGAGCTTACTGACTCCCGCTATTTTGCAGGAGAACTCCCATTCCGCCGGTAGGCAACCGTCGTTGCTTGCCATGAGGGCAGACAGCGCTACGGCGAGTGGTGTGGCGGCCAGACGATCCGACAACTTCTTGTCCTGCATGACTTCGTCCATTTGATGACTGAGGAGAAGTCGCAGGCGTCGAAGATCTTCCGGGCGCGTTCCTTCGGAAGCTGCCCACGATGAAAAAGATTCCTGCCGCCATGCATTAATGTTCATGGGGCGGCAGGAGATCCAGCTTTGTGCTTCCAGCAGTGAGGACAGCTGCCTCAGCGGGAAGCCAAACCCTATTCTGGTGTGCCGAAAGTGGGGTAGCAACGAAAGCAGTCCCTCGCTTCCCGTGCAGCGCCTCAGTATGAGGCGTGCGGGTAAGCACCACGGCGTACACCACAGCTTGGCACAGAGCCGCAGCATGCGAAACTGCACCTGCAGTTCGATGCTGTTTAAGTCGAGGATGCCCAAGCCTGCATCCTGACGCGGCGCCACCAAGTCTTTAAGTCTAACACGGGATCTTGCAGCGCCCCACACCGCTTTGCGTAGAAGGCGCTGCGCCCAGACTTTGACTTCCTGGGGGGGTGGACAAACAAAAAACAGGGGGCGGAGGAGGGGGGCAACGAAGGTGTTCCAGATGCAGGCCCGTTCCGGCAAGACGAACTCGCCTCCTGAAAACGGGCTAAGTGCACGCTCTGCCTTCCGAAGGCAGTCCGACCACGCTTCTGAGATGCAGAAGTCGCCCAACGGCACGCCAAGGTACCTGAGGTACCTGCCCGTGGGGATCCCCGGATCGATCCAGTCGGACTGCCCCTCCCACGTCGCACCCACCGGAACAACCATACACTTACTCCTATTAACGCTCACGCCCGCACCGCACGAATCAACTCAAAGAAGTCTTCAAGCGATGTCGCCGGGGTGGACATTGGCAACAGGAGAAGCAGGTCGTCGGCATAGGCTGCCACGGCCGGCGTACCTGGACAGGAGCTCGGCAGGTTGGCTAGCGTCAGCCTGTAAGCCTCCAGCACCAATTCAAAATGAATGCTGAAGAGCAGTGGGCTTAAGCTGTCACCCTGCCTAAATCCTCGTCGTACCGGCACGCCGTACACGCGACAGCCACTGAAAACAATGGATGTAATCGCGTGGCGCCAGCAGGAGCGCAAGTACGCCAACAGGGATGCCGGAAGACCAAGACGTTCCATAAGCTAAAGAAGAAGCTTTTGGTTCACGCAATCGAAAGCTTTGTGCAGATCGACTGCAACTGCCAAGGCTCCCGGTGTCTCCCTTTGCGTCCCGTGCCTCCGTCGGTGAGAGATCGAAGGCGTTGCTTCCGCACGACGATCCACCGCCACACGATGCTGCAATTGCAGCCATGTGCGGATGAACAAGAGATTCGCGTCCATGGACCGCCCAGGAACACCGGACGTCTGCTCCGGACTTACCAAGGATTCCGCGATCCTACCCATCCGCTCCACCCAAAGTTTCGAGAACAACTTGACGTCCGAATTCACTAATGTGATCGGACGCCAGTTGTTCAGTTGGCGCAAATCTCCGCCTTTCGGCAGTAGACGCACCTTCGCTGAGCGAAACGAGGCGGGGACATCGCCCGAGTCTCGCATCAGCGACGAGAGCTGGAGCACCAGAGGGATGAGCTCCGCCGCAAAACACTGAAAGAATTCCGCGGGGAGCCCATCTTCGCCTGGCGCTTTTCGTCTCTTGAGCCCCGAGATGGCCGAGGAAATTTCCTCTGCTGTGAAGGGCTCATCAAGACGCCCGCGTTCCTTGTCGTCTACAACAGGTGCATCAATCGGCAGAAGCAGCCGGGAGAGGCTGCGCTCCGTCGGTGCCTCTGCATACAGAGAAGAGTTATTGCGCCTGACTATCCGTCGCACGTCGGCTGGAGCCGAGCATTCCCGGTCCTGGTCGTCGAGCAGAACTGTCGCCCCTGACTGCCAGACCTTGCGCTCGGCCTTGGCCTTGTACTCGGATAATCGACCAACGTCCGCGCGCCTGGAAACGGAGCGGGCCTGTGGAAAATCTCTGCTGTTGGCTACGCCCTCTCCGAAGCCGCGCGGAAGCTGGTGCAAGGGAAACCGGCAGCAGAACTCGCGGACCGATCTTTTCAGATCGTCCCAGTCCTCGAGCTCACTTATGGCACAGCCAAGGAGGTACTGGCGAAGATGCTCAGCCGCCTCCGGGTGGCTTAACCAGTCTGCCGGCATCCTCCAAAAACAGTTCGGAGGCCCCTTGCCTGGCGGGAGCAACTCGAACTCGAGCCTGTTGTGGTCTGAATGCACGGACGGCACGGGACCTCTCCGACCCACTCAACAGAGCAACTGTTCATCAAGGTATACGTGGTCCGGCGTTGCTGCCATAACAGGGTCGCTAGCGAACAAGTTGCACGCGTGCACGGACGAGCACATCTCTTCCGCTAGCAACTTTTCCCTTTTGTGGGATCTATTCTCGGAAAGCAGGTGGACGTTAAAGTCCCCCGCAATGAGATGGGCCACAGTAGGGTGAGATCGAGTGAGCCACTGGCTTTGAAGGGTACCGAAGAACTCAATCCTTTCGGCCCATCGTCCAGCATCGCTCGGCGCGTACACGTTGGTTACGACAAGGTCGATCGAGTCGGAGCACTCAAGTAAAAGCTGTTCCACTCGGCCTTCCGTGTCGAAACGAACGCTGTGCACCGCTCCCGCCAATGTTCCTCGCCCGAGGAAAGCGACGCCGCACGTACGTGCAAGGCCGCACCTATGAAGTACCGTTCCGCCCGCGCGCCGTACGATTTCGGCAGCCTGCTCTCCGGAGATGCTGTGAATCTCCTGCAGGAGCGTCAAGTCGAAGGCGCGCAGAGTGTCAGCCACTAGTCGCCTCTCCTCCTCGTGTTGGAGCCCGTTGACGTTCCAAGACGTTACGGCAACACGACGAGAAGACGCGATTGCCCTCATCACGGCTGGGAAAGCAAGGCCGTGGTGCTCGCCTCACCCGGCGAGCTGGCAGTAAGCAGCACGACGGGCTGGAGGGCGCAGACGCCACCGGCCTCAACTGTGCTGCACGTAATCGGGTGCTCCTCCCCGGGTGCAGAACCTGTGGGTTCCGGGGTAAGCACTCGCTGTTCCGCGGCGAGTGTGTCACGCCTCATGGCTTCAGCCCTGCGGGCGCTCGCTCCCGCGCGAGTAACGCGTCGTTCAGCGGCGCTATCGGACTCCTTTGAGGAGTCTGATGCTCGCACGATCGACGTGCGCTTGCATCCGTTCGATTGCACAGGAATGGACTTCTCGGCGGTCACAGAAGCGGACCTGTACGCGTTGAAGGCGCTGGCTTTTTCCTGGGAAGAGGCACAAGCCGCGCGTGTTTTCGTATTCCAGCGACTGCTTTTTCCTTTGAAAGAGCTCAGGGATGGATGTTGCGGAGCTTTTTTTGGAGATTTTTCTTTCCTCCTCTCCACAACCTTCCATTCGCCTTCGCGTTTTTCGGAGGCTTCCGCGACAGTAATTGCGGAAACCTCCGGGATTTCCGCTGCGTTCTCTGGGGGCGTTGCTTTTGCTACGCCTTTCAAAGGCGGCAACAGAGTCACCTTCTTGACAGTCGGGAGATTGCTCCTCTCTTGCCGAGTGGGTGAACTTGCTCCGCGGCTCAAAGTATTGTGCGCTTGACAAAGTAATCAGTTAATTGTGCTCGTGTGTTCCCGGAGAGGGGAAGTTTTCCAGACGAAACTAAAAAAAAAGAAGCGGCGAGGAGATCGCGGCAAAAGACCTGCAGTGGTCCCGTGCAGCAAGACCAGCTGCCAGGATGCAGACACATAGAGGAGGAGTGGAGAGACCGTCGTCCCCCATGGAAGCCATGCAGGTAACGTGAGGCAACGGCGAGGTGGCGGCAGGCATGCCGAGGATCGCGCCCGCGGCGGGCTTTGCCGCGCCGGCGGCGCCGATGCCAAGGGTCGTGCCCGCAGCGACGACGGCGGAGGTCGTGCCCGCGGCGGCGACGCCGAGGATCGTGCCAGCGGCGGGGAAGGTCGCGCCTGCGGCGGCGATGCTGAGGGTGCCGCCCGCGGCGGTAACGGCTGCAACGTCGAGGTTTGCGCCCGCGGCGGTGGCGTCCCAGGCGGGACCCGCGGGCGTCCACACGGTGCAGGAAGCGACGCCATCTTGTTCGGCTGCGGCGTCGCAGCCCTTTTCTTATGCGTCGGTGACGGCTGGACAGGCAAGTGTCCACCCTCCTCGGAAATTCGGTAAGCCGCTTAGCGGAAAAGTTCTAAAAGTGGACCGACCAATAGTCGAAATAGACCCCAACGTGAAGCTTATTATCTTCAAGACGGGGCTAATAAAATTTAATAACATCAGGGAGGTCTATTTGTCCCTCGACAAGACGGACATAGACTTTGATCGCATTCAGGCGATCATTCCATCGAACAACGGGTTCACAGTCTTTACAGACTGTGAAAACATTAGAGAACGATTGATCCAGAAGGGGATCAATATACAAGGACGGATGGTTTGTGGTATTGGCGAGATGCCATACACAACCGTCTTTTTAAACGGCATCTCCATCCTCACCCCGCAACTAGCGGTGTGGAATCACTTGGAGCAGTTTGGGGAAGTTCTGGACCTTGATTTCCAGAACTTCTCTGGAAACATATTTTCTGGCGACATGATCGCCAAGATGAAGTTGAGGGAGGGAGCGGTGATCCCTGGATTGGCCGTTATTGACGAACAACCCCAGGGAGTGAATGTGCGTTACCGGCAACAACCGGTATTCTGCACCGGGTGCAAGCAGTTCGGCCACAGGGCCGGCTCTTGCCCAACGAGTCGTGGTTTCCGCTGCGGCAAAGTAGGACATCAAGTCCGAAACTGCCCGCATCCGGAGGTGTGCTCCTTCTGCAAGAAACACGGACATGCGAAATGGAGCTGTCCGGAGTTTGAAAACTGCAGAAGGATTCGAGGTCTCTCTCCCGTGAGAGAGAGAAACATCAAGGAGGCCGAACCGCCTCAGAAGGCAGGAAAACAAAAAAAAGTAAAAGAAGGTGTCCCGGTGTCGGCGGACGGCTTCATAGGAGTGGGAAAGAAGGGAAAGAGGAGGATGCTCGTCAAGGAGCAAGGAACTCCTCAAATCCTGGAAGCAGCAGAGCAGGAAGGCGAGAAGATGGAGGTAGCGCAGGAAGGCGCGAAGGAAGAGAGACAGGAAGCCACTAAAGTGTCGCAGGAGGCTCTGCAGACTACGGAGGAGTTGACAACACTGGCGGAGGAGATCATGGAGGTGCAGAGCGGTCCTCAGCAAGAGAAAATCTTGCAGAAGATCTGCACTCCACAAGAGAACATCAACCAGGTGGTGGAGGTCGCTGAACGCGAGAAGTTAGAGGAACAGCTTCTCGACGTGAAGGCGAACTTCTGCGCCAAGGTCGAAATAGAGGCGCTATCTCGAAAATTGATCGCGCAGGCGGAACGCTCTACGGAGGAGGCGGAAATTACCGACCTCACAGGTACGGAGAGTGACGCCGGCAGCGAGAAGCCCTCTGCTTCTTCATTGTCTGGAAGAGCACGCTCTCTCAGACAGAAGAAGCTCAGGAAGGCCAAAAAATAGGTCTTCCCCTTTTATGGCCTCTTCCCTATCGACCGCCGGGAGGATGAACATCGCCTCCTGGAACGTAAACGGTGTGGTCGACCAGGGAAAAAGAAGAAGGATTGTGCGAACCATCGCACAACAAGACATCGTGTGCCTGCAGGAGACCCACAGGATGGGTCTGGAGATAAGCCAGCGAATGGAACGGCGATTCAACGGGCAGATGTTCGTCAACGAAGGAGAACGGAATACGAAGGGTGTGGCGGTGCTAATAAAGAACCACTTAGCCCCCACTATTCTGGGAGTGTTCTGTCCCCAACCCGGACGAATCATCGGCGTGCGACTGGCCTGGACCGCAACTGTTCACCTTATCCTGGTGAACGTGTACGGGCCGTACAGGCTAAAACATCGTAGTGCGGAGGCGCTGCATGCAACACTTCGGCAAATGGTCGCCCCGAAGGACGTCGTGATTGTTGCTGGCGATCTCAACATCTTGGATGAGGTCATTCATTCGGAAGACGCCAGAGGAAGGACGGCGTATCGACGGCTATCCGAGGAGTTCGGACTGGTCTGGCGAACAGCAAGCCACAATCCAATCGATCACGTCCTGCACAGCACCGAACTTGGGAACCGCATCCAGGGGTTTCGCGACACTATGACTACGGTGTCCGATCACCCCCTGGTGCGGTTTTCCCTAAGAACGGAGAATCCTCGGCGCAGGCAAGGCACCAGGGCAGCGCTCATCAGCATGCCCGCCTGGTTCGAAACCCATCCCGGACATCAGGCTGTCCTGGAGGCGATTCTGAGGGCAACAACAATCCGAAGAGTCGCCGACTGGGACAGCCTGAAACACAGGATACACCTGTTTGCGAACATGCAGTTCGGGGATAGGCGCTTGAGGCAAGAGGCGTACCGGGAGCTGAACATCCCAGATCGCTCCCTCTCAAAGTACTTCGATCAGTACGAGAGTCGGTACGTCCTCAATAACATAAAAGGGGAAGTCGGCGTGCTGGAGAAGAGAAATCTGGCAACAGATATCTTCTTCATCCAGTACGACGGCCAAAAGCGACAGTCGTCTGAGGACATCGTGGATGCCTTTCACAGGCATTACACGAAACACTTCAGGCGACAACAGCTGTGTCGCTCTAGTCAACAGGCCTTCTTGAGCTATCTCGAGAAGAGGATCGACGACCTCCAGCGGAACAGACTGGAGGAGGAGTTCTCCGAAGAAGAGGTGAAGACTGCGTTTGGGCAACTTCGCAAGGACGTGGCAGCGGGCCCTGACAGTGTACCCATCACGCACTATCAGCGGTACCTGCACGCCTACCTGCGCTTGTTCCACCAGTTGACCCTCTGCAGCCGGGAAGAAGGCAGACTACCTCAGTCCTTCTACGAGAGTCGGATGAGATTGCTGCCGAAAGGAGGCGACTCTACCCAGATCGCCCAATGGAGGCCAATCTCGATTCTAAACTACGATGCCAAGTGGTTGGCGAAGATCTGGTCCAACCGCTTAGGCAAGGTCATGTCGAGGCTGATCTCTCCGGTCCAGACATGTGCAGTCCCAGGACGACACATGTCGGACAATGTCAACTGTGCCCAGGCCACTGTTGCACTCAGTCGATACGTCGGCGAGAACCTGGTGCTGGTGTTCACTGACATGGAGAAGGCTTTCGACTCCATCGACCACGAAATGCTGCTGAAGCTTCTGGAGAACCTAAGGCTTCCAGAACACTTCAGCAACCTCGTGAGGGCGGTACTTTAGAACCAGTACTGCAGGATCAAGATCAACGGCCAGGAGACAGTAGCAATTAGGATGGAACCAGGACTCCCACAGGTCGACTCGCTATGTCCGATGCTGTTCGTCATCTATATGGAGGCGTTGTCGTCCTTTATCCAGAAGAGCGGTCGACTGAGCGGGATTACCATCGATGGCCAGCGTCTTACCCATCTGGCATACTCTGATGATCTACTCTCCTTTATCAAGGGAGAGAAAACTCAGTGTGCGTTTCTGGATGTGGTGGACTTGATGGAACAGGGCTTGGGCTTGAAATGCAATTCCCAGAAGAGTCAGCTTTTGCCCGTCGGAATCCTGAACCTCTCCACTCTAACGGGTAGTGGATTCCGTACGGTGGACACAGCCAAGTACCTGGGAGTCTACATCGGCGACGGCTCTGCGTCGAAGCTGCTGTGGAAGGAAATCCTGGGGAAAACGGCCAAGCAAGCAGCCAGGTACACCCGAACGGACCTTGGGATGAAGCGAAAGGCCAACATATGGAACGGAGTACTCCTTCCGGAAGTGCTCTTCGGGGCGGCCTTCGCGAGGATGAGCAAGGACACTACTAGGGAGTTCGAGAAGCTTCAAAGACAAACACTCTGGGGCCACTATCGCCCAAGAGTAAGACCGAAACCCCTGTGTTGTCTCAGGGAAGAAGGCGGTTCCGGGATGAAGTCGCTTGTACATTCCATGGAAATCATGAATACGCGACACATCCTGGACTTTGCCACTCTCTGGGATGACTGGCCGTATGCGGCGCACAGGGCCTACGCGTTGTTGCTTAACAACTCGAAAGGCCTGATGCCTGCGCTGCTAGGCAAAGTAGGGGAATGGATAACAATCGACCCGACCTGGAGGAGGAAGCAACGGCTGGTGCGGAAGCACCAAATCAAGATCGTGCCGCGAAGCAGGGAACTCTGGCAGGACGAGTCTATCCTGGTGATCCGTTGGATGCTTCCTGTCCCGCCGGATACGAGAAGCTGGATCTACCAGCCCTCCAGAGTTACCCTACTGCAAATCCAGTAGTGGAGGCGAGGAGGCTACCTACATCAAACTCGTATACTTCGGTATACAGAGATGATGTTAGGAAGGTTTACCCACAGGACCCGCGAAGTGTGTTTCAACCACAACGACTTCGCATGGTCGAGGGTAACCAGAACAAACCTCCGAAGGCTTATCTAAGAAAACGACCGTGACACCAGTGCCCTCCAGGAAGCCACCGAACGCTACCGGAGTAAACGGTTCAACCTGGTAGCGATCGGGACGACGCTCTGGAGGAGTGATCTTGCGCCGGGCACCCAGGATGACCTCCTGATGTTTTATCACGGAGGAACCCAGAGTGGGTCCCAATTGCAGCACTTCACAGGAAGACGGGAAGACCGAGACTGCGCAGCATGTGGAGACGACGACACGAGACTTCACGTCTTGTCGTGTCCCACACTGCTGCATGACTGGCTGATCCTGAAAAGGATCATAGGACTTAGCCACAAGTCCGTTATGGAGATCCTTGCCGGGTGTTTCATGGGGATGGTAATGTTCCCTGTTACAATCCCATGGTGAGGACGGACAGAGCCCTCTTCATCACCGCCATACTTGTGCGGTGGTGGAAAATGAGGAAAGCCAGGAGAGGTGCAACACCGATGGAGATTCTACAAGGGCTCTTGAAGAGGCAAATCACAATCAGGAACTGCGGGAAGATCCACGCCTGGACGTACCAATTCATCCTGAAGAGGATCCAGGACGACGCCCGGGAACATCAAGCTGGAATTCCCCCCTGAAAAGCAGAACTCTAGTGGAACCCAAGGACCCCCAAGTGCAAAATGTTTGTATTGAGTGAATGAGAGTGCGAATGTAAATTTATTGTATTTTTATAGAAAAATAAACTTACCCCACCCCTTGTGGGACTTGGAAAAACCTAGCGATTGCGAGGGGCGCTGCCTCTTGCGATCGCTGATGCTTGAGACGGGAGATCTTCCCGCTTCTTTCCGCTCAGCAAAGGTGCGGCTCCTGAAGAAAGACGATGATTTGCGCCACCTCAGCAACTGGCGTCCGATCACCTTGGTGAATTGGGACGTCAAGTTGTGCTCTAAGCTATGGGTCGCTCGCCTGGGGAGAATCGCGGAGTTCTTGGTAAGTCCGGAGCAGACGTATGCTGTTCCGGGGCAGTCCATGGACGCGAATCTCTTCTTTCCTTTAAAATGGTTCGATTTGCAGCAGCGCGTGGCGCAGTAGTGCCAGGCAGCTAAAATCGCCGCTGCCAAAGGTAAGCGGCGGGGTTCAAGGCACGATGGAACGCAGGGAGCCTTAGCGGTCGCAGTCAATCTATGCAAAGCGTTCGACAGCGTAAACCAGGACCTCTTTCTGAAGATTCTGGGACGCCTTAGCCTCCCGACGCAGCTCATCGCATACTTGCGCTCCTGCTGGCGCTACGCGTTATGCTGTATCTCTTTTAGCGGGCCCCACATGTACGGCATTATTATACGGCGGGGTATCAGGCAGGGAGACAGCTTAAGCCCCCTACTTTTCAGCATCTTCTTCGAGTTGGTGTTTAGGGCGTACAAGCTGACGCTGGCCAACCTGTTGAGCTCATGCCCGGGAACACCAGCGGTGGCTGCCTATGCTGACGACCTTCTCCTGCTGTTGTCCATGTCCACCCCGGCGTCCAGACTCGAGGTTCTTCTTCGAGCTCATTCGTCGGATAAAGGGCCTGAGCGTCAACAGGACGAAATCAACCGTTGTACCGGTTGGCTCTACGTGAAAGGGGCAGTCCCATTGGATCCGCCAGGTGTCCCCAAGGGCAGGTGCATGAAGAACCTCGGCGTTCCCTTGGGCGCCTTCTGTCCAGTAGAAGCGTGGTCGAACTGCCTTCTCAAGGCCGAGACTGCTCTGAGCCCGTTCCAAGGCGGCAGGTTTCCCCTGTCGGAACGGGCCTTCGTGTGGAACATTTTCTTTGTTCCCCTCCTCCGTCCTTCCTTTTTTGTTTGTCCCCTTCCCTACTTGGCTAAGCGCCGGGTGCAACGCCTGTTTCGGAACGCCCTGTGGAAACCGGCTAGGTCCAGAATACTCATGAAGGACTTGGCGGCTCCTCGGCGGGATGCAGAATTGGGCATCCTGACGCTGGAGCGGATCAAACTGCTAGTGAAGTTCCGCATGCTGGCACTTTTTGCGCAGTTCTGCACTACTCGCTGGTGTGCTCCAGCGAGGCTGCTGCTGCAGCGCTGCACGGGTGGCGACGGAGAAGTTTCGTTGCATCTGCGAACGGAGCGCGCCCACAGTGGATTCGGCTTCCCTTTGAAGCGCCTCGCCACGCTTCTGGGAAAGCATGAGTGGATCTCCTGCCGGCCGACGAACTTTAACGCCTGGAGGCAGGAAGCCTTATCGTCCTGGGCAGCGCAACTGGATGTGTCTCGTTTGGAACTCCGTTGAGTGAAACTTTCCCCATACTGTCCAGTGGGGTAGGTGCTGGAGCACCAGGACCTGTGGACACGCCTAGCCACTTCGCCACTCGCCGAAGCACTGTGTGCACTCAAGTTGCGAGATGACAGTGACCGGCCGGCGAGGTGGGTGATCACTTGCGAAATCGCAGGCGAAACCCAACTGCTGGGCGGCTGGCGGACTTGCGAAGTGGCAGACTCTGCCACACCTCGCATTCTTCCAAAGGGGCTTCTCCGGTGGAGTGAGCTCCTCGGGGTGCCCACAGATGAACTTGTGGTCCCTTCTGCGTGTTTGGACGCGACTCTCTTCCTCCTTCGGTGGAAATAGGACGCTTTTATGCTGGTGCATTGGGGGCTGTACTGCAACCAGCGGGCGAACCTGATTTCCGAATAAGTTGCTTCCCCGAACTGTGACCAATGCAAAGCGGTGGAATCGCTTCCTCATTTGCTGTTTGAGTGCGGTGCCCTCCAGGATCTGTGGCGGCGGTTGTATTCAGCGCTCCTGCACCTTGGACACACCGCACTCGATTGGATGCGCCGCTTCTACACGCGTGGCCGCCTTTCTCTTGAAGCAGACGTGGCCATCCTCTGCTGCGTCCGCGCCATTGTAAAGGCCCGCCACGTATTGCAGATGCGAGCAGTCCCAACATCGATTTCCGACACCGCAGCCGGCAACCTGCAAATGGCCGCCGGGTGGCCACTCCTTGGAGCAGAAGTGAGGACGGAGATCGGCGGGATTCACCGCCGGTTCTGAGAATAGGAACGTTTAGACTGTATACCCCTATCCCCATCCTCCCACCAAATTTATTTATTTATTGTCCCACTCTCTTCCGTTCCGAAATCTCAGTGTACCCGGCCTGCGTTTTGGGAAATCTTATCCCCATTTTCGGTTCCCCTTGCCTGGAAACACAGTTCTCAGTGAATATTAAGAATAAACGTCCCGGCGCAACCAGTTAATGAACGACAAGGCTGCATTCTTCTATCTTCTTGCTTGCCTCCTGTTTTTTCTGGCGGTTCGCAAGCTTTTTTTCTGAACTCCTCACCTTCTTTAATTTTTTGCTGTTGCCAATTGCAACCCATTCTCCTGGACGGCTACTTCAACTTTTTCGGTGCTGGTCGCCGGAGTCTCGGGTGTGCCCTGGGTCTTGGGCGCGGAAAACACAGCCTTCGCGGCAGCTTTCGCCGCAAGCCTTATCTTCAGAAGCCGGGCTGGTTTTTTAAGGATTCTCTTGGAAACAACCTGCGCTGCTGCTTTTGCGCACACCTCCCTCGTGTGACCCAATGTGCCCCATACTTGGCACTGGACGTTGGGACACCACTTTTCAAGGTGGCACGACGTATTGCAGAAGCCGCAGTATTTCGGCTTCTCTACATACTAGAGGTCGACGGTTTCGCCTTCGACCACCATTTTGTGGTGAAGAGTGCAGCCTTCCCGAACGGTCACGCGCGCAGCCGTGAAACCGTGTTGCATTCCTGTGTAGTCCCCGAAAAGACTAACTTTTGTCCACTGCGCGTGGACCGTTGCAAATTGCTCTAGAGCAATGCGAATCTGTTCTTTGCGCATTTGCGCGGTTCCGCCTAACAGGTAAACCACCATTCTACGGTCCGCCGTAGTAGGGAGAAGCCGGCGCGTCCATATCACAACGGGAGATTCAAGCAGTCGTTATGCCAGCTCTGCTTGTTTGCAGATGACCTCAAAGTACTGTTCCCCGCTGCGAAAGTTCATAGCGCTGAGGTCCTCCTCTTTCACATCGAGAGCGCGGAGTCCCTTAGAGAAGGCGCGCGCGCTCTCTAAAGAGTAAAGGTTGCCTACCTTGGAGAACAGTGAGTGGTTTTACCCCTTCTCTACATAGGCCGACAATTCCGCCGCGGCTGCAGGCGATGTTGCCGACACAACGGCATTCCACGCCCCCGCTGCAGCCGGAACCGATTCTGTGGGGGCGGATGCATCCACCTCCATCGCCTCTGGGGGCGACGTTGCCGCCGCCCCCTTGCTCTCCATCGCCTCTGGGGGCGTTGTTTCCGCTGCCCCCTGGCCATCCCTGGTGGTCGCTTCAGGCATCGCTGCCTGATCGACCACCGAACCACACGACGCTTGCACTGAGACAGACTTCCTGGCACGAAGAGCACCCAGAAAACACGTCCACCCTTGAGCACGCAAGGCGTTCGATTTTCACCCGGATTTCGCCCGGGCGTTCATTGTAAAAGAAACATTTGCAAAGACGTGCGGTGGCTGGACCATTGCTCCAGCCACGCACGAAGAAACACAGAGCGTGCCGGGTCACTGGTTCGCAGACCGGCACGGTCAACCACGGCGGCAGGGGGAAGGAGAAAAAAGTAAAAACAAAACAAAAGAAAAAGAAAAAACTGGGAGGGTACGGGAAGGGTTCCCTGTAGCTGGTGGGGCCGTTGCATCCTTTGCAGGATGCCGACAAGATCTTGCTGCATGCTTGGATCCAGGTGGAGCCATCGCGACGCTCTCCTCAGGAACTGGTAGGCTTGCTGGATGGCACCCTGGACGCTTTCACCTCCCGTTGATTTACTCCAAGCGGTGAGGATCCCGCGTAGGCAGCACAAAGCTGCTAACGAGGCAGCTGGCCGAAGGGCGTCGGCAACGAAGAGGGCTTTCAGTGCGTCCCTGAGGTTGCCGCAGAGGATACTGATGGCCGCGGCAAAGCGAAACCAAAGGGGCCAAAGGGCAACACAATTTACTAGCAGGTGGGGGAAGGACTTCCGTTCCCCACACCTGACGCAATTGGGGTCCACCGCTCGCCAGGTCCAGTGGTGACGGCGGAAGTTGCAGGGGAGTCACCAGTGCTGCAAAAGGAATTCCGACTCATTCCATTTAAAGGGGAGGGTAAAGGTGTTCATTGGTACCTGGGGCCACTTCAAACGTTCAATGGGAACGTCGAGCTGCGCGCCTCAGCGTAGAAGTCCATTGGGAGGCGTCCTCGGGGACTCAGCGTCTGTTAACTGGCCCGTCTTCCACTCTGGTATCTTCTTCTCCTTTCCGGAGATTGTTACTGTAACCTCCCACTTCGCCGCATCATCGCTGTTCAGATCTTGTATCAGGGAGGGCAGCGCAGCAACGCGGGGCTTCTTACTGCCCACGCTGTCTTCTTTGGATCCTCAAGGATCTCGCGGAGCGTGCAACTTCTGTAACCCCCAAAGAGGAACCTTCGTTACTGTTAAGAGCGTTGCATGCCGAACTGTCTCCACGTTCGAACGGTATCCTGCAACCAGGCACTACCGTCCTAAGGGCGACAGGTGAGGAATCCTGGGTTTCTCCGGTACAGCGCAGCCACCCTCCGTAGCTGGAGTCCCCATCGGTTGATGCGGCGACGAAGTGCAAGAAACGACCTCAATCCCGTCTTGCCGGTGGCTTGCTGGAGAAGAAGACGTGCAGGGACGACCAACAGCGTCAACAGAACTCTGGGACCAGTGTCGACAATCGGAACTGAAGCTGAAGCTTTAGCCGCTCCAGCGTCAGGAGGCCCATACCAACGTCCCAAAGAGGAGCGCACAGGTCCTTTAAGCGGAATCGGGCCCTCCTGTTGCCCCTAAGGGCGATACGGAGGAGGTCCTTTGTCCGCTTTCTAATTCTCTCCCTGTGGGAACACACAAAATGCAGGGAGAAGAGGTGCCGCGAACGTGTTCCAAACCGCGGGCCGTTCAGGCAGCAAAAACCTGCCTCCTCGGTACAAGCCGAGCGCCGTCTCTACATTTTGAAGGCCACCGGATCACGCTTCCGCAGGGGAGTAGTTCCCCAACGGCACACCAAGGTACTTGAAGTGCTTCACCGTGGGGATCCCCAAACGGACCCAGTCCTTGTGCTCTTCCCACGACGCACCAACTGGCATCACGGACGTCTTCGCCCTTTTCACCGTAAGTACGCTTCCCCGATGCAGCAGGTCGAAGAACTACTCGACCGCCGCAGCCGGGGTGGACATAGGGAGCAGTAGCAGAAGGTCTTCCGCGTATGCTGAAACGGCCGGCGTACCGGCACAGTCGTGCGGCAGGTGCGCCAGAGTTCCCCTGTACGCTCTCAGTATCAACTCAAAGTAGGTACTGAAGAGCAAGGGGCTCAGGCTGTCTCCCTGCCGGTTCCCACGCCGCACCGGCACGCCGTGCACGGTCTGCCCGCTGAAAGTAACATTGATGAGTGCGTCGCGCCAGCAAGAGCGCAGATAGGCCACTAATAATGCCGGGAAGCCCAAGCGTTCCAGAAGCTCCAGAAGGAGATTCTGGTCGACGCAATCGAATGCTTTTCGCCAGTTGATTGCGACCGCAGGGGCTCCCTCCCCCACCCGACCATCCAACCACTTGCCGGCGTACGCACCGGAATTCCAGCTGCGCACCAAGCTCCTTTCATGCTGGCGCTCTAGCCAGGTGGAAGCGTGGAACAGGTTCGCCTCCATGCTTCGCCCGGGAACAGCATATGTCTGTTCCGGGCTGATGAAGATGTTGGCAACCCGTCTCAGACGCTCTGCCCAAACCTTAGCCAGCAACTTGGCGTCCGCATTCACTATTGTGATGGGACGCCAGTTGTTCATGCACCTCAGATTTCCTACCTTAGGGAGGGGCCGCACCTTTGCCTAACGAAACGAAGCGGGAACATCACCTGTTTCGCGTATTAGCAAGGTGAGTTGCTGTACCAGAGGGGTAAGCTCAGCCGCGAAAGTTTGATAAAACTCCGCGGGCAGGCCGTCCTCCCCTGGAGCCTTTCGCCTCTTGAGCTTTCCGATGGCGGAGAGGATCTCGTCCATCGTGAAAGGCTCGTCCAGGGTCTTTCTCTGCTCCTCCCCGATCGCTAGAGCGCCTTCCGGAAGCAGGAGTCGTGAAACGTCCTTCTCCGGAGGTGCCCTGGCATACAGGGAGGAGTAGTAACTCCGCAGCAGGCCGCGGATTTGAGCACGTGCCTAGTGCTCCTGGTCCTGATCGTCAAGTAAGCTGGCCGATCCTGACTGCCAGGCTTGCCTCTCGGCTCCCGCTTTGTATTCCGCCAGTATGCGGATGTCATGGGTTCTTGCGTAACGACGGGCCTGGAGGTAGGCTCGTTCGTTACGGACCCCGGTCCCAAAATCCGTAGGTAGGCGGTGCAGAGGGAACTGGTCGCAAAACTCCTGGACCGACCGCTAAAAGCGGTCTCAATGCTGGAGTGTCCGCAGCCTGAAGCTCCGCATGAACCTGTGGAGATGTTCCGCCGCGTCCGAGGGCTTCAGCCAGTCCTCTGGGAGACGCCA
Source organism: Raillietiella orientalis (assembly GCA_036172245.1). Taxonomy (NCBI): domain Eukaryota; kingdom Metazoa; phylum Arthropoda; class Ichthyostraca; order Raillietiellida; family Raillietiellidae; genus Raillietiella; species Raillietiella orientalis. Next base: position 20,880 of record JAYWIR010000103.1, on the reverse strand, counting down.
CGCTGAAGAGGGGGGGCCCCTGTCGCGCGGTTGAATCTCGAGGACTAGCGGGAGATGGTCGGACAGCTCGCACGGTAACTTGCCGCGCCTGCCCACGCGAGGGCACAGGTGCTCGTCAAGAAACACGTGGTCAATGCTGTCTTCCATCATCGGTGCACTGACCAACAAATTACAGGTGTGCACCGCCATGCACACCTCGTTGCCCAGGTCACACTCGGGATTCTGCCCATCTGGTTTCAGGCGAACGTTGAAATCGCCTGCAACCAGATGGGCATTCCGCACGCCTGCTTCGGTCAGCCAGTCTCGCCGAAGGGCAAGGAAAAACTCTTTCCTCGCCCTCCTGTTCATCAGGTCCTTGCCGCTCGGTGCGTACACGTTCGTGACGATCAGATCAATCGAGTCGGAACATCTGAGAGTCAGCTGGCCGACACGACCGTGATCGTCGAACCGCACGCCCCGAGCCGCGGCCTCGACGGCTGTACGAAGCAGGTAGGCGACAGCGCAACTTTTCGTTCTCCCACACCTGTACCACAGCCGCCCTCCGGAGATCCGTTCGATCTCTTGCGCTTGTTCTGCGGAGATCATGTGGATCTCCTGCAGCAGCGCAAGGTCGTAGGATTCCAGAAGGGCGGCAATGTCTCGTCTCCTGCCGGCGTCTGTCATGCCGTTCACGTTCCAAACGGCGATGAGCAGACGACGGCGGGAGGAGATTCCCTGCATTACTGCTGGGAGGATTAAGGTGTGGGGGAGCCGTCCTCTTGCGATGCGGGCGGGATGTTCATAGGGGTTTCGGCCTTCTCAGGCACCTGAGGCACCTGTTCGGCCTTCACCCCCTCGATCCCCTCCGTGTCCGCGCGTGGGAGTCTCTCGGGCGACGGGTCCCGAGAGTTTCCCACGCTCATGGCACCCTCGCTTGCGGAAGCCATTTCTTCCCCTTCGACGGGGGAGACGAGCTTCCTTGGCTTTGTGGACTTACGTACAGCCTTCTTGCGCGGTGCCGTGGAAATGGAGGCTGCGCTTCCGGTTTAAACCTCGGGGTCGGAAGTGGGGGACTCCTGAGAGGAGGCCGGACGCCTTACGGCCTTCCTGCCTGCCTTGGAGGGTTCTGGCTGCAACGAGGCTGCCAGCTCCTCCGCGGCACGCGCGAAGGCTACGTCATCGATGGTGTTGTCGATGACGGACGCCGCCGCCGGCTCGCTCCCCTTGCAATGGACAGAGTCAACAGAGGGGAGGTCGTCGGTAGCGGCGAGTTCTTTCCGGCAGCGTTCGGCAACATCCAGAACGCGTTCGACAACGACGCTGCACTCTTTAATTATCGCGCTACCCTGCTCTTTCTTCTTCTGTTGGTAGGCGATTTTCTTTTCCATCCTCCTCTCCTTCTTTGATTTTCTGGCCGTTGCCATTTACCACTTAGTCTCCTGGCCTGCTCTTCCAACTTTTTCGGCGTTGGTATCCGGAATCTCGGGTGCGGCCTGGGTCTTGGGCGCGGGTGGCACAGCCTTCGCGGCAGCTTTCGCCGCCAGCCTTCTCTGCAGAAGCCGGGCGCGTATTTTAAGGTTTCTCTTGGAAACCACCCGCAGTGCTGCTTTTGTGTACACCTCCCTCGTGTGTCCCATGGTTCCGCATAGTTGGCACTGCACATTCGGACACCTCTTTCTGAGGTGGCCCTACGTATCGCAGAAGCAACGGTATTTCGGCTTCCCCACATACCAGAGGTCGACGGTTTCGCCTTCGACCACCAGTTTGTGGGGAAGAGTGCATCCCTCCCGAACGGTCACGCGCGAAGCAGTGAGGCCGTGTTCCAGCCCCGTGTAGTCCTCGAAAGGACTCACTTTTGTCCCTGCGCGTGGACCGTTCCGAACTGTTCCAAATCGGCGCGAACCTGTTCTTTGCGCATTCTCGCGGTTACGCCTAAGAGGCGAACCACCATGCTGTTGTCTGCCGTAGTGGGGAGGAGCCTGCGCGTCCCTATCAAAACGGGGGTTTTAAGCAGTCGTTGTGCCATCTCTGCATGTTTGCAGATGACCTCAACGTACTGACCCCCGCTGCGGATGGTAATAGCGCTTAGCTCCTCCTCTTTCACATCGAGAGCGCGCATGCTCTTCAAGAAGGCGCGCGCGCTCTCTAAAGAATATAAATTGCCTACCTTGTAGAAGAATGAGGGGTTGTACCCCTCCTCTACATAGGCCGACAATTCCGCCGCGGCTGCAGGCGATAGCGCGGATACAATGGCGCTCGACGCCCGCGCTGCAGCGGGGACCGATTCTGTGGAAGCGGATGGCTGCACCTCCATCACCTCCGGGGGCGACGTTGTTGCCGCCCCCTGGCTTTCCATCGCCTCTGGGGCCGGCGTTGCCGCTGCCCCCTTGCCATCCCTGGTGGTCGCGTCAGGCATCGCTGCCTGATCGACCTCCGAACCACACGACGTTTGCACTGGGGGAGACTTCCTGGCACGAGGAGCACCGAGAAAACACGTCCGCCCTAGAGCGAACAAAGCGTTCGACTGCGTAAATCAGGATCTTGTGCTGCAGCTTCTGAAACGCCTCGGTCTTGCGGAGCACCTCGTGGCGTATTTGCGCGCTTGCTGGCGCCACGCGGTGATTTGCATCTCTTTTAGCGGCTGCCACGTGTACGGCGTTTGGGTGCGGCAGGGCATCAAGCAGGGCGACAGCTTAACCAAGTTGCTTTTCAGCATCTTCTTTGAGTTGGTGCTCAGGGCGTACAATCTGACGCTGGCCTACCTGCCAAGCTCTTGTACAGGAATGCCGTCCGTGGCGGCCTATGCTGACGACCTGCTTCTTTTCTTACCCATGACCACCTCGACGTCCAGTCTCGAGGATTTCTTCGAGCTGATTCTTTCGGATGCGGGCATGAGCGTTAACCTAAGCAAGAGCGTGGTCGTACCTGTTGATGCGGCGTGGGAGGAGCAGTCCGACTGGATCCGTCTGGGGATTCCGAACGCTTAATCCATGCAATATCTGGGCGATCCGCTGGGGAACATCAGCCCAGTGGAAGTGTGGTCGCACTGCCTTCGGAAGGTTTCGAATTCACTAAGCCCGTTTCACCATGGCAGGTTCGTCCTGCCGGAGCAGGTTACGATATGGAACAACTTAGTTACCCCCCTCTTGGGCCGCCTACTTTTTGTCTGCTTGCTCCCCAACTCGGCGAAGCTCCAGGCGCACAGCCTGTTGAGGAACGCTCTGTGGGGTCCTGCGAGATCCAGGATCCGCCTCAAAGACTTGGCGGCTCCGCTTCGGGATGCTGGATTAGACATCCTGACGCTGGAGAGAATCAAACTACAGGTGCAGCTCCGGATGTTGCCCTGTGCTTAACCTTTGGTCCACTTCGTTGTGCGATCCCGCTCGCCTGCTTTTGCGGCTCTGCACAGGCAGCGATGGGCTTCTGTCGCTGGGGCCGCACACGGAGCGCGCCACGAGAAGCTTCGGTTGCCCTTTGAAACCGCTGTACCGGCTCCTGGAAGCCCAGGAATTGATCTCTGGCCACCCAACGAACTTTCAAGCCTGAAGGCAGGAACCGTTGCATGGCTGGGCAAAGCACCAGGATGTTTTCCTTTGGCACTTCGTTGCGATCACCTGTCCCCGTATTGCACGGTGGACGAGGTGTGCAACAGCCAGGAGTAGTCGACCCGCCTGGCCGTCACGCTGCTCGCCGACGCACTGTCAGCCCTCAGGGCAAGAGATGAAAGCCGCGAACCGGCGAGATGGGGGGTCGCCTGCACCATTGCAGGAACAACGCGAACTATTGGCGGCTGGAGGACTAGCGAGGTGGCAGACGCCGCCACGCCTCGCCACATCCCGAAGGGACTCCTTCGGTGGAGCGAACACTTGAGTGTGCCCTCCGAAGAACTTGTGGTCCCTCACTCCTGTTAGAACAATTTTGTGTTCCCCCTTTGGTGGAAGCAGGACGTCATCATGCTGGTCCATTGGGATTTTCACTCCAACCAGCGGACGAACCGTTTTTCCGAGGGAGTTGTCTCCCCAAACTGGAAGCGGTGCGGGAAAGTGGAAACCCTTCCGCACCTGCTCCTGAACTGCTGTGCCCTTCTAGGACTTTAACGGAGGCTGGCCTCAGCTCTCCTGCACCAGGGGGACACCGCAAGGGACTTGATGCGCCGCTTCTTTACGCCAGGCGTCCTGTCTTGAGGTGCTGTCGTTTCAACGGTGTGTTGCACCCGCGCCATCGACAAGGCCCACCGAGAGTTGGAGAAACCGGCCATTTTTCCTCAGCGCACCGGATTAGCCTGCACCAATATGTCGTTCGCTGCCGAGTGGGCCCATCTGTTAAAGGGCGTAAGGAGAGAGATCGCTGGCATTCATCGCCAGTTTTGAAAGGAAGGAACGGACTCATTAAAGACCCCTGTCCCCTGCCTTTCATATTTTTCTTTCATATTGTATAGTAGTGTATTTGTGGTCCCTTCCCTACCCTTCCGGACTTTCGGCATACCGACCTGCGTGTCGGGGATCCCACCCCCTTCGTCTCCTGTTTTCCTCTTTGTACAACAACCCTGTTCTCGGATAGTTTATAATAAACGCCCCGGCGCACCCGGGTGATAACAAGCCGCCCCCTCCGATCCTCTCGATCCCCTTGAAGCGGTCTCAGTCCTGAAGCGTCCGCAGCCTGAAGAACCGAATGTTGCGCGGAGATGTTATGCCGCGTCCGGGAGCTTCAACCAGTCCTCTGGCAGACGCCACGCTTACGCGGGGTGCCCATGTCGCGCGGATGGACTTCGAACACGATCCGGTCATGGTCCGAAACCTCTAACAGTACCTTGCCGCGCCTGGCCACGCAAGAGCAAACGTGCTGGTCAATAAACACGTGATCGATGCCGCGTTCCATGGCTATAACTCCGGTCAAATAGTTGCACGTGTGCATTTCTACGCACAACTCGTTGACACAGTCGTTCAGTGTATCCGGCGCACCTCAAAGCAGGCACAGGGTGAAGTCACCTGCGATCAAAAGCGCTCTGCGAACAGCTGCTTCAGTAGGCCAATCGCGTCCGAGGGCAAGGTAGAATTCTCTACTTGCCTGCTTGCTGCTCGACTTCCGTGAAGGACCCCTGCGGGCTTTCCACTTCAATCGCATGGGGCGCAAATTTCCCAGCACACTTAAAACGCGATGAAGTCGAGCCTCAGCGGCAGGGAGGAGATTGCTCCTCTCCTGCCGAGGGTGTACTTGCATCGCGGCTCAAAGTATTGTGCGCTCGACAACTTAATCAGTTAATTCTGCTCGAGTGTGCCCGGAAAAGGGAAGTTTCCAAACGAAACTACAAAAGAAGCGCCGAGAAGATCGTGGCGGAAGACCTGCAGTGGTCCCGTGCAGCAAGACCAGCTGCCAGGATGCAGGCACCTGGAGGAGGAGTGGAGACACCGTCGTCCCCCATGGAAGCCATGGAGGTAACGTGCGGCAACGGCGAGGCGGTGGTAGGCATGCCGAGGATCGCGCCAAAGGCGGGCTATGCTGCGACGGCGGCGGCGATGCCAAGGCTCGTGCCCGCGGCGACGACGGCGGAGGTCGTGCCCGGGGCGGCGGCGCCGAGGATCGTGCCCGCGGCGGGGAAGGACGCGCCTGCGGCGGCGATGGCGAGGGTGCCGCCCGCGGCGGCAACGGTAGCGACGTCGAGGGTTGCACTCGCGGCAGCGGCGTCCATGGCAGGACCCGCGGGCGGCCACGCGGTGCAGGGCGAGATGCCATCTTGTTCGGCTGCGACGGCGCAGCCCTTGTCCTATTCGTCGGTGGCATCTGGACAAGCGAGTGTCCACCCACCAAGAAATTTCGGGAAGCCGCTATGCGGCAAAGTCCAAAAGGTGGAACGGCCAATCGTGGAATTAGTGCCGAATGTGAAGCCCATCAATTTCAAGACTAGGCTGATCAAATTCAATAATATCAGGGAGGTGTATCTGTCCCTCGATAGAACGGATATGAATTTTGATCGCATACAGGCGATCATACCGGCAAATAACAAGTTCACAGTCTTCACAGACTGTGAAAATAATAGAGAGCGATTGATCCAGAAGGGGATCAATATACAAGGAAAGATGGTTTGTGGTATTGGCGAAATGCCATACACAACCGTCTTTCTGAACGGCATCTCCATCCTCACACCGCAACTAACGGTGTGGAACTTTTGGGAGCAATATGGGGAAGTTCTGGACCTTGAATTCCAGAACTTCTCTGAAGATATATTTTCTGGCGACATGATCGCCAAAATGAAGTTGAAAGAGGGAGCTGTCATCCCTGGATTAGCCGTTCTTGACAAACAATCCCAAGGACTGAACGTGCGTTACAGGCAACAACCGATATTCTGCACCGGGTGAAAGCAGCTCGGCCACAGGGAAGGCGCTTGCCCAACGTGTCGCTGTTTCCGTTGCGGCAAAGTAGGACATCAAGTACGAAACTGCCCGTAGCCTGAGGTGTGCTCCTTCTGCAAGAAACACGGACATGCCTAATGGAGTTGTCCGGAGTTTGCAGACTGCAGAAGGGTTCGAGGTCTCTCTCTTGTGAGAGAGAGAAACACCAAGAAGGCGGAACAGCCCCGAATGCAAGAAGGACGAAGAAGGTGAAAAAATCCGTCCCGGTATCGGAAGACGGCTACATACAGGTAGGGAAGAAAGAAAAGAGGAGGATGCTCGTCAAGGAGCAAGAAGCTCCTCTTATCCTGGAAGGTGAAGAGCAAGAAGGCAAAAAGATGGAGGTAGCGCAAAGAAGCGCGGAAGAAGAAATAGACGAAGCCACACCGATGTCGCAAGAGGCCCTGCAATGTACGGAGGTGCTGGCATCACTGGCTAATGAAGTCCTAGAGGTGCAGAGCGGTCCGCAGCAAGTGAAAATCTTGCAGAAGATCTGCAATGCACAGGAGAAGGTCAACCAGGATGGGGAGGTCACCGAGCGCGAGAAGCTAGAGGAACAGCTTCTCGACGTAGAGGCGAACTTCTGCGACAAGGTCGATATAGAGGCGCTATCTCGAAAATTGATCGCGCGGGCCGAACACTCGACGGAGGAGGCGGAAGTAACCGACCTCATTAGAACAGAGAGTGACGCCGGCAGCGGGAATTCCGCTGCTTCTTCATTGTCTGGAAGAGCACGCTCTCTCAGACAGAAGAAGCTCAGGAAGGCCAAGAAATAGGACTTCCCTTTTTATGGCCTCTTCCCTATCGACCGCCAGGGGGCTGAACATCGCCTCCTGGAATGTAAACGGTGTGGTCGACTAGGAAAAAAGAAATAGGATTGTGCGGATTATCGCACAAAAAGACATAGTGTGCCGGCAGGAGACCCACAAGATGGGTCTCGAGAATACTCAGCAAATGAAACGGCGATTCAACGGGCAGATGTTCGTGAGCGAGGGAGAACGGAACACGCATTTTGTGGCGGTCATAATCAAGAACAACTGGGCCTTCACTATTCTGGAAGTGTACTGTCCCCAACCCGGACGAATCATCGGCGTGCGACTGGCCTGGTCCGCTACTCTTCACCTCATCCTGGTGAACGTGTATAGGCGGTACAGGCTAAAACATCGTTGTGCGGAGGCGCTGCATGCAGCACTTCGTAAAAACGTAGCTTCCAAGGACGTCGTGATTGTTGCTGGCGATCTCAACATATGGGATGAGATCATTCACTCCCAAGACGCCAGAGGAAGGAAGGCGTACGGCAGCTATCCGAAGAGTTCGGAGTGGTGTGGCGAACTGCAAGTCACAAGCCGATCGATCACGTCCTGCACAGCACCGAACTTGGGAATCGCATCCAGGGTTTTCGAGACATTATGACCACGGTGTCCGATCATCCTCTGGTGCGGTTTTCCCTAAGAACGGAGAATCCTCGGCGGAGGCAAGGCACCAGGGCGGTGCTCATCAGCATGCCCGCCTGATTCGAAACCCATCCCGGTCATCAGGCTGTCCTGGAGACGATTCTGAAGGGAACAACAATCCGAAGAGTCGCCGAATGGGACAGCTTGAAACACAGGATACACCTGTTTGCAAACATGCAGTTCGGGCATAGGCGTTTGAGGCAGGAGACGTACCGGGAGCTGAACATTCAAGAGCGCTCACTCTCAAAGTACTTGGATCAGTACGAGAGTCGGTACGTCTTCAAGAACATAAAAGGGGAGTTCGACGTGCTGGAAAACTGAAATCTGGCGACAGATATCTTCTGCATCCTGTACGACGGTCAATTGCGACAGTCGTCTGAGGACATCGTGGATGCCTTTCACAGGCATTACACGAAACACTTCAGGCGACAACATCTCTGTCGCTCTAGTCAACAGGCCTTTCTGAGCTACCTCGAGAAGAGGACCGACGATGTCGGCGAAACAGACTGAAGGAGGAGTTCTCCGAAGATGAGGTGAAGACTGCGTTTGGTCAACTACCCAAGGACGTGGCAGCGGGCTCTGACAGCGTAACCATCACTCACTATCAGCGGTACCTGCATGCCTACCTGCGTTTGTTCCACCAGTTAACCCTCTGCATCCGCGAAGAAGGAAGATGCCACAGTCCTTCTACGAGAGTCGGATGACATTGTTGCCAAAAAGAGGGGACCTCACGCAGGTCGCTCAATGGAGGCCAATCTCGATCCTGAACTCGGATGCCAAGTGGTTGGCGAAGATCTGGCCAAACCGCTTAGGCAAGCTCAAGTCGAGGCGCATCTCTCCGGTCCAAACGTATGCAGTCCCTGGACGTCACATGTCGGACAATGTCAATTGTGCCCATGCCACCGTAGGACTCAGCCGAAACGAAGGCGAGAACCTGGTGCTGGCGTTCACTGACATGGAGAAGGCTTTCGACTCCATGGGCCACGGGATGCTGCTGAAGGTTCTGGAGAAGCTAGGCCTTCCTGAAAATTTTAGCAACTTCGTGAGAGTGGTACTGCAGAACCAGTACTGCCGAGAAAACATCAACAGAAAGGAGACGGCAGCAATCCGGATGGAACGGGGAGTCCGACAGGGCGATTCGCTATGTCCGATGCTGTTCGTCATCTACATGGAGGCGTTGTCGTCCTTTATCGAGAAGAGCGGACGACTGCAAAGCATAACAATCGAATGCCAGCGTCTTACCCATATGGCATACGCTGATGATCTACTCTTTTTTATCAAGGGAGAGAGAAATCAACGAGCGTTCCTGGATGTGGTAGACCTGATGGATCAAGGCCGGGGTCTAAAGATCAACTCCCAGAAAAGCCAGCTTTTGCCCGTTGGAATCCTCGATCTCTCCACTCTAGCGGGAAGAGGATTGCGAACCGTGGTCAAGGCCAAGTACCTGGGTGTCTACATTGGCGACGTCTCCGCGTCGAAGCTATTGTGCACCGAGAACCTCGAGAAAAGGGCCAAGGAAGCAGCCAAGTACACCCGAACGGACCTTGGAATGAAGCGAAAGGCCAACATATGGAACGGAGTACTCCTCCCAAAAGTGTTCTTCGGGGCGGCCTTCGCGAGGATGAACAAAAACATCACGAGAGAGTCCGATAAGCTGCAGAGAAAAACACTATTTGGCCACTATCGCCCAAGAATCCGACTAAAACCCCTGTGTCGTCCCAGGGAAGAAGGCGGTTCCGGGATGAAGTTGCTTGCACACTCCATAGAAATCATGTATACGCGACACATCCTGGACATTGCCACTCACTGGGATGACTGGCCGTATGCGGCGCACAGGGCCTACGCGTTGTTCTTGAACAACTCGAAAGGCCTGACGACTGCTCTGCTAGGCCGAGCAGGAGAATGGAAATAAATTGAACCAATCTGGACGAGGAAGCCACGGCTGGTGCGAAAGCACAAAATCAAGATCGTGCCGAGAAGTAGGGAATCCTGGGAGGACTAGTCTATCCTGGTGATCCCTAGGATGCTTCCTGTCCCGCCGGACACGAGAAGCTGGATCCACCAGCGGTCCAAGGTCACCCTTCAACGAATCCAGGAGTGGAAACGAGGAGGGTACCTACATCAAACTCGTATACTTCGGTATACAGAGATGATGTTAGGAAGGTTTACCTACATGACTCGCGAAGTGTGGCTCAACCACAACGACTTTGCGTGGTCCAGGGTAACCAAAACAAACCTCCAAAGACTAATTCAAGAAGAAGACAGTAATATAAGCGCCCTCCAGGAAGCCGCCGATCCTTACGGGAGTGACCGGATCAACCTGTTAGCGACTGGCACGACGCTCTGGAGGTGTGTCCTTCCGCCGGGCACCCAGGATGACCTCCTGATGTTTTATCATGGAGGAATCCAGAGTGGGTCCCGATTGCAGCACTACACCGGAAGAAGAGAAGATCGAGACTGCACAGCATGTGGAGATATCGACACGAGACTTCACGTCTTGACGTGTTCCACATCGCTGCATGACTGGCTGATCCTGAAAAGGCTCATCATACTCACCACCAGGTCCGTAATGGAGATCCTCGCCTGGATGTTCCAGGGAGATGGTAATGTTCCCTGTTACATTCACATGGTGAGGACGACCATCGCTCTCTTCATCACCGCCAAACTTGTGAGGTGATGTTTAATGAGGAAAGCCAGAAGAGCCGCACCACCGTTGGAGATCCTACAAGGGCTTCTGAAGAGGGAAATCGGCATTACAAACTGTGGGAAAATCCAAGCCTGGACGTACCGATTCATCCTGAAGAGGATAGAAGACGACGCCCGGGACCAAACAGCAGGAAACCCACCATGAGTGCAGAACTTGTGAGAACCCAAGGACTTCATAGTGGTAAAAAAAAGTGCTAATGGTATGAAGGATTCTGTAGTGTAGACGTTTTTATAGAAAAATTTTAGAAAAATTAATTTACCTTACCCCTCGTGGAACTTGGGGAAAACTGCCGAGTCGTTGACCTTCCTCCGTGGCTCAAAGTATTGCTCGCACGACGACGATTATTCAGTTGATTGTGATCGTTTGTGCCCGGATAGAAAAAGTATCCAGAAGGAAATGAGTGTGGACTAAAGTGTGCTGCATAGAATCTCCTCATACAGCTAGAAAAGAAGCGCCGAGGAGATCACGGCGGAAGACCTGCAGTCGTCCCGTGCAGCAAGACCAGCTGCCCGGATGCAGGCACCTGGAGGAGGAGTGGAGAGACCGTCGTCCCCCATGGAAGCCATGGAGGTAACGTACGGTAAAGGCGGGGCAGTGTTAGGCATGCCGAGGATCGCGCCCGCGGCGGGCATGCCAAGGGACGGGCAGGCGGCGACGACGGTGGAGGTCGTTCCCGCTGCGGCGACGCCAGGGATCGTTCCCGCGGCGGTAAGGTCGCGCCTGCGGCGGCGATTCCGAGGGTGCCGCCGGCGGCGGCAACGGTGGCAACGTCGAAGGCTGCGCCCGCGGCGGCGGCGTCCCAGGCGGGATCCGGGGGCGTCCACGCGGTACAGGACGTGACTCCATCATGTTCGGCTGCGGCGGCGCAGCCCTTTTCGTATGCCTCGGTGGCGGCTGGACAAGCGTATGTCCACCGGATACGGAAATTTGGAAAGCCGCTATGTGGAAAAGTTCAAAAGGTAGATAGTCCGATAGTCGAGCTAGGGCCGAATGTAAGGCCCATTATTTTCAAGAATGGACTAATAAAATTTAACAATATCAGGAAGATGTATCTGTCCCTCGATAAAGCAGATATCGATTTTGATCGCATACGTGCGATTATACCAAGTAGCAACGGTTTTACAGTATTTTCAGACTGTGAAAACATCAGAGAGAGATTGATCCAGAAGGAAATCAATATTCAAGGAAGGATGGTTTGTGGTATTGGCGAGATGCAATACACGACCGTCTTCTTAAACGGCATTTCCATCCTCACACCGCAGCTGACGGTTTGGAACTTTTTGGAGCAGTTTGGGGAGGTTCTGGACCTTGAATTGCAGAACTTCTCTGGAAATATATTTTCTGGCTACATTATCGCCAAGATCAAGATAAAGGAGGGAGCGGTTTTACCTGGGTTGGCGTTCATTGACGAACAATCCCAGGGAGTGAACGTGCGCTACCGGCAACAACCCGTATTCTGCACAGGGTGCAAGCAGTTCGGCCACAGGGTTGGCACTTACCCAACATGCCGTTGTTTCCGCTGCGTCAAAGTAGGACATCAAGGTTGGAACTGCCCGCAACCGGAGGTGTGCACCTTCTGCAAGAAGCACGGACATGCTAAATGGAGCTGTCCGGAATTCGCGAATTGCAGAAGGATTCTAGGACTCTCTCCCTTGAGAAAGAGAAAGATCGAGGAGGCGGAACAGCCTCAGAAGTTGGCATGAAGGCCGAAGAAGGTGAAGGAAGCGGTCCAGGTATCGACGGACGGCTTCATTAAGGTAGGAAAGAAAGGAAAGAGGAGGATGCTCGTCAAGGAGCAAGAAACCCCTTTTATCCTAGTAGGAGCAGCGCAGGAAGGCGAAAAGATAGACGTAGCGCAGAAAGGCGTGAAAGAAGGAAATCAGGAAGCAACTCCATTGTCGCAGGAGGCCCTGTAGTCCACCGAGGAGTTGGCAACACTAGCGGAGGAAGTTATCGATTTGCAAAGCGGGCATCAGAAAGAGAAAATCTTGCAGAACATCTGCAATGCACACGAAAAGCTGAACCACGTTGTGGAGGTCACCTAACGCGAGACAAAGAAGAATAGCTTCTCGACGTAATGGCGAAGTTCTGCACCAAGGACGAGATAGAAGCGATATCTCGCAAATTGGTCCCGCGAGCCGAACACTCTACGGAGGAGGCGGAAGTAATCGACCTCACCGGAACAGAGAGTGACGCTGGCAGCGGTGAGCCCGATGCTTCTTCATTGTCTGGAAGAGCACGCTCTCTCAGACGGAAGAAGCTCAGGAAGGCCAACAAATAGGACATCCCCTTTTATGGCCTCTTTCCTATCGATCGCCAGGAGGCTGAACGTCGCATCCTGGAATGTAAACGGTGTGGTCGACCAGGAAAAAACAAAATTGATTGTGCGGACCATCGCACAACAAGACATAGTGTGCTGCTTCTCTGCAGCTTGTCGAACTCTCTCGTGGTGTTCTTGTTCATCCTCGCAAAGGCCGCCCGAAGAGCACTTTTGAAAGGAGTACTCCGTTCCATATGTTGGCCTTTCGCTTCATTCCAAGGTCCGTTCGGGTGTACTTGGCTGCTTCCTTGGCCGTTTTCCCTAGGATCTCGGTCCACAGTAGCTTCGACGCGGAGACGTCACCAATGTAGACACCCAGGTACTTGGCCTTGTCCACCGTTCCGAATCCTCTCCCCGCTAGAGCGGAGAGATCGAGGATTACAACGGGCAAGAGCTGGGTTTTCTGAGCGTTGATCTTTACACCCAGACCTTGATCCATCAGGTCTACCACATCCGGAAACGCTCGTTGATTTCTTTCTCCCTTGATAAAGAAGAGTAGATCATCAGCGTATGCCAGATGGTTAAGCCGCTGGCCATCGATTGTTATGCCTTGCAGTCGTCCGCTGTTCTCGATAAAGGACGACAACGCCTCCATGTAGATGACGAACAGCATCGGACTTAGCGAATCGCCCTGTCGGACTCCCCGTTCCATCCGGATTGCTGCCGTCTCCTTTCTGTTGATGTTTTTTCGGCAGTACTGGTTTTTGATTACCACTCTCACGAAGTTGCTGAAGTGTTCCGGAAGGCCGACTTGGCAAGAAAGGAGCAATCTCCCGACTGCCAAGAAGGTGACTTGCTGTCTCGTTTTAAAGACATGTCGAAAGCGACGCCCCTAGAGGCTGCAGCAAAAACTCTGGAGGTTTCCGAGATGAAAGTCGCGAAAGCGTCCGTAAATCGTGACGGAGAATAAAACGATGTGGGTAGAGGAAAATAAAAATCTTCCAATAAGGCTTTGCAACCTCCATCTGCGAGCTCTTTGAAAGCAAAGAACAGCCGCGTGAATAAGAAAACACTTGCGGAGGGTTCTTCTGCCCATGAAAAAGCCAGCGCCGTCAACGCGTGCAAGTCCGCCTCTGTGACCACTGAGAAGACGATTCTTCTGCGATCGGAAGGATGCAAACGCACGTCGATCGTGCGAGCATCAGACTCCGCAAAGGAGTTCGATAGCGCCGCTGAACGACGCGTTACTTGCGCGGGAGCGAGCGCCCGCAGGGATGAAGCCCTGAGGCGTGACACACTCGCCGAGAAACGGCAAGTGCTCACCCCAGAACCCACAGTTTCTGCACCAGGGGAGAAGCACTCGATTACGCGCAGCACGCTGGATGCCGGTCTGACCGCGCCTTCCAGTCCGTCGTGCTGCTTACTGCCCGCTCGTCGGGTGAGTCGAGCACCACGACCTCGCTTTCAGAGCTTTGATGAGGGCAATTGCGTCTTCTCGTCGTGTTGCCGTGGCGTGCTGGAACGTCAAAGGTCTCCAACACGACGAGAAGAGGCGACTAGTAGCTAACGCTCAGAGAGCCTTCGACTTGACGTTCCTGCAGGAGATTCACAGCATCTCCGAATACCAGGCTGCCGAAATCGAACGGCGTGCGGACGGAACGCTACATCATAGGTGCGGCGTCCCACGTACGTTCGGCGTCGCTTTTCTCGTACGAGGAACTTTGGTGGGTGCGGTGCGTGGCGTTCGCTTCGACACGGAAGGCCGAGTTGGACAGACTGTACTCAAGTGGTCCGACTCGAATGACCTTTTCTTAACGAACGTGTTAGCGCCGAGCGGTGCTCGACGATGGGACGAAAGGATTGAGTTCTTTCGTACCGTTCAGAGCCAGTGGCTTACTCGTTCTCATTCTACTGTGTCCCATCTCATTGCGAGGGACTTTAACGCACACCTGCTGACCGAGAATAGCGCACACAAAAGGTAAAAGTTACTAGTGGAAGAGATCTACGCGTCCGTGCACGCGTGCAACTTGTTCGCTGTCGACCCTGTTATGGCGACATCACCGGACCATGTACTCCTCGATTAACACTTGCTCTCTCGAGTGGGTCGGAAAGGTCCCATGCCGTCCGTAATTTGAGACCACAACAGGCTCGAGTTCGAGTTGCTCCCGCCAGGCATGGGGCCTCCTAACTGTGTTTGGAGGATGCAGACAGACTGGCTAAGTCACCCGAAGGCGGCGGAGAATCTTCGTCAGTACCTCCGCGGCTCTGCCATAAGTGAGCTCGCTGACTAGGGCGATCTAAAAAGATCGGTCCGCGAGTTTTGCTGCTGGTTTCCCTTGCATTAGCTTCCGCGCGGCTTCGGAGAGAGTGTAGTCAATAGCAGAGATTTTCTGCAGGCCCGCTTCTACTCAGGGCGCGCGGTCGTTGATCGATTATCCGAGTACAAGGGCAAGGCTGAGCGCCAGGTCTGTCAGTCAGAAGCGACAGTTCTGTTCGACGACCAGGACCGGTAATGCTCGGCTCCAGCCGACATCGGCGGATAGTCAGTCGCCATTACTCTTCTCTGTATGCCGAGGCATCAACGGAAAGTAGTCTCTCCGAGCTGCATCTGCCGATTAATGCACCTGTTGTAGACGAGGAGGAACGCGCGCGTCTGGATGAACCCTTCACGGCACAGGAAATTTCTTAGGCCTTCTTGCGGCTCAAGAGACGAAAAGCTCCAGGCGAGGATGGAGTTCCCGCAGAATTCTTCCAGTGGTTTGCGGCGGAGCTCATCGTTCTGTTGCTCCAACTCTCGTCGCTGATGCGAGATGCGGACGATGTCCCCGCCTCGTTTCGCTCAGCAAAGGTGCGTCACCTGCCTGAAGGCGGAGATTTTCGCCAACTGAACAATTGACGTCCGTTCGCATTACTGAATTCGGACGTCAAGTTGTTTTTGAAACTTTGTTTGGCGCGGATGGGAAGGATCGCGAAGTCTTTATTAAGCCCGGAGCAGATCTACGCTGTTCCTGGCCGGTCAATGGACGCGAACCTCTTATTCATCCGCATCCGGCTGCAATTTCAGCATCGTGTGGCGATGGATCGTCGTAAGTACGCGATGCCTTCGATCTCTCACCGACAGGGGCGCGGGTCGCAAAGTAAAAACCCTGGGAACCTTGGCGGTGGCAGTCGATTTGCCCAAAGCTTTCGATTGCGTGAACGAAAAGCTTCTTCTTGAGCTTTTGGAACGTCTGGGTCTCCCGGCATCCCTGTTGGCGTACTAGCGCTCCTGCTGGCGCCACGCGATTACAACTATTGTTTTCAGTGGCTGTCGCGTGTACGGCGCGCCGATTAAGAGAGGAAATAGGCAGGGCGATAGCTCAAGCCCGCAGCTCTTTAGCATCTATTTTGTAATGGTGCTGGAGGCTTCCATGCTGACGCTAGCCAACCTGCCGAGCTCCTGTCCAGGTACGCCGGTCCTGGCAGCGTATGCCGTCGACCTACTTCTCCTGTTTCCCATGTCCACCCTGTCGGCGTCGCTTGAAGATTTCTTTGAGTTGGTCCGTCGCGGTGCGGGCGTGAGCGTCAACAAGAGAAAGTGCATGGTTGTTCCGGTTGGAGCGACGTGCGAGAAGGAGTTCGAATGGATCCTTCTGGGGATCCCCACGGGCAGGTACCTAAGGTACTTTGGCGTGCCGTTGGGCGACTTCTGTATCTCAGAAGCGTGGTTGGACTGCCTTCGGAAGGCAGAGCGTGCACATAGCCCGTTCTGAGGAGGCGAGTTCGTCTTGCGGAACAAGGCAGCTTCTGGAACACCTTCGTTGCTCCCCCCCTCCGCCTTTTGTTTTTTCTTTGTCTACTTTCCCAGGAAGTCCAAGTCTGGGCGCAGCACCTTCTACGCAAAAGGTTGTGGTCCGCTGCACGATCTCGAGGAAGACTTAAAGACTTGGTGACGCCGCGTTAGGATGCAGGCTTGGGCATCCTAGACTTAAAAAGCATCGAGCTGCATCTGCAGTTTCGAATGCTGCAGCTCTGTGCCAAGCTGTGGAGTACACCGTGGATCTTACCCGCAAGACTTTTACTAAGGCGCTGAACGGGAAGCGAGGGACTGGTTTCGTTGCTACCCCACTTTCGGCACACCATGATGGGGTTTGTCTTCCTGCTGAGGCAGCTGTCCTCACTGCTGGAAGCCCAATGTTGGATCTCCGGCAGCCCTATGAACATTAATGCATGGCGGCAGGAATCTTTTTCATCGTAAGCAGCTTTAAAGGAACGCGTCATGAAGATCTTCGACGCCTGCGGCTTCTCCTCAGTCATCAAATGGACGAAGTCATGCTGGACAAGAAGATGTCGGATCGTCTGGCCGCGACACCACTCGCCGCAGCTCTGCCCTCAGGGCAAGCAACGACGGTTGCATACCGGCGTTATGAGAGTTCTCCTGCAAAATAGCGGGGGTCAGTAAGCTCCTCGGCTGCTCGACGACAAAGGAGCTGGTGCAAGCCGCCACACCTCGGAATCGGGCGAAGGGCCTGCTTCGGTGGAGCGAACATTTAAGTGTGCCCCCCGGAGAGGTAGTGGTTCCCCCCGTTTGTTTGGACAGCTCCGTGTTCCCCCTTAAGTGGAAACAAGATGTGCTGCTCTTTTTACATTGTGCATTACACTGTAATAGGCAGCGAAGCATCGTTTCCTGGGGAGCTGCTTTGCCAAACTGTTTAAGGTGCGGAGAGATCGAGTCTTTTCCGCACCTTTTGCTGGACTGCGGTGACCTCCGGGAACTGTGGCGAAGGCTCACTTCGGCCATCATGCCACAAGGAGGCACTGCCATTGATGTGCTGCGGCGCTTCTTCAGCAGAAATGGACTTTCGGTAGGCGCGATTGTCGCAACCATGTGTTGCATTCGCGCCATCGTGTAGGCCCGCTACACCCTGGAGTTGTCTGCGCAGCGAAGGAAGGCTCACCGATTTGCAGCAGAATCCATGGAAAACGCTGGTAGGTGGTCTCGTCTTCGTAACGAGGTCAAAGAGGACATCGCCGGCATCCACCGCCTATTTACAGACATTTAGGAACGGCTTAATCCGGTGACCACTACGTCCTGAAGCCCACCTATACCCCTTCCCCGCTCGCTCTGCTAAAATACCGGTGCCATTACGATTATCCTGGAGCGAACCAGAGCGAGCCTAAAGACCCTTGTCCCGGCGTCCCCCGTTGATTTCTATTTCTTTTGTTTTTGTTTGTTTGTTTTCCCAGTTCGCACAAATCTTGCTGTGTTTTTCTGGCCTGCGCATTAGCAATGTACTCTTGATACTTGTGCCGTCGTAGGATGGGGGCATGGTCCCCAACTGGTTTATTTTATATAATTGTTTCTGTTGAATTTATATGAAATAAACGCCTTCGCGTGAGCGGATGAGAAATCTCTTGCGCTTTTTCTGTAGAGATATCATGGATCTCCTGCAGCAGCGCAAGGGCGAACGATCCCAGATTGGCGGTCATATCTCCTCTCCTACCGGCGTCTGTCATGCCGTTTACGTTCCATACGGCGATGCGCAGACGACGGCGAAAGGAGATTCCCGGCATTACTGCCGGGAAGATGACGGTGTGGGGGAACTCGGCTCTTCGGAGGCGGCTGAGATGACCATTAGGGTTTCGGTCTCCTCAGGCAGCTGGGGTACCTTTCCTAATTCCACCCCCTCCATCTCTTCCGTGTCTGTGCGTGGTAGTCTCTCGGGTGACGATTGCCGGGATTCTCCCAGGCTCATGGCACCCTCGCAGTCGGAAGTCATTTCCACGCCTTCGGCTGGCAGAAGCGCTTTCCGGGGTTTGCTGGACTTCCTCGCAGCCTTCCGACGGGGATCCGCGGAAATGGAAACTTCGTTTCCGGCCTGCGCCTCGGGGTAGGAAGTTACCGACTCCTGGGTGGAAGGCGGACGCCTCACTGCCTTTTTGCCAGCCTTGGAGGCGTCTGGCTGTAACGATGCAGCCAGCTCCTCCGCCGCACGCTCGTAGGCGTCGTCATCGAAAAAGGTCTGGATGACGGACTCTTCCGTCGGTTCTCTCCCCACGCTGTTGACAATTTCAACAGTGGGTTTTTCACCTAAATGACTCGGGGCTGTTATTATTAAAATTTTTCAATAACAACAAAAATTTCATAATAAAGCCATATTTCTTCAATAAAGTTTTCTTTAGTCTAGAAACGTTGCCCGACTATCCTGAAGCACTTGTCCTTACCGACTTGAAGGCCAATAAGGTCCTCCACACTGGCGAAGGGGCGGGGAAAAAGAAAAATAAACAAAAAAAAAAGAAAACGCCTGGGAGGGTAATGTTCTTCGGGAGGGGGAGGGAAGGGAAGGAATCACGGTACGCCGTGAGGAGGCCTCTGCATCCGGTCACGGATGCGGACGCGTGCCTGTAAATGTTTTCCAAGTCGGCGCACACGGCAGGCCTTCTCCAAGGAGGTGGTTGCCCAGTGGATGGCATTCCTACTGGCATGTCCTTCCCTTGATGCGGTCCACTTGTCCAGTATTCCGCGTATGCAACAGAGCACTGCTACACACCAGGAAGCTGGCAAGGTGTCCCGCATCAGCAGTCGTAAAACGTTCTTCGGGTCGCCCCGCGGAATGTTCAAGTTCGACGAGAGTCGGTCCCACACATCGTGAAGGGCAACGCACTCAATGATCAAGTGAGGAAAGGTTTCTTTTTCCCCACAGACCGGGCAATTAGCATCCTAACTCCCCGGTGTCCAGTGATACAACCGCGCTCTGCGTAACAGTCCCCAGCGGAGCAGAAGCAACGCCGTCTCCTGCCACTGCAGGGGAACAATGCCGTTATCCCACAACGCCGGGGGCCACTTCACCTCCTCCGGAGGAACTTCGAGCAGCGCGCCCCATCGTTAAATTCCATTCGACAAGACATTCAGGGTACTAGCGTCCGCTAATTCCCGGGACGTTTACGCCTTCACTACTTTTTTCCTGCCTCCAATGAGACAGGACACCTCCCACGATGCCTCCTGCTGGCTGTCCCAAACTTCCCTGAAGGAGGGCAGCACTGTGGCAAGGGGGGTAAAGCAGGCAAACAGAAGCTTCCCTGGGTTGCTGACGGTCTCCTGCAGTGGCTGACCAGCGCATCTGCCTCTACGGAGGCAGGAGAAGTCCTCCTGGCTGGAGCGGTTGCTTTTAGCCCATGCGGAAACGGATTCCTGGTGCCAGGTAGTCCAGTCCGCAAGGATATAGGAGATCCACGGATTGTCACAAAACAGGGCAACCGAGTCCCGCAGCTGAAAACCACAGTGGTAAAGGCTAAGGTCATTCGCTACTAGGATGGAGGTCAATCCATGGCAGTCGGTTCCCCTGTGAGCAACAAATCTTGAAGGCGCACACCACGGTGCGGTCCAGTACTTTGCCACAAAAGCAAGTTTAAGGAATTGGAGCTGTCGCTTCATGCGCTCCAGCGTCAAGAGACCAAGTCCACCGTCCCTGCGTGAAGCGCACAGGTCTTTAAGAAGGACAAGGAGCCTCCGATTGCCCCAAAGGGCTTTTCTAATAAAGCCGCTTGTTCTTTCACGAATTTGGGAAGGTATGGTGCATACAAAAAGTAGATGGCGGAGGACGGGGGACGCAAAAGCGTTCCACACTGCGGCCCGTTCCTGCAAGTAAAACTTGCCGTCCCGGAACGAACCGATCGCCAGCTCCACCTTTTGGAGACGGTCGGACCTGGCTTCTGCAACCGAGAAGTCCCCCAACGGAACGCCCAGGTACTTCAATTACCCGCCCGTGGGGATCCCAGAGCGGATCCAGTCCGACCGTCCTACCCGCAAGGAGTCCGGAATAATGATTGACGACTTCGAGCTGTTTACCTCGATGTCCGTCATACGGTTCAGCAACTCAAATAAATCTTCGAACGCCGATGCTGTGGTATACCCGGGAAGCAGAAGCAGAAGTTCGTAGGAATAGGCCGACACGGACGGCGTGCCGGGACATGAGCTCGGTAGGATTGCCAAAATCTCCCTGTATGATCTCAGCACCAACTCAAAGTAGATGCTGAAGAGCAGGGGGCTCAGGCTGCCACCCTGCCCGATGCCGCGACGAACCGGCACGCCGTACACGTGCCGGCTTCTGA